>CAMYTP010000009.1:1200000-1800000 GCA_947297635.1 Yamadazyma aaseri | reverse complement strand
ATGATGATTTGACCATCTCATTGGATAAAGTTAAAGAATTGGATTCTCCCTTAGTCGATATAGCGTTATCCAAAGATATTATTATAGGAGCACCTGAATCTAACTTGAATGATCCAGAAAACGGAATAATTAAAATGTTCAATGTTGGAACTTTGGAAGATATTGAAACTCCAAGTATTAACATACCAATTATTTCAGTAAATTCAAAGGAAGAATTTTACCCATTATATAATATGAACTACTTAAGAAAGAGGAGTGAACACTAAACTTGTATATCTATTAATTTTCATAAAATCTTTATAATTCAATTTTTAATAAAACCACTATGCTTACATAAGGAGTAGAACATAGATTGTTCATCTTGAAGTAAAGTTTCTGGAGTATCGAATTCAGCTACTTCACCTTTATCTAACACGAGAATCTTATCAGAATCTAAAATCGTGTTAATTCTGTGGGCAATAATTAGAATAGTTCTATCTTTGAATTCATTTCTAATCGTCGATTGCAAGAGCAGGTCTGTTTCTACATCCACACTAGCAGTAGCTTCATCCAACACTAAAATATGCGAAGGAACAAGCAAAGCTCTTGCTAAACACATTAATTGTCTTTGTCCAACAGATAAATTGCTTCCTCCTTCACTTAATTTAACCTCACTTAAGATGTCCTTCGAAACTTCATCTTTATCTTGAGTTTGGGTCTTGTACATAGACAAGACATGTGTTTTCAAATGAGATAATTCTAATGCTTTCCATAATTCATCGTCAGTCAGCTTACTAAAAGGGTCTAAATTGGATCTTACTGTTCCTTCGAACACTTGGGAGTCTTGTGGAATAATAGAAAGATTCTTTCTTAAATCACGTAGCCCAATTTTGCTGGTATCAACATCATCTATTTCAATATGCCCTTCCACGGCTTCAATAATCCTAAATAATGCTAAAGTTAATGAAGATTTTCCTGCTCCGGTTCTACCCACAATACCAACTTTTTCTTTTTTTGCAATAGATAATGTAATGTTTTTCAATACTAATTCGAGTCCCTCCCTGTATCTTGTAGAATAGTCTTTAAATTGAATTCTTCCATCACTTGGCCAATTATCTGCTGGTCTATTACTTTCAATTACTTCTGGTGCCTCTGTTTTAAGAGAAGAATATTCCATGATTCTTTCCACTGCAACAATATTTGTTTCAACTTCCACTGACATTCTAACAAGTCCATTCAAATTTTGAGTTGATTGCAAAGCATAAGAAAGTGAAAGTCCTGTTAATCCAGCACTTCCTCTTCCTTCCATTACCGCCAACACTGCAAACATTGCGGCTCCGAAGATGATGACTGTTGCCATAAATTCTAATCTAACAGAGAGCCACCTATTAGCATTCATTGAAGGATCGTAAGCTCTCAAGTTTTTATCAACTTTATATTGATTCATAAACATGAACCTTTGTGATTGACCATATGCTCTAATAGTGCTAACTCCATTCAATGATTCTTGAAAGTTGGCATAAACTGGTGATCTTGAAATGGATTCCAATCTTCTTAATTCTCTGCAAGATTTGGAAAAGTAAGCCCTATAGTAAAAGTAAAGAACAGATAAAGGTAATAAGATGATTATAACCTCCCATGTGGCGAAAATAATGACCAGCATAGTAAAAAAAGCTTTAGTACAACTGTTAAAGAACATTCCAAATACTCTGATTAAACTTTCATCCACTTTAAAGACGTCATTAGAAAACCTGTTCAAGATTCTACCAATGGGGGTTGTTTCAAAAAACGACATTGGTGCTCTTAATACCCGAGAAGCCATACGTCTATGAAGACTTCTTGATGCATCAATGGAACAGAATATCCATCCACTTGCATTCTGTGCCAAATACAACACAGAGCTGCTCAACCCAATTACAAGATATCCTCCTAAATAGTAGGAAACATCGACATTATAACCATTATCTGCATTTGCTTCAGACCAACGTTTGAGCCAAACACCAGAAACAAGATTTATGGCACCACACAAGATGATTGTAGCAACCCAAAATATAAAATGATATGGATTACAAGCTTCAATGTACTCTTTATAAACATTCCAGCTAACGCTTCCTCTTTCCGTGTGTTCTTTTCTTTTTAATACTTCTTCATCTTCTTCTTTGTCTTCGGCTCTACGCTGCAGGACTTCATCCAATGGTGCTAAAACTGCTTTTTTCAACGACTTGATGTCCGATTCATCCTCAGATTCCAAGTCTTCATCTTCCAAAAGAACTTTTCCATCATCAGAAGGCTTTTGATCTTGAGATTTTCCATAATCTTTAATAAGGTTATACAACTTACTGTCATCATTTAAATCGGTGTATTTCTCACTATGCTCAACAACTCTACCATCTTCAACCATGTAGATATTATCAGCAGTATTTAACACACCAATATTATTAGTAGCTAATACTTTACATTTGGATTTCAATAAACCATTGGGTCCCAAAACATGATCAATTAAATGCTTACCAACGTGTTCATCAACTGCCGATAATGCATCGTCAATCAAGTAGATATCAGCTCTGGCATAAACAGCTCTAGCCAATGATAATCTAGCTTTTTGACCTCCTGATAAGGAAATACCCTTTTCACCCACTAAGGTTTGATCACCTTTTGGTAAGATTTTCAAGTCGACAGTCAAGGCACAAGCTTTGATAACATGTTGATAAAACTCTGGATCATATGTGTGACCAAAAAGAATGTTATCTTTAATAGAACCATTCATAATCCAAGGGACTTGGGCAGCATATGCAATATTACCATGAACTTCTACATCACCACTTATCTTAAACAAATCACCTATGATTGCTTGTAAAATAGCAGATTTACCACTACCAACTTTACCAACAATACAAGCTAACTCGCCCTTTTTAAATTCCATATTCAAGTCAATTAATGCCACTTTCAGATTTGGTTCGGAAACATTCCAAATAAATGAAGCCTTTTGAATTGATACGGCAACATCGCCCATCTTGACTGAATTTGGGTATCTTTCTATGGCCTCCGCTTGTAGCTCTTCTTCGTGTAAGAACTTGGTTAATCTTTCTAAAGCAACTTGTGTTTCGATAACACTAGAAATTACTTGAGGAACTGAAGATAACGGGAATGACAACAAGTTAAATAATGTCAAACATGGAAAGACAATATCAGATGATAAAGTCTTACCATCTCCAAACATCAAAAACGATGCAAAAGTACTACAGGAAACCATTGTAGGAGCAAAATTCCAAAGCATGACGGTCAAAGCAGTGAAAATACCAACTTTTAACTGAATTTTTAACTCTCTTTGGTCTCTAACTTCATTCAATTTCTCAAGGTATGCCGATTCCCATCCATATAGTTTCAAAGATTTTATATTATTAAGAATCTCGGACATTAAACTTGTTCTTTCATCTTTAACTTTCATTTGTTTTCTTTTGAGTTTCTTCAGAGCTCTGGCGACTTTGGAGTTTATGGGGATCATAATCACCATTATGAGGACACCAGACCACATTGCATGCCCAACAAGGTTATACAAAGAAACGAGACACAAGATAATCTGGAATGGAGAAGACCATGCAAGTTGAAATGTTTGTACCGAATCTTGAAATCTCTGGACATCGACCGACATCAAGTTCACAATATCTCCAGTACTTGAATTTTGTTTCGATCCAATAGATAGAACCATTGACTTTTTATATATAGAAGATATCAATGACGATTTCACTTTCATCCCAGTATTGAACATTACTCGGAAATATTGGTTGGAAAACATTGTCTGGGATAATGAACAAGCAAACATAGCAAAAGAAATAATAAAGCCTCGGGTTACTGGTATAACAGTGCCCTTCTTCCTCGATTCTATGTATTCATTGACAAATTGAATCAAAAGACGCAAAAGTTGTGGTTGAATAAATTGAACACTAGATTGACCAAATTTAAGAAGACAACATACAAAGTATTGGCCACCAAATGATTTGACTAATGCTAACACAATACTACGGCGTTCTGACTTTTGATTGTTCCAATTTTTTTCGAACCTCTTTGATGTTGTAGCTGATTTCAAATCTTTGGGTAACATTGGAAGATCTTCCTCTGTTAAATATTTATAATAACCACGCTTTATAAGATTTTGCATCCATCCAAAGGTTAACTTAGAAACAATATCAGCCCTATCGTATGGACTTTCCAAGAACCTTTCGTCCCATGTAACTTTGGAAGAAATTGGAATTTTCATTTCAATAATGAATATGAAAATGGAATTCATCAAACTAATAACAGCAAGAATTCCACGAGTACTGGAAATAGAGTGTCTCAAAATATGATTCAAAAGCATAAAGCAATGAATAAGGAAGGAGAATGCCCAGTAGACCAAAACAACTCCGTTGGGTATTTTAGATTTGAAATATTCCAAATAATGAATAACTGTCATTAGTATTAATCCAACTAAATTGATCAACTCTGCTTTCAACTCAAGGGGATACTTATGAATGCCAATCAACTCCATTATAATAACAAAGAGCTGCATTGTGCATAACATCAATTTTATATAAGCAAAAGGGGATCTTATCGAAGTAGTTAGCGTCTTCCTCCGATACAAAGAAACTACTTGAATCATTCCACCAACTATAGCATAAACTCCTAAAGCAGCAAACATTCCACCCTGAACAAAGTATGGCGATAAGTCCCCATACTTAGGAGATATTATAGACGGTTCTTCTTTGATCATAATCACCTTAACTGAAAAATCAACTAGTGGAAAATGAAACAAGTATTATTCTCTTCGGAGTTTAATGGAATTAAGTTTGACGCGATCGTACGGCTCATATATCTTTAGTAATTTTGCGATCATTTGATCAGCTCAACTTGACAGATAACTGCTTCAGAATTGGACCTGGTGTTTAAAGAAAAGCTCTATCTTCTATGGCACCATTAAAGTTTTCAAGGAAGACTCTATCTTGTATTGCTCCATTAAAGGGCTATTATTGTAATATGTCTTTTGTAAGAAACGAAATTTATAAGGAGATTATCTTTTGCAATGTGAAAATCACAATATCTAACATTAGTAGTAAAAATCTATATACTTATTTACTCATCCTTAATAAAACCACCTTGTTTGCATAAAGAATAGAATAATGATTCTTTATTCTTAAGAAGCTCTTTAGGGGTATTGAATTCAGCCACTTCACCTTTGTCTAAAACAATAACCTTATCGGAGTCTAAAATCGTGTTGATTCTATGGGCAATAGTTAAGATGGTTCTGTTTTTAAATTCACTTCTGATGGTGGTTTGTAACACTTGGTCTGTCTCAACATCAACAGCAGCAGTGGCTTCATCCAACACTAAAATATGTGAAGGAATGAGCAAGGCTCTTGCTAAACACATCAATTGTCTTTGTCCAACAGATAAATTACTTCCACCTTCACTCAATTTAACTTGTAAAGCATCAAAGAGCTCTTCTTTACCAGTCTTATCGTCAGCAGAATTGTATTCATCTTGATGTTCTTTGAACATTTTGAGAACATGTGTTTTTAAATGGGATAATTCCAATGCCTTCCAGATTTCATCATCAGTAAATTTATTGAAAGGATCCAAGTTAGATCTGATGCTACCTTCAAAGACTTGTGAATCTTGTGGGATAATTGATAATTTTTGTCTTAAATCTTTTAATCCAATAGTACTAGTATTGATTTCATCAATAGTTATATTACCTTCTGCTGCTTCAATAATTCTGAATAAAGCTAAAGTTAATGATGATTTACCAGCACCAGTTCTACCAACAATACCAATTTTTTCTTTGGCTTGGATTGATAAGTTGATATTCTTTAATACCAAGTCCAATTCTGGTCTGTATCTAGTAGAATAATTTTTAAATTCAATTTGTCCATTTTGTGGCCAACTTGGACTTGGCCTCTTTTCTTCAATGATTTCTGGTGCTTCCAGTTCCAATCTGCTGTATTCTAAGATTCTTTCAACAGAAACAATATTAGTTTCAACATCAACAGTCATTCTTACAATCCAATTCAAGGATTGGGTAATTTGTAAAGAATAAGAAACGGATAAACCAACCAAACCAGCAGATAAAGTACCTGATTTCAAAGTAAAGATTGCAAAACCAGCAGCTCCCAAAATGATAACTGAACCCAAAAATTCCAATCTAACAGCTAACCATCTGTTTGCATTAATTGATGGATGATAAGCTTTCATATTTTTATCGACTCTTAACTCATTCAAAAATCTAAATCTGGAAGTTTGGTCATAAGCTCTAATTGTATTAACACCATTTAATGATTCTTGGAAGTTAGCATAAATGGGAGATCTAGAAACGGAATCCAATCTTCTCAATTCTCTGGAAGATCTTAAGTAGTATTGTTGGTAGTAAATATATAATACCAACAATGGACCAATCAAAAAGACAACTTGCCATGTTGAAAAGCAAATGACTCCAATTGAAAGAGAAACTTTGAAAGCATTATTGAAAAACATACTGAAAACTCTGAATAAAACCTCATCAACCTTGTACACATCATTAGAGAATCTGTTCAAGATTCTACCAATAGGTGTAGTTTCAAAGAATGACATTGGTGCTCTTAAAACATTGATAGCCATATTCTTGTGCAATTTAGTGGAACCTTGAATACTACAGTAGATCCACATAATACAATTTTGCATCAAAATCAAACCAGCAGTACCTAAACCAATTCCAAGATAAACAGCTAAGTAATAAGCTACGTCTGGATTATATCCCAACCTTGTGTTAACTTCAGACCAGTGCTTCAACCAAAGAGAAGAACTAAGATTGACAAATGTGGCAATCACCATAATGGCAAACCAAATAGCAACTTTGAATGGATTACATGCTTTAGCATATGCCAAGTAGACATCCCATTTCACTTTACCTTGTTCAAAATGTTCTTTTCTTTTTTTAGTTTCTTCATCATCATCGTCCTTAGTATCTAAATCTGCTTCTAAATCACTATCTAATGGAACTAATGAAGCTCTTCTCAATGATTTTATATCAAGATCATCTTCAGAATCTAATTGAACTTCAGAGTCAGTTTCAGGTGGAGTATCAATAGTTTGCATTGATTTCTCTTTCAATTTTGCTTTTTCTTTAACTAGTTCTTGTGCATTTTCCTCTTTAATCTTACCAAATTCTTTAATCAACTTGAATAATCTAGAGTCTGGTTTTGCTTGAATAGCATCATAAGAACCTTGTTCAGTAATCTTACCATTATCAACCATGTATAAGTTGTCAGCAATACTTAAAACACCTATATTATTAGTAGCCAACACTTTACATTTAGACTTCAATAAACCATTTGGTCCCAAAACATGATCAATTAAATGCTTACCAACGTGCTCATCAACTGCCGATAACGCATCATCAATCAAGTAGATATCAGCTCTGGCATAAACAGCTCTAGCCAATGATAATCTAGCTTTTTGACCTCCTGATAAGGAAATACCCTTTTCACCCACTAAGGTTTGATCACCTTTTGGTAAGATTTTCAAGTCCACAGTCAAGGCACAAGCTTTGATAACATGTTGATAAAACTCTGGATCATATTTGTGACCAAAAAGAATGTTATCTTTAATAGAACCATTCATAATCCAAGGAACTTGGGCAGCATATGCAATATTACCATGAACTTCCACGGTACCCTTTAATTTATACAAATCACCTAAAATAGCTTGGATAACGGCAGATTTACCACTACCAACCTTACCAACAATACAATCCAATTGACCTTTTCTGGCAACCAAGTTGATGTCACTTAAAGCAGTTTTCAAGTTGTTATCGTCAGTAGGTTTGGACCATAAGAAACTACCTTTGCTAATGGAAATGGAAACATCACCATTATTTTTAGCTGGTGGCAATTTTATAATAGCGTCTGTTTGAAGTTCGTCACTATGCAAGAATTTGTTCAATCTCTCAAAAGAGACTTGTGCTTCAACGAAATTGGTGATAACTTGAGGAACGACAGCTAATGGGAAAGATAATAAATTGAATAAAGCCAAGGCAGGGAAAACAATATCAGTTGTTAAGGTTTTATCACTACTAAAGACAAATACAGCAAAGGTTGAACAAGAAACAGTAATTGGGGAAAAGTTCCAAAGTGAATTAGTTAATGCACCGAAAACTCCAATTCTTTGCAAGTTTTTCAATTCTTTATCATTTCTAATATGATTAAGCTTTTCCAAGTATGGAGTTTCCCAACCATATAATTTCAAAGACTTGATATTGTTTAAGATTTCAGAAGTTAATCTAGTTCTTTCATCCTTGTAAGACATTTGAGTCTTTTGTAATTTCTTCTGATAAGCAGCAAGTCTAGCATTAAGGGGAATCATTATGATCATAATGAACACACCGGCCCACATAGCATTACCTAAGATACCATGTAAGGAAATAAGACACAAAACAATTTGAAAGGGCCCAGACCAACCAATTTGAATATATGTACAAGTTTCTTGCAATCTTTGAACATCAACAGACATTAAATTAACAATATCACCAGTGTTAGATTGTTGCTTAGAATCATTGGATAATACCATAGCTTTATTGTAAATAACAGACACCAAAGAAGATTTAATTTTCATACCAACATCAAAGACAACTTGAAAGTATTGATGTAAGAAACCCGTTTGAGTGACAGAAACAACAAACATCCCACCAGCAATCATGAAACCTTTGGTTAAAGGAATTGGATCGCCCTCTTTCCTAGATTCAGTATAATCATTAACAAATTGAATTAAAAGCTTCAATAATTGAGGTTGAACAAAAGCTAAACAATCTTGTACAGCTTTGAAAAATCCACCTAAAGCAAATGAGAGACCAAAAGACTTGACCAACGCAATGAAAATAGAAGGATGTTGGGTCTTTTGATTTTTCCAATTTTCATAGAAAGTATTAGTAGTGGTAGTAGCTTTAAGTTCTTCTGGTAAGGCAGGTAAATCTTCTTCAGTCAAGAATTTGTAGTAACCTTTTTTGATCAATTCACTCATCCAAACAAAAGTGATCTTGGAAAACACGTTGGCTCTATCATAAGGACTTTTGGTGGTTTCGGCAATTGAGGTGTAAGGTCTAAGAGGAACAAAAGTTTCAATTACCAACACCAAGAAAGCTGCGACAAAGGACAATATACTAAAAATACCCGAAGTTGTGTTAGTCTTGTTTCTTACATAATAGTTGATGATTCTCAATCCACCAGAAGTGAAGGAGAATAGCCAATAAAACAAAACTACACCATTTGGTATGGTAGCTTTAAAGTTTTCGAGATAATGAATGGCCAAGATAACAAATTGAGCAATCAAGTTCAACACAAGAGCAGCTCCAATGATGTCTAAAGATTTAGCATTAGCCACCAAAACCACTTGAAAAATTATCAGTAAGAATACTAATAACAATTTAGCATAAAATAAAGGTGCTACTCTATTTGTAGTATAAACCTTCTTTTGATATAAGTGATACAACTGATGAGATCCCGCAAGAACTCCAAAGAGACCTAAGAGTCCATTAAATATACCTTGAACTAAACATGGTGATAAGTCGAAATACCAAGGAGATAAAAGGCTCCAACCGCTTTCATCAGAACATTGAATAAAAGACGTGGAAGATAATCTAATTGATTCTTCAGTAATCAACAGTTCATTCCCACCAGAGGTAGGCGATAGCTGCCACAATGGAAACGACCTATAGTCTATGGTTTGCAAATACTCCATAGTGTTTGCCAATAGATTATAATGAAGATTATGAGAAAATGAAAAAAATTATTTTTTATCCTAAAAGATACGGTGCTGAGAAATTAAAAATTGAAAACGGCATTCTCAGTCTTTTATGTCCGCACTTGTTTATAGTAAATAACGCTGACTAATCTGTCAGATATGATGGATTCGAGACCAAGAAAAGCGTATTTCAATATCGCTTAGCCAAGAGGGGAAGTGCTCAAGTTGTGTAGAATATATAATAGCATACTTTTATTACTACCCAGTTTAATAGTTATACAGTTGGATAATTCTATTTAAAGAGTTTTTTCAACCTGCTAGTTTTCTTTGGTTTTACAGAAACATCAGAGGATTCTGGATTGTATGACGATACCCTCTTTTGATAATGACTTGGAACTTTGTTGTTTGTAGGTTGAGGTTGAACATTGAAATTTTTGAAATCTATGCTCATTTGATTAATTGAATTATTACTTGAACCCATGGAATTTTGATTAGAATGAGATGCTCCACTCAGGGGACTGGAAAATCCTCTATTGTTTTGATAGTCATTGTTTAAACCCGATGGAGGAGGAGGGCGTGCTTGATAATGGCGTTTGTCATTATTCTCATACAAGTGTAATGGAGGTTCTTTATTACTAACCAATTCTTGATACAAATTGAGGTTTAAGTCTGGTAATTGCTTTTTAACATCAATTGTTTGTAATCCAATTAAGAAATCTCTAGGTTTTAAGATGCATTCAGATCCAATGAAGAAATCTTTTTGTAAAGTGTTTGATAACTCGTAAATTGACCTTGTTTCAGAATAAGTAATACCTCCTGCAACGTAACAAAAGATTCTTTGTCTATTTTTCCCACTACTCAGGTTGGCTCTACTGGAGTTTTGGGCCCAAGATGCTTTGATTCTTGAGTTTCTTAATGAAGTCAGACCTGAATGGTTCTGTTGATTATTCATGATGGCGATTTCGGCTGGAATATCTTCATCTAATGGTTTATCTCTATAGTAAGGAAACCAATCTTCATCCAATTGATACTTGGTTAAGAATTGTAAAATAGATTTTAATCCAGGGCCAAATCTTGAAGTATTGTATGTACCATCATTGTTAATTGTATGGAACATTTTCTTTTTCACTTTCGGATCATTTAGATGTTTTTTTATGATAGGAAATCCCAATTTATGTAAATTTTCAAAACATTTGGATATCAAAGAGATGATTTGAGTATCTTTCACTCCAATAAATTTGGCCAATTTGATAAAGTCTTGCTCTATTAACCCTCCCCTGTAGAAACCATAAATTAAAACTAATCTCATTTTATCATTAATATGAAGATCATCCCTAGCTAAAAGGACAATTAAATCATCATGAAGATGCTTATTCTTTTCTCCTTCGAATGTAATACCTTCTGCGCAACAAGTTTGTTCGAAATCGGCTGCAAATTCTGCCAATTTCCTTTCACCATTTAAGTCAAGACATTCATCAATCAAAGTTTTATGCAACGTGATTTGTTTTCTTTCTTCATCAAAACCTTTTAAATTAGCTACAATATGCATCAAATCACTTGAGCTTTTGGCTTTCGATCTATCAATCATTAATGGGTTATTTTTAATCAAATCATTAATTTTATTGATAATTAATTCACTGCTTTCAATGATATGTAAATGCCTTAAATTAACCCAATCCTCATCATTTTCATTATCCAAGGTACTCTCTGCTACAATGATTTCACCTTTTTCATTTTCAGCTTCATATTTATACTTTCCTTCTCTTTCCAAACTTGGAACAATATCCATTGCCATTGCTTGATAAGTAAATTCATGTAATAATGGTGCATATAAATCAATGGTACGATCAGCAATGAATAAAATGGATCTAGGTTTATTTTGATTGTTAGTAGGTGGGAAATCAGGATGATTTCTAGCGTAATCATCAATTTGGTTCTGGAATTCATCAGCAATGAGTTCACTTAGCCTGGTAGCTTTATAGAAATGGGTATTTTGAGGAGAGTAATATCTAATCAATGGATATTCTCCGGTAACAACCATTAAAGCCACCAAACTCTTGGCTACATTTCTGATTTGTGCCAAAATTAACTCGCTACAATTTTCATTAAAATAGATTGGCAAAGAATTGGGTGTTTTATTATCAACAAGGAATACTCGAGATTCAAAAGGAAATAAATAACTTTGAATGGTTTTGATATTTTCACCAAAATCAAAGTAATTTTGGACCTTAGGGTTATTAAGAAATTGGGAAGAAATGTAAAATTGATGAGTCTTTGTATCTTGCTCTGATATAGGAAGAAATAAACCCCAACCTTTTTTATATCTGTGAGTGTTAACATCACTAACAATACATTTAAAGTTGTAAACGGATCCATCAATAAAATATATGGCTTCCAAAAATGTTTGTTGTTTTCTATTATCATCAATTTTCTCTATTGATGTAACAAGTCGAAGCAATTGCTCTTTCTTGATCACTCGATAAAGTATGATTTCAGTTTTATCATCAATGATCAAAGTATACAAGTTTCCAGGAATTTGAATACTTTTAATCTGGTCTAGAATATATTTTCTCTGTAGTTCAAATAATGATCCTGGATCACCTGTTTGTTTTGACATGTTGATATTTATTCAAGAACTTGTGAATGTGATTTATTGTTTCCAAAAGATGAATTTAGGATTTCGACTAAACGCGAGTGTTTTTGAGTTGGCGAATAATTTTGTATTGTTGGAATCAATGGGAACTACAAGTGAACCTCAGCGACCACAAGAAGTGACTGGTTCACTGAATGGAATGCTGGAAGAGTCATCCCCATACCAAAATATATCCTATGCCAGGAATTCTGAGGGATATACTGCTGCTAAGACGTATAAGACTGCAATTTATATTCTAGGTTGGTATATCTTTTCTATGTCAATTTCAATCTATAATAAATGGATGTTTGGAAGTGGTTTAGGATTCAAATTCCCAATATTTATAACGGCATTTCATCAATTCTGTCTATTCTTGCTTGGGCTTTTTGTGCTATATTTTAATCCAGCGTTAAGACCTTCTCATGGTGAAGTTTCTGCACCTCCTATATCTAGATTGTTCCAAATAGCCCCCACAGTTTATATGAAACAGATTCTTCCTTGCTCAATTACTTCTGCAGGAGACATTGGGCTTTCGAACTTATCTATAATGGTAGTCTCCTTAAGTTTATATACTATGTTAAAGACACTGTCATTGATATTTGTATTGATCTTTGGATTATTATTTAAGTTGGAAGTATTTCATTGGCGACTTGTTGTCATCGTGGTGATTATGACTTTATCGGTAGTAATGATGGTGGCGAAGCCTCCTACAGATGATGATTCCGACAATAGTGCATTTGGTATTACTTTAGTATTACTTGCATCTTTGATATCTGGTTTGAGATGGAGTTTTACCCAGATTCTCTTGAAAAATAACCCCCATACTCCGAATTCAATAGCCACAATATTTTACCTTTCCCCCGCCATGTGTGCTATATTATTTATTATTGGTTTGATATTCGAAGGCTGGTCAGAGTTTCTTGTTGCACCAATATGGGAGATTAAAGGAACTTTTGTAACTATTGGGTTGATGATAGTACCCGGAATTCTTGCATTCATGATGACTTTGTGTGAATTCAAGTTACTTCAGGTATCTCAAGTTATAACATTGTCTGTAGCTGGGATTTTCAAGGAATTATTAACGATTATTTTAAGTTCTATTATATTTGGTGATAGATTAAGTACCCTTAACATTATTGGCTTAATTATAACATTCATGGACATTCTTTGGTATAATTGGTTCCGATACAACCAGGCTAAGATAGAACACCACTATACACCATTAAGCCGTGAAGTAGAGTTAAGAAACTTCTAATAGATTCATCTAGAGTCATTGTATAATATTAAGAAATAAAATATACTTAAAATAAAGTCTAATTCGTTTATTTTTATGGCATTTCCTAAATATTTTTATTTACTTTACATTATATTTACATAATCATGACACCAATGGGAAGTAACAACAACATGATTGAGAATATCAATTGAAGTGGTTCACCTGAGCTATTAGAAATAATACGAAGGCCGCTAGCAGCATCGGAAGACTTCCCATCGTCTTCAGAGGCGGCAGTAGCAAATATGGCCAGGGATGGAGATGCCACAGTTTGCGTTATAAAAACTTCACCTGATGTTAAAACTACTCCTGAAAACCGAGCTGGAACTGTCACTGTACCGGCAAGAATTTGATTTGAAGAATATGAAAGAGTTACTTGCTCCTCAGCTTTTGGAGTCGTTGCATGCGGTATGTAATCCGATCCAATAAGCTTGATGGAAGATCTGTCTAAGTAGGTATCATTTGAATAAATATAATCTTCCAAATCATCATCAGAAAGATTGGTGACATCGTGATCTAATGGTAAGTAATTGGATTGTTTGATTGATAAAAGATTATTGGAACGGCCTAAACCAATGTTTTTACCTTCATTATCAACAACAATATAAAGTGATTTTAACACTGATAATCCCAAAGTAGCATAACTACTTGAAGAAGGGAGAAAATCTAAATAACAAGCATCTGACCCATCGGAAAATGTTATACTGGTATTATCATAAGTAGTGGCATTGACTATCAAATTTTCAAGAGGAACCGATACATCAAAGCCATTAAATGTTAATTTTACTGATGCTTGGGCATTTCTTATAGTATCACAAACCACGATCCATCTGTTAACTTCTGAGTTGTAAAAAGCATTAGTTTGAACTGCCAAATTAACAATAATATCTAAAGGCATGAAATTGAAAAGAGTTCGGGTATCAAAAATTGCTGCAAGACTTCCAGATTCTGACTTTAAAGAAAGGGTGTTCCCATTCTGTTCATTTTCGATAGAAATATCATCTAATTGGATTGAAGGCACAACTAAATGAGAAATCAAATCATTATCTATATCAGTATCAGGAGATATTGGGTACCTGACACCTGCAGTGTCCAACATAGGGAACAGATGTAAATCACCAATATAATATTTGGAGTTGGATATTCCAGGTACCACTTGAGCAAATGGTAAACCGGTATCTGAAAAAGTATTAAAGTATAAGGAATAACTAGAAGCATTTATAATATCCATAGCAACTAAATTCTCTAAAACTCCAGTATTAGTTAGTTTGTTTTTAGCAAAACCAATACCTCCTACAAGTACATTGGTATCATTAACATCGATAATGGCCATATTATCAATAGTATATCTTTCATGTTTAGCATTAATTAATGAAAGATTTCCGGTTGTAACTACACCACTAGCATTTACAGCATTTAAATAAGGAAGCTTTATTTTGTCACCCAAATCTAAAGACCCATATGATGGCTCTGGAACATCACTGATAGCACCATCAGTGGTGAATACACCACTATCTGCACATACAGTAGCTGTATACTCTTCACGAGTAGTCAAAGAGCTTGGGAAATACTCATCAGAATAGGTGGAATATACGGATTCTTCAGAGGCCCACCACTCATCTATATGAGAACAGTTCATTATTTCGTTCCCATTCATCACCCAAACGTCATTTTGTAGAATATCAAGTCTTAAATCCATCGATTGGTCATTTACATGAACAGGCATATCATAATAGTAACCAGATGCAGTGAAAATGTATTTAAACATGTCCCTATCATACTTATCCTCGGTAGCTAAAGAACTAGCTATACTAGTATCAGATGGTTCCCATGAAGAAGAAGATGATGAAGATGAAGTAGTTGTTGTACTCAAGTCAGTATTAACTGAAAAATCAGATCCCAAGTTGGAATTTGTAATGATGGTAGTGATCTTCAGATCGGTTGTTTTATCAGTATCATCTGCTACAACCTTCAAAGCATATAAGCATAGAAGAATAACAGTATTCATAATGGCATTTAACTCTTGTTTTGCACTAGTTTAAGAACAAAATGAGTTAGAACTAAAAATAAAAAAAACAAGAAAAAATGAGCGTGGATATACGATTGAGAGCTGCGACGGATGTGAGAACAAGGCTTACATCATGGAGTTAGGACCTTTGTTATCTGTAGATATTGGGAGAGAATAAGACAAATCTTAAAGAATCAAGCGGTAACAGCTATAAAAGAAGGAGAAATACCGTAAAGAAGATGAAAAATACAAGAGGAAAAATACAAGAAGAAAAATAGCACATACAAGAATTTCAACGTTTATTTTTTATTATTTCGGAGGTGCAGAAGAATTTACATCTTGACCCAAAACAACAAACTGTTGGTAGGGAGCAAAAATTAAATTGCAAATAACTGCAAAGGCAAAGAAGCACCGAGTAGAACTACTACAAATTGGCTACAGAGTATTTAATACAGGTATTTTAATACAAGCAACTTCTCTTAGCTCCAATAAATCAATTAAGTATGAGCACAGACCAATTGCGTATCTCCTGAAAAAGCAGTGACATTAAAATTCTAGATTTAAGTCTATAGTTCTGACAACCATAAACTAGTAGTCAAAAACTCCACTTGATAAGTAGACTGATACCATTATATTACAGCTACATAGCATACTGGTATAATTTATACAACTTAGTCTGTTACATTTCCTACATTCCTAAATTGTAATCGTGTCGTATCGAACAATGGCAAATGGTGTGGAATCCTTAAACATAAATAAATCTAATTACTTTTCTATAAATAGTAAGAGAGTAGGAGATTGAGAAATTGTCTTGACTTTCACTTGAAACTAGAACAAGAAGCTTCTAGTATCTGCTTTCAACAACGTAATGCTAACACTTGGTGTTGGTTTCTTACTCTCAAGTAACTGGGCAAATGGTCTGTGTTAGACCTATTAGACCTATCAATGATGTCATTCAATTTAGTCAAGGGCCATCTTTACCGGTACACGCCCTTCGTATTATTCAAAGCGAAAATATTTGTTGTTTTCTCACAGAAAACTTTTCTTTAAAGATTTCAATAGTGTAACGGTAGGGTATTAGACCTGTGAAAGTTTTGTTTGATTGAACTGATATATAAGACACAAGACTTGAAAGGATTGGTGTTGTTTTTTTTTCTCCTGTAATATTCGAATTGTGCTTATATTGCAAACATCACCTACCAATCCATTTGCAATAATATGCGGAAGTTCAAGATTGGTATTCGGTCCCAGTTATTATTATTGGTGACATTTGCCAGTTTGTTTTCCTTGTTCATATTAGCGGTGGTATGTGGTGTTTATTTCTCCAATAATTTGACTGATTTAAGAGCTGATCGTTTGGAAGTTATCTCCCAATTAAAGACTAGTCAAGTCACTCAAGCAATAAATTATTTGATATACCAGATCTATTGGATGACTACTAAAGATGCAATCACTACCCCTTTATCAACTAGTAGAGCAGGGAATAATTCGGAATTGGTATTTCTGGAAGCTCAGGTTTCTTTGGACCAATTTTTAACTAATAGTGAAACTTTTGCGGCCGCTAGATTATATAACTTGGATCTTGAAATAGTTGCTGAAAGTTTTAATAATGCTAGTTCAGTTTCTGTCCCTGCTCTGGACTATTTATATCCTTTACAACAAAACTTATCTGTTCCTAATGGTTTAAGCTCTCTGACAAATGGCATCAGTTCATATTATTTTACCGGCCCTGTTTCCAATAATAGTGACGCAGATTCAGTTTATTTTGTAGGTATAACATATCCAGTTTATGCCAATACCTCCATTATCTTGAATCAGCCGTCAGTAGCGGGCTACTTGTCGGTTATTACCAATGCCAATAATATTCAAGCGGCAGTTAATGATACGACAACTACTGAACTGCCGACAGATGATTATATTGTTTTGGCTGTTCAACCTGTATTTGCATCAAAAAGTTCTCTATATGGTGATGGAGAAGATTCGGCATCTGGCGTACAAGAGCTTGTTGGATTCCAAGCTGTTTTCCCCTTAAAAAGTGGTGGAGTAGACACTAATCGAGTTTATAATATCAATTCTTCCCTGGCTATAAAAGAAGCCTTGACTAAAGAATCTGGCTCATCAACTAAGAAGAAAAACATCAGTGGGGATGGTGTGGCTTTGGGGTTTAGTCGTCTAGCGGTGGATACCAATACCTACTGGTCCATAATTATCGAACAGAAATTATCTAAATTTAATGCTCCAATTCAAAAATTCACAAATATAATCATTGGATTATCCTTTGGTATTGGAGCGTTTGTATTCCTTATAACGTTCCCCATGACAATTTTATTCATTAGGCCAATCACTAAGTTAAAAGATGCTACAGAAGCAATCACAAGGTCTAAAAGAGAAAGGGAAAAGGAAAAAGAAATGGAATTAAATTCTCAAGGTGGCCATATGGCATCTGCTCAGGACTCCTCTCCTCCTCCTCCTTATTATTCGACTTTAATAAGGAGATTTAATGGCACTGCAGGGTCGAACCTGAAAGAGAAGCATGGTGCTTCTTACACTAAGCTCAACTCGAAGCCAAATACTTTAAAGAAAGATAATAGAAACAGTGTGATATCTGCTGGTACAGGAGGCTCTGGGTCTGTTTATTCGAGTGGTATACGATTACCTTCACGTATAGAAGATTCTAAGAAATTCTTCAAAGATGAATTGACGGAATTGACAGAAGCATTTAACATTATGAGAGAAGAGTTGGAAAAACAATATGTGCATTTGGAAGATAGAGTTAAATCTCGTACAAAAGAACTTGAAGCTTCTAAAATTGAAGCCGAAGCTGCAAATGAGGCTAAAACTGTTTTTATTGCCAACATTTCTCATGAATTACGTACTCCTTTGAACGGTATTTTGGGTATGACAAGTATTGCTATGGATGAAGATGATACTTCACGTATTAAGGATAGTTTGAAATTGATTAATAGATCTGGTGAATTATTATTGCATATTTTAACTGAGTTATTAACTTATTCCAAGAATACATTGAATAGAAGTAAACTTGAAAAATCATCATTTCAAATTCTTGAAATAGTGTATCAAGTTCAATCTATCTTCAGTAAATTAGCAAACGATCAAAGAGTCTTTTTTAAGATCTTGGTAAAACCCAATTCTTTGAGAAGATTAATACTTCATGGTGATTCGAATAGAATAATTCAGGTGGTTATGAATTTGGTGTCTAATTCTCTTAAATTCACACCTGTGGATGGAAGAGTTGATGTCAGTTTCAAATTATTAGGAGAATATGATACTGTAAGGTCAAGAGCTGCCAATTATGATGCTGTTTATGTGAAAGGACATCAACATGCCGCTGATTTTAGACCAAAACATAAGCATAACGCATCTAATAATGATGATAATTGCTCTTTTATTTCTAGCCTTGATGATGATAATAACGATAATGATGCAACAAGTATCGTGACTTACTCCACAACTAAATATCAAGATGTGGTATTTGAAAGTCAATTTAAAGGTGAAAACAAACCATTACCAACAATTCCAAGTGAAGATGGTTCAAATCTGTCACAACATTCTAATGCATTGCCTTCAATTCCAGCAGATAGTAATAATGGTATTGATTCATCAAACTCATCTGGTTATTCAGATCTTCCAACTGTTCCACCAAAAGATGATATACCATTAAGTCGTCTCCAAACTGCTCCAACCAAGTTACTTCCTCCTCCAAATATGAGGGAATCATCTACTACAACTAATGTAAGTGCTACTACTAAGCGTCCAAGTATTAGTAGTGCTTCATCTTCCTTGAACTCGCACGAATATGTTAAAGATGACAAAGCATATAAGATCAAAAATTTCAATAAATCCAAACCCTGGGTATTACAAATTGAAGTGTCAGATACTGGACCAGGTATCGAGCCAGCATTACAAGAAAAGGTGTTTGAACCTTTTATTCAAGGAGATCAAACATTATCTAGAAGTTATGGTGGTACTGGTTTAGGTTTAGCCATTTGTCGACAATTGGCAAGAATGATGCATGGTACTTTGACTCTTAAATCTACTTTGGGAGTTGGTTCTACCTTCATTTTTACTGTTCCATTACCTCAAGTTGGTGAAATCATGGTTCCTGATGAAGATATGCCTGACTTTTGTGAAGACCAATTCAATCCAAAAGCTCGTATCAATCGTAAAGTTGCTTTTGCTTTTGATAATTCACCAAGTAGCTCAACTGTCAATAAAACAAGTACAAATGGGGAAGTTACTGATACCGAACCAAAAGGTAGTCCTTTTGCTGACCCTATTGCTAAATCTTCACCAAATAAGTCTAAGGCATCTTCTTCAACTTCTGCCTCATCTAGGGCTCCTGCTCCTAAGTTTAATATTGAGAAATTAGGTACATTTAAACCAAATAGTGAAGACTCAGGTGGTAGTTCCGAGTCTGGACAAAGTGGTAAACGCAATCCATTTTATGAAAAACCACATCTAATCACTAGAAGTTCTACCGGTACTGCAAATTCTTCAAATAATTCTGATAGATTGGATGTAGGAAGCCGGCTCTTGTTGGACAATTTGTCCCACTTAAAGATTTTGGTTGCTGAAGATAACTTAGTCAATCAAGAAGTTATCAAAAGAATGCTTCTGTTGGAAGGATTTTCAAATATCACCATGGCTTCCAATGGTGCGGAAGCTGTAGATAGCGTCAAGAAATCTATTGAAGACGAAGACGTATTTGATCTTATTTTCATGGATGTGCAAATGCCCAAAATTGATGGGTTATTAGCCACCAGAATGATCAGAAGTAATTTACATTTTGATGCTCCAATCATTGCTTTAACAGCATTTGCTGATGAAAGTAACGCCAAAGAATGCCTCAACAATGGTATGTCGGGATTTTTAGCCAAACCAATCAGAAGAACGAATTTAAGAAAGATAATAACCGAATTTTCACCAGTACTTTTACGAGAACTGGTAACTACACCACAAACCCATCAAAGTGATGAAAAACGTTTAGGTTTTGATTCAAACCAAAACAAAACATCATCCAATAATGAATTCCATTTTAATGATGGAAACGAAGCATCCAATGGATCCAATTGATACCATTATATATAAATGTAGATTATATAATTTTGTACTATAGTATTAAAAGTCTAATAATAGAGTTTTCGCAGCCATAATGTTTTGAAGCCGCACAACTGGAGTATTTATATTTTCGTCAGTCGCACAGAAAAGAATCCTAAAAATTCACTAAACCAGCATCAATGTCAGACAGTGGGATTAGTGAAAAGATGGCGATTCGGGGGTTAGGACATTCTCCCAGAGGTTACCGCCACTTTATGGCCATAAGTAGTATGATAGCTCTTTTGGTCTGGGGGTCTGGCTATTTAATCAGCTCAATCTCCCATTTCGATAAGCAAATTGTTGAGCAGTTTGACCACCAATTCATTAACAATTCACCACCTTTATTGTCTAATTATGCCAAACCTGTTTCTTGGGATATTGAAATTGATGGAAAGATCCCACTCAACTTTTCTGTGGTGAAGGATGGAACTTTTTACCCTGAATATTCCGAAGTGCAATGGATTAGGGAGCCTAATTCGATTCAAAATGATAAGGGAACTTATTTGGTTACTGAACATAAGCCTGTAGATGGTTCGAATGATGAGTATTCTACTGAGTATGTGGTCAAATCTATTGTAGATCCAGACTACCTGTATTCGTTGATGAATGGGTCTTCATTTGTATATTCAGGTGTGGAATATGATATTGATAAGCTTGTAGCTTCTCCTGATTTGACTATGGCTGTATTGAAAACAAATTCCACTCACAATTATCGTCATTCGACATTTGCCCTTTATTGGATCTTAGATATACACAATAATCTTATAACTCCGTTATATAACACCAAAGATAAACTTTCGGTTATTTCTTGGGCTCCTGATTCAAAGAAGGTGGCTTATATATATAAAAATGATATTTATATCAAACATATTGATGGTGAAGGTTCCACTGATCGGGTAACCAATGATGGTTCCGATCAAATATTTAATGGTAGACCCGACTGGGTTTATGAAGAAGAAGTTTACGCTACTGATATTAGTATGTGGTGGTCCCCAAATAGTGATAAATTATCATATACCAGAATGGATGATACTTTAATACCAACATTTCCTATTCCATATTATATCCAGCCAGGCTATGATGAATATCCAAAAATGGTTGAATTAAAATACCCTAAACCTGGCTATCCAAATCCTCCAATTGATGTTGGAGTTTATGACTTGAATTCCAAAAAGGGAGAACTTTTAGGTATTGAATCTTCTCGAATTAAGGATAAATTGATCACCCAAGTAACTTGGGTATCGTCTAAAGACGTTTTAATTAGAGTCAGTACAAGATCCAGTGATTTACTTGAATTTTATTTGGTAGATACTTCTACTTATGATTCGCAATTAGTTAGAACTCATGAAATGGAAAATGGTTGGTTTGAAGTTACTTTTGATACTTTCTACATACCAAAAAATGAAAAAATTGGACTCGCTAATGATGGTTATGTTGATACTGTTGTTATTGATGGTTATAATCATTTAGCATATTTTTCACCACCTTCAAATTCTGAAGGTTTAATATTAACCAAGGGAAAATGGGAAGTTTTGGATGGAAAAGTATGGTATGATTACAATGATAATCAAGTCTATTTTATCTCGACCATGAAATCACCTGTTGAAAGGCATGTTCATTCAGTCAACCTTTTGGATGCAATTAACTCAAAACAATTACCAGTCATTCAAAATGTTACCGACACTTCGAAAGAAGGGTTTTTCAGTGCATCATTTTCTGCTGGTTCAAGATATTTATTATTGACATATAATGGACCTGATATTCCATATCAACAATTAATTGATTTGAAATCTAATGAAATTGTTAAAACTTTGCAAACCAATGAAAAATTAGCTAAGAAATTGGAAGAATATTCAATTCCTAAAACTAGATATTCATTAGTTTCTTTAGGTAAAGATGAATCAGGAGAAGATATTATTGCCAATGCAGTGGAAACCTTACCCTTAAACTTCAATCCTAAACTTAAGTATCCTGTATTATTTTTCGTTTATGGAGGACCAGGATCCCAATTAGTAACCAAGACATTTAAAGTTGACTTCAGTTCTGCTGTTGCAGCTGAATTGAATGCTGTGGTAGTAACAGTTGATGGCAGAGGTACTGGATTTAATACTCATAATAAGAATGGATCCCAATACAAATACATTGTAAGAGATTTATTAGGACATTACGAACCAATTGATCAAATAAATGCTGCTAAAGTATGGAGCAAAAAATCATATGTGGATGAAAATCGTATGGCTATTTGGGGATGGTCTTATGGAGGATTCATGACCTTGAAAACATTGGAAACTGGTACAGAGCATGTATTTAAGTATGGATGCTCAGTTGCACCAGTAACTAAATGGAAGCTTTATGATTCCATCTATACTGAACGTTATATGAGAACCCCACAAGAAAACCCTGAAGGTTATACAATTGCATCAATTCATAATACTACCAATTTCCATGGAGTTAATAGATTCCTTATAATGCATGGAAGTGGTGATGATAATGTTCATTTCCAAAACTCATTGAAGTTAATAGATGAGTTTAATATGGATTCAGTGGAGAACTTTGACTTTATGGTATTTCCAGATTCTGATCATAGCATCTCGTATCATAATGGTAATCATGTGATTTACCACAGATTATTGAAATGGTTACGTAGAGCATTCAATGGAGAATTTTAGAATGATCTTTTAACCAAGCACCATCAATCATATAGTAATGTTGGTTCTTATCTATTAGACAACCTCTGTAATATATAAATTTGCAATCAATTCAAATCTCATCACATTTATGGTTTCGCCACGACCCCTAATATTTTAGAAAAAATTTTCAGCAAAAATTAATTTTTTCATTATCAATAACTTTAAACAAGCATGATTATTTACACTGATTTCATCTCTGGTGACGAATTATTATCCGACGCTTACGAACCAAACTTAGTTGACGGTGTCATCTACGAAGCCGACTGTGCCATGGTCAAAGTTGGAGCTGGTGACATTGATATTGGTGCCAATCCAGGTGAAGAAGATGTCGATGAGGTTGATGATGCTGTTGAAACTGTCAACAACGTTGTCTACTCTTTCAGATTACAAAACACTGGTTTCGATAAGAAATCCTTCTTAACCTACATCAAAGGTTACATGAAGAAAGTTAAGGCTCACTTAGCTGAAACTGCTCCAGAAGAAGTTGAAGTTTTCGAAAAGGGTGCTACTGCTTACGTCAAGAAAGTTATTAGTTCTTTCAACGATTGGGAATTCTACACTGGTGAATCCATGGACCCTGATGGAATGGTTGTTTTATTAAACTACCGTGAAGATGGTACTACTCCTTATGTTGCTATCTGGAAACATGGTTGTAGAGAAGAAAAAATCTAAGTTGGATCCTTCTTAGATATCAAGTCCTTTTTTTTGATCGATAATATATATAGTAATTTTTAATTCGTATTTATCAGATTTAATCTAACGTGGTCATTTTATTTGATCTATTTTCTTACTATACTAAGACAAACGTTTTCTAATGTAACTTCCTTGTTAACATACCAAAATATTTCACATTTATAATTGTTGGGAAGCATCTTTCTTATTGCATAAAGTCGACTTTCATCAATCAATCTCCGTGTCGTTATACCTATTTGTCGTCTTTGTTGATCAGTGAAGCCATATGCATCAACGGTGTTAGTATCTCTATCTCCTGATACTGCCCAAGATACAAGCTTCTTCATCACTTTAAATGACTCGGCAGATCTAAATCCTTTTTCATATAAGTATTCTCTTGATAAAGGCAACAATTGGTTATAATCACATACATGTCTACAACACATTGCAACCAATAAGCCTTTAAAAGAGCCTGTCTCAATGAGTTTGGAGTTTAATATCAGCCGCAACGTCAAATCAGTAGCTACTCCACATAAATGCTTGGATATTGCAACAACATTAGAAGGAGATAGCTCTGATAAAAATTTGTTAACATCAAGATCTTTTATATCCAATCTCGTCCGTTTAATTGAAGGACATATTTTGGTTCCTTTTTGTCTATTAAATTCCTCTGTTTCTTTTATGATTTTAGGATCATTTTTCATTCTATTAACACCTCTATCAATAAGACCGTACCCATAATTACTTGTAGATTCTTCTTGATAATCCTGCAAGATACAAAGGTTGATGAATCTCGATAATTCTGCTTTCCCACATCCAAATTCCATGTAAAAATTATCTGTTCCTAACAAGTTTCTTAATTTTAAGTTGCCTGCTAAACTAGATTGTTGAATTGGGTGCTTTTGATGTTCGACTTGAGAGAGCCTTTTCTGGAGCCCCAGGTGTGATGAAATACTATATTCTAATGGTTCAAATTCATCTTGAAGACTACTTATCAAATTCAAATACTTTTCAAATAACTCTTCGTCATTAATGCTAGACTCATCAATGGGTTGACAGCCTTTATCTTCAAAACCAATTAAATTATGATTGATATTCAAGTTCCACCACGGCTCATGGACCTCCTTTGGCTTTGCATTACATTTCTTGAGATGCCGTTCTAAATCATAATCCCATACGTTGTGTTTAGGATCAAGAGGACATGGTACTCGTTTTGCATCTTTATTTTCAGACTGATGTTGAGTACAGTACTTCAAATGCTTCTTTCTCTGCATGGCACAGTACCTGCCCTTGTGAACTATCATGAACTGACATCTATAACGTACATTTTCATCTTCTTTTCCTGTTTCAGACTCTGTTTTCTGTCTTTTAACTGGCGTATCTATTCCCTGTTCTTCGCTTGTCATAGTTTAAGAAATGCGAAGAAGAGAAACAAGCAGTGAAACATTGCTAACAGGCCTTTTATCATTCATATACTGAACCGTCAAAATGCGTACTGTAAAAGCCCTTTCCCCATCTGGTCAAAATCAGAGACATCTACGAATTCAATGTGATAAAATGTATATATCAAGAGTCTTTTTCACCTGTTCCATTTTCATGAGATGACAGGCTAGGAGAGTAATAAGAAACTAGAAATTAGAAAAGACTGGATACTGCTGAATTGAAACTCGACAATCCTATATGATTGGATGTATCTGAATCACCGTAAAGACAGTCTCTTAACCACGTCTCGGACAATTTATAGCACGCATTAAAGATACTATGAATTTTACTACTGAAAAACCAACATTGTCTTTCGCAGAAAATTCGATGCTCATCTCGATTTAAGATAATCTCCAATATGAATTCACAATCCAGTAACTCACTATGGAAAGTTGATCTCATAGAGTATAAAATCTTTGGATATGTCCCTAGATTCAGAAATACTCCTAAGCTTTTAAAAGCCAAAAATAACCAGAAATTGCTAAAAAAACTCCCCTCCAATAAAGAAGATGCTCAAACAGAAGTAAATTCAATCAAATCGGTTGTTTTCAACAATAAATACCATGGTGTTGTCAAAAAGATGAAAACTGAAATTAAAAAGATTGTGAAATCGGACTTGCATCGTTTATCAGCTCAAAAGGACAAAAAAGAGCTTCTCGACTTCTTAAATAATGAAGAATACATCCAACATTTGATCACCTCAAAAGTGGTGAAATCTATACAAGGCAGTATATTGACAACTAAAGCATTGAAGGCTTCGCCTCCAACATATATCCCTGAAGAACTTCTTTCTATAATGAAAGACAAAGAAAATGTATGCAACCCATCGAATTTTTTTAAAACTCATTGCCAACACAATAAAATCGTTAACAACTACATATCCAATCTCTGGAACAACAAAAACTTGAAATCTACCTTAAATCAAGCGGAATGGTCCTTCAAATTGGTCAGGGGTAATTTGACTAAAGAAGAAATCAACGCTAGACGAAAGAGTCTAGGTAAGACTGTATCTGAAGATAATAATGGGCATAGTGATCTTGATGAGAGTGATGATGATGAAGCTAGAGATGATGAAGTAGACCAGGAAGACATTGAAAAATATGCTGTTTATGATAACTTAATTGCAGACTCTGATGAAGAGGAACAAACTTTACAACTAAACCCTGAGGTCAATTATAGTGAAGTAACAGATGAAGAACCTTCTGAATCTGACAATGATAAAGACATTGAAAGTGACAGCGAAAATGAAGATTTGCCGGTAGAGAAGCCACTGGAAAAAGCAAAAAAGCAAAAGAAAGATGACTTTTTTGAAGAAGGATCATCAGAAGACGATAATGTAGATGATGATGATGATGATGACATTGAGTCCAAATATAATCTTCCTGAATTGGCCACAGGTTATATCTCAGGTGGTTCTGATGACGAAAGTTTCAATGTTGATAATGACAAAATAGTGAGACAAGCTACATCTCAACGTAAAAATAGAAGAGGTCAAAGAGCTAGGCAAAAGATATGGGAAAAAAAGTTTGGTAAGCAAGCAAAGCATAAGCAGAAGGAAATAGCAGCTGTTGAGAATGATAGGAAGAGAAGACAA
Organism: Yamadazyma aaseri; assembly: GCA_947297635.1. Taxonomy (NCBI): domain Eukaryota; kingdom Fungi; phylum Ascomycota; class Pichiomycetes; order Serinales; family Debaryomycetaceae; genus Yamadazyma; species Yamadazyma aaseri. Next base: position 1,772,805 of record CAMYTP010000009.1, on the reverse strand, counting down.
CTTGAATTTGAAGAAAGAGAACGCAAAAGACAAGAAAGAGCCAAAGAAGCCATGGAAAATGCTCCATCTGGATCTAATCTTACCCCTATTGGTAATAAGAAGGAAGCTAATACAGTTCCAAAGGAAGTCCATCCTTCATGGATAGCTAAGAAACAAGCAGAAGAGAAGTTGAAGAATGTTAAGTTCACTGGTAAAAAGATAACCTTTGATTAGTTGCTATACCGTGTATATTAAAAGAAAATAGTTCTATAGATTATAATTTGCTATAATCAACCTTGAAATGTTGTTGTATTGTTTCTTCGTTAATGTCTTTACATCCCACTGGTGATGTCACAACGATGTAGTATTCACATTTCTCAGGTTCACTTAATGATATAATCTTATTCTCCGTTCCACATTGAATATCTACTACTGCCAGTCTTAAAGGTCCATTCCAACACCTATTTCCATTGATATAGTATAGTTTACCATCTCCATGATGAGAGTATGTTCCAAGTAGATTTGCATCTTGATACACATTAGTTAAAAACCCAACTTTATATTCGTATCCACCAATTGTAGATGCTATTGATTGTCCAGCAATACCTCTAAGGATATCATCTTCCCCGAAATCAAGTTCTAAGTTACTCTTAAGCAAGTCGATCATCCTATTGGCCGATTCAAGGTTTTTCTTAATGGACTTCAACTGAATCTCCAAGTTATCTAGCAATTCCAGCTTTTGAATAGGTTCCAAGTCTGCATACTCAATATTCTTGCTAGAAAAAAACTCAAACATCCGGGTTACATAATGGTGAACCATATTAGATACAGTTGGAATTGTTGCTGCTGCATCGTTGCCTATCATAATGGATTTGGAGTATTCTTTTAATTCTTCCATATGCTTTTGAACGTCCACTTCTGAAGAGTCTTCCTTCTTATTCGAAATATAATTTTGAAATTCACTTACTGCTGCCTTTACTGCTGCATCATTAAAGTTTGGGTTGTATCCAGAAACTAACTTGGTTAATATTCCTTCTAAATTTTGGAGGTTATCATCTGACGACGATTTTTTGGCTACTAATTGCTCCAATTTTGTTATGATTGTCTGTATATGAGAGGAAATCTTATCATAAACCAGAACAGTATGGACTGCATCGGGTGCCAGAGAAATGTTTTCAATTTTCTTTTCAATTTGTACAATCTCTTCCTCTAGTTGTGCTCTCTTTAATAATGTTTCATTAAGTTTAGTTTTAGCTTGTTCTTTTAGGCTTTTGGCATTCTTTATCAACTTCTTTTTGATGACATTGGCTTCTTCAGCTTCTTTTATCACTTTGCTTCTATATTCCATATACTGAGAGTGTATTTGTTCACATTTATCGGGACAAGAACCAGTAATATATTCATCAGAGCCATCACAACAAATGTCATAATCACATACACCGTCGTTCAACTTGAAGTTTTCAATGTAAGCTGGAATATGACCATTATTTGCGCAGTAGAACTTATTACTGGAATTGTAAGGACATGCATTTGTTCCAATTTCATCAGATCCATCAGGACAATCACAGTAATCATCATTGATTTGATCGAAATTGATAATTATTGAAGGATCTCCTAAACAACGCCATTTCAAGAGTCCTGAATCATCTTCAAACGGTTTGTAGAGATCCTGCTTCTCGGGTGGCACTCCAATGACCGTTGCAGCTACCAGAATGGCAAGATTAAGGGTTCCATATCTCGCTAATCTCATAGTAAAGTGAAATATTTCACATTTCGCAAAATTACTGTAGTTTAAGTTGATGGAGAGGCACATTTAAACACACATGAATTCACTGAAAAGGAGAAAAACTGTGGAGAATTGGCCAGTGAATCGATGTAAAAGAGTAATACGGCCATTACTTGCAAAGATTCATTATTTGACACAACTTTATAGCAAAAGTCCTGGAGTTTTTGAAGTCCATATAGATCACAACAGTAATCATCTAGCCATATTTCTCAAACCTGCTAGTGCCCAAGAACGATTGACGCTGGTTAAACCGTTCATATCCACAGAGTTGTATCAAGCGTTTCAAGAGATATTCAATATTTTCAAGAATATAATAACCAATATAGAAGCAGATCGGATAAAATCCAACAAGCTTGGAAAGCAGTGTTGTACAGTAATAGGAAAGGCAATGTTGTTATCTAGCAGAACCAGTTACTTTCGATTGAATCAAAATATTCTCTTTGACGATGATACTCTACCTAAAGATATAAAGGAATACAATAAGAACTTGTCTAATGATATTGATGATTGGTTGATGTTGGAACCTACTTCGATTTTTGAAGGCTATAGACTCGATTTTCTTATGGGTTATATTATCCATTTGATAGTTTTCAACCTGCAACATATCCTTTATATGCTAGTTCCAACCTTAGTTCATTGGTTGGTAGAAGAACTGATTCAAACAAATAACTATTGCTTAAGATCGATTGCTAACGATTTGTTTATGGAATTCTGGAAATTTGATCAAACTAAATACTACGATAACATAAACTACCTGGTAATTGTTCAGTTGACCGGAGTTGACGCCAATAGTAATATTATATTCTGGACACTATTTGATATTGGCTTTTGGGATAAATTCATATCATCCTTGTCCTTTGAAACTGGTCAAAGCGGTTTCCAATACGAGATTTTATTATTGGATGTACTTCCTCTTAATGACAAATTGAATTATTACTCTGATTACAGAATGATATATGGTATTTTAAATGATAACTTTAATCATCTACAAGTCAATAACATATTATTATGCATTTTAACCAATTTGGTTACTACTTACAAGGGTTCTAAAGAACGTTACGAACTAGAGAAAGTTTATGACTATTTGATTGAATTTGTGTCAGCATGGTTATCATTTGGATTTGAACTTCCAGGTTTGTTTAATTCTTTAAGTCATGGAAATCAATATTTATTTAATGGTGTTCTCAAGCTTCTGAATATTTTAACAACTCGTTTAAATTTACCAAAAGACTTGTACTATCTTTTGATATTGCTCTCTAGGTATTACCAGAACCAATCTGCATCTCCATCCCTTATAAAATTGGACAATTATTATAAAACAATCACTAAATGCATGTTAGAAATACAGAAGAACAATATATTAGATTATGTCCCTTTAAAATACAGCAGTATTGAAATAAATAACCTAATTAGATGGTTATTAGAAAACCATTTCCATAAACTCCCTAAAGCCATATTTCATGTAGTATATGGAAAGTTTTCTAAATATTATGATGATGAATTACGACATTTAAGTATAAAAGTCCAAAAGTTTAGTTGACTAATATACATTCTCCATTTACGTCCTGGTCTTTGATTGTGTCGATTATTTTGGATACCACAACATCTAAAGGGACAGTTTCCATGTTCAAATTAGACCTAGACCCCATGTCAGTCTCTTTGATCAACCCAGGCAAAATTGAATTTACTCTAATTTTCCCTCTAAACTCATGACTTAATGCTAAAGTGAAAGCATCGAGGCCAGCTTTCAGAGCGGCATAAACAGCAGATCCAGGAACTTGTACTGAATTTAAAGCTAACATAGAACTTATGTTTAGAATTGTAGGTTTAAAATTGGGATACTTCTTATAAGTACTGATCATTGGCTTATATGCCATTTTAGATAGTATCATTGGAGCAACTAGATTCAAAGAAACAGTATCACAGATCTCTTCAACCAGTAGTCTAGAAACTAAACTATAGTTTGTCATCCCGGCACAATTTACAAGAACACTTATGTCTTTGAACTGGTGAATAGATTGTGGAATCTGTTGGGAGTCTAGAAGGTTGATGGCTAATGCCTCGTGTGTTTGTGATCCTGTGCAGGGCAATTGACTCTTTGTTTGTTCCAAAAGCTTGTAATTGCTGGATATCAACACTAGAGATGTACCCTGCTCTGCGAGTTGATATGCAACGGCTTTTCCAAGACCTCGAGAAGCTCCTGTTACAACAGCTTTCTTCACAATCATCTTTGATAAAAGTGCGATTTATCTTCTACATTCTGGAGATTATTAAAGCCAATTATTTGATTGAATAGAATAATAACTCTTCAATACTTATCAATTTAACTGGTAAGCAGCTAGGCATTACACACTATAATTGTCAGGCATGAACGGGGTGCAATTGTGTATATATATAAGAAGTTTAGGATAAGTTGTCTTTCACATCGCATCTAAGACTTTCCTAGCAATATATATTTCCTATTCATCTAAACTATTACTGTTCTCCTGGTAGAAAACGAACAGGTTCTATTTTATGGTCATTTGGAATGGGATCCCAGATTGATTTTCGCTGTTGTGGGAGACTCCACTGCGGCTGATACCCCCACTGCTGACGAAGAAGCCACTGCTTTTGGAAATCACACTCGAGTTTAAATACGTGTCTATCCTCATCTAATTTGCACATATCTTGTTCAAGTTGTTGCTTTTCTTGTTCCAACTGCTGTCTTTCTTGATTAAGCTCCTTTCTTTCTTGTTCAAGCTGTTGCTTTTCTTGTTCCTGAAGCTTTAGTTCCTGTTGTTCAGTTTGCTGCTTTTGAAGCCACTGGAGAAACTCTTTCAGTTGAAGCCCAAACAGACTAATACCCTCCTGGGAGGTCTTTTCATCTGATATCATACTTTTATCTTGATTTTCATTTTCAGAAGGGTCTCCTCCCTTTATAAGCAGCTCTCGGCTTACTTGAGCATGATTAAAAAAGTCATTTGGGCTTTCCTTCTTTTGCCCGTCGTGGGTTTTGTTATGTTGCAAAGTTACACTTCTAGAAATGTCTTTATTGTCACGTTTGGGGTATTGTTTTTCATTTAATTTTTCAGAACTTTCCGTATATCCAGGTAAGATCTGTCCATACAAAATACCAAAAAGGTAATTGAAAAGCATACTAAAAAGTAAGGCACATAAAATGTTAAACGCCAATACTAAGTAATGATGCTCCAACGGTGTATATTTCTCTAGTTGATGAAATAGCATATATATATGACTAAACTATAGCAAATTTGGGGTTAAGCAAGTGAAATAGAAGATTTAGTTTTGATTGTTTTTAGTGGTTGCAAATGTAAAAGGTAATTGTTGCAAACTTTGCGAAACAGGAAATCGTTATGTTGAAATTTCAAATTGCAATTAAATCAAATATCTCTAGAGCAACATAATCAGGTTACAAAGCTAAACAAAGGATGGAGATACTTGTTATTGAAAAGCATACTTTGTTTGATAACTTGTTGGGATCTTACTGGGGCATACTATTTTGGTAATTGAAATACGACAGGAGCAAAACTAGAATTCCGCATTTGCTGAATTCCTTCAATTATCAATTATGAGAATGCTACAAATTATTGAAAAGAATCATTAATCATATTATTGCCAGGAGATAACCTTCAGCCATATGAAATCTTTAGTAATACTGCTTTTGAACGTTGGAGACACAACTAATAACAACATTAGGACTTCGTGGCCAAGCTGGTTAAGGCGTGAGACTGTTAATCTCAAGATCGTGAGTTCGATCCTCACCGAGGTCGTCCTTCTTTTTTTTTTTTGTTTAAGCAGGGTACAAGAACAAAAAAAAGTTACATAGTTAGATACATAGACATGGTCCTGTTAAGATCGTACTCGTGTATACATTCGTTGAAAATTATAAAATATTTACTCGGATTGAAATAATGCAGATAATGCCATTAAACCAAAGATACCAAATCTGAAGTATTGGTTCTCAGTTAAAAGAATAGTAATATAGCCCACTTTAGGCACATACCCTTTTACAGTACCAATCAAATCATCTTGAGTTAGATAAGGCTTTTTACGACCATAAAGACTTAAATCATCTACAGGATTATTATCACCTTTCGTTAAAAGGAATTGTTTTGAAAAATCAGCATTATGATGCTCTCTCAATACTCTATGTACAATAGGAATATCTCTAGCAGAAGTTTCATAAACAACAACATCACCAACCACGTTGGATTTTTGTCTATTCCATAAGAATAAAACATCACCTCTCTGGAAAGCAGGTTCCATAGATCCGGTCAAAACAACCACAATGGGACTATGTGTATTAGCAATTACCCCCAATGTCTTCCAAGTCATGTAAGCGCCAGTGAAGATGTATGCTAAAGCCAAAAATTGGCTTATTTGCTTTCTAATATTCATCTTTAACTATTGACACCAAACTGATTTTGAACAAGTTTTCGCATAGTTCGCACTCCGCCAAAAAATAATCGCATTAAAACACCCGTGCAATTACCGAGATTTGTCTTTCCAACAAAATTTTGATCATAAAATTTTTCTTGAGGATCACATAAATATTCTTGTCTCAATTTGACAACTCTAGTTCTGCATTTTAAACTTATTCACCACTATTTGTGAAACCTAACTTACATAAGGTACTATACCCATCGACTAATCCCATCGGATTATTAAAATCGTTGTGTTTGATTGATATCTTTGAATAAAGAATGGGAAATCTGGAACCATCCAAAGATTCGGTTAAGGAGTCTAAGGATTTGAAGCTAGTCAGTGGCAATAGTACATTAGAGCAACCATGTCCTCAAAGAGTTCATTCAATCATGAATGCTACTACCCTTTCCAATGCTAAGGATTCAATTAAGCTGTCTCCATCAGTTTCGTTTAGTAATACTGATCAAGAGAAGATTCGAAGATTCACAATATCTGCCCAACCATCCACTGCTAATTTAACAAAGCAAGAGGTTAGAAAAAATTCATTACAGAATGAGGAACGTGAGGTGATAAGAGATAATGTCACCAACAGTGGTAACAAAGAAAAAGAACGTGATACTAATGGTGTCGATAAAGACAAAAATCTGAATAATTCTTCAAGAAACAACTCAATTATAGGTTCGGAATTCCTTCTGTTTTTCACAAGGGCTTACAGTTCCACGAGTCAACCTACTGTCAATGTAAATACTACGACTACTAAAGGTACAAATAGTAATAATAGTAGCAGAGTGCAAAGTCCTATTATCGATCCTAGCTTCAAATATGGCGGTGGTGATAAAATCACTCCTTCACCTCCTTGTTCATCCCCTAACCTTATGGAAAATAATAATAATCCTTTAACTCCCGTTGAAAGTCCTCGCTCAGTACCGAATCTTTTCTCCCAACAAGAACATTCTCCTTCTCAACCAATTAACGTGAGTAGAAAACTGTCATTATTAAAGAAATCAAACAAGACTGTAGTTGAAAGCCCTCTGGGACCTCCAGTTCCCTTTCAACAGTATCTCTCAAAAGAAGATGATGGCAAAATCCATGTTTTACTTGCTGCCACCGGTTCAGTCGCAACTATTAAAGTTCCAATGATTATTGATAAATTATTTCAAATTTATGGATCAAATAAAATAAGTATTCAGTTGGTTATCACCAAGTCTGCATCTCATTTTCTAAAAGGTTTAAAAATAAACAATCAAGTTAAGATTTGGCGTGATGAGGATGAGTGGGCTAATTTTGATTCTGTTGAATATTTTTCAGTTGGGAATGTTGGTGGTGGTAAACAACAACAAGTTTCAGGCAGTGGTATTTCAACTAAAAAGAAAAATCCTTTTGACAGACTAATATTACATAATGAGTTAAGAAAATGGGCAGACATAATGTTGATTGCTCCATTATCTGCTAATACATTAGCAAAAATTGCAAATGGTTTATCCGATAATTTGTTGACATCTATTGTAAGATCTTGGAATTTTCCACCAAGTAAAACCAATGCTACTTCAAGCTCATCAAATTTGAACTCTGGCTCATTAAATGTTAAAAAGCCTCTTCTTGTGGCACCTGCTATGAATACATTCATGTATACACATCCTTTAACGGCCAAACAGTTGAATTTATTACTGAGTAGTGAATATTGTTTTGGAATCGAGATTTTAAAACCAGTAGAAAAGATTCTAGTATGTGGAGATATTGGTATGGGAGGTATGAGAGAATGGAGTGATATTGTTGAAATATTGAGGAGAAGAATTGGAGTAATTAAACAAGTCAGTGAAGAACAAATTGACGAGGAAGAAGAGGAAAATGAAGACGACAATGAAGATGAAGAAGATGACGAGGACGAGGACGAGGACGACGATGATGACGATGATGAAGATGACGAAGAAGTAGAAGGAAATGACAACGTGGCTAATGCCACAAGGAACACGACATATGGGGTTCGTTTGACAAATTAAAAGGGTTGCTTTGATAACGACAGTAACGAGAAAATGATATTTGAAATCAAAAATTAGTATTTATTTCATATAATTGAATAATTAATTGCATTCATTCTATAACCCACATTTTTCTATTAACTTTGACCACTTCTCCTAATGATGCTTGGGAACTTAATTCCATAAAAGTGTCATTAATCGTAAGACTCTCTTGTTCAAACAAACCTTTTAAAATGCTCAATTGATTGTAATTCAAGATATTAACCAACTCTTCTAGGTCCTTTCCCTGTCTGATGTATTCATTGATCCACAAACTATTATAATAGTATAACAGAAAGCTGACACTGTAGAGGAAAGAATCAAACAAATCATCTAGCTTTGAGATTTTTGATTCCATTGAATTATATAAAGTCAATAGCGATTTGATCAGGGGATTAGGCTCATTCAACTCAGCCACTTTTAACACTCCAGTTTTTATCAAATATGGCACAAGCTTAAGACGTAACTTTTTGGAATTCTTAGAGTTTATATCATCTTTGATTAAAAATCGATTTATTAAGAAATTGGTCATTCTGTTGGAGTTCATTGGTAGAATCAAATTGAAATCAGAGTTTCCCTTCAAACTATTACTCAAGTTCTGGGAGTAAAACAAATTTTCAAAATGATAATTATCCAATATATTGGGGAGCGTAACCTTGTTATTATTTGACTTAGTTCTCTGAGTTTCGATTAACAAAACATTCATGCAGTTTGGATCGTGTATAAGGTCATTATATATCTTGTGGTTTAAGTAACTTATGTAATATTTGTCTTTTAATAAGTCGTTAGTATCAAATGAGCCATGCAAATTCAACAGGAGGAATTCATTGGAGATGGGATACTTCTCGGTCAAATTCAAAGTTTTCCAGTCTTTAAACAGCACTTTAAAGGTACCAGCCTTGTGCAAGTCAAAATTCTCGATATGAAACTCAGGAAGCTTACAATATGAGAAGTTTTTGATGCCAATATCAATAGCTATTAAATTGAACCGGTTAGGAAGCTTCAAATAAAAATTCAAAGTTTGCAAAATTTGACACGATTTTTCGTGTTTATTAGCTCTAATTGGCGCCCCACATAGTAAGGATAATTGGTTTAATGTGTTGACTTTATACTTCAACAATGCCTGCATGTTCTTCAGATAGCATCAACCTTCTTTCAAAATGCTCCGACAGAGATGCGAAAATAAATGTAACATTACAAGAGTAATCTAATAATCGGTAGCCACGTGATGGGGAAAGCAGTTCGCCTTACTAGTCCGATAACTAGCCGGTAGACTAACAAATTGTTGACGGAAAAGATTTCGTAAGAGGGTTGAATTATAGGAAAGAACAAACGAACCATAATAATAATATTTACCTAAATTGACGAGCATACTAAATAAACTCGAACTGAACCATTAATAAATTAAAAATCATCTAACAAGTTCTAGATAAGAAATAAACCCTTTAATACACGTGCACTTGAATGAAGAGTCAATGTTTAAAGTTTTGTCAGGGATATCGACGCGTCTGCTTAATAGGTGTCAATGTTCCAGGAAATTCTCTTTAAGTAACTAATGAGGTAACTGAAAAAACCGGCGCGTCTCCTTTTTGAGATGCCTCGAATGTTACACAAAAACCCTTAGAGGCGGGCCACACCGCAAGTGGAGAGTTCCATTTTTAGAACGAAGAAACTAGCATAAAAGGGTTTAACAAGGTAGAATATGAAGTAGGAGGAAGCTAAAAATAAATGTAGAAAGCTGTATAAGGTTGATAAATACTATTCTAACAATATTTATAGAGCGCCTGAGAAAAAAAGTCACATATAAAAGATGAAAGCCAGGAGGCTGTAGTGCCTTTTAAGCTTAATTTAGAACGTTTGGTTCCCAAAACAGTTTAATGGTGGCATGAAAATCGTGTAATTTTTCTTAAAATAGCTTATTAAGGTTTTGTGCAGGGGGGCGTGGATTGAACAATATTCTATTGAGTCAGTCTGGAAAACTATAAAAGGAAATGAAAAATCCTAGTTTTGAAAAATTATCTTTCACAAGAAACATAAAAATCGAAATGCAATTCCAAACTGTTTTAATCGCTTTAACTGCCGCTACTGCTGTCCAAGCTGCTAACGCCACCGCCAACGGTACAAACGGTTCCGAATCTTCTACTGATTTAGCTGCTGTTGCTGGTGTCTCCACTGGTTTATTAGGTGCTGCTGCTGCTGCCGGTGTTGCTTTATTATTATAAGTTATCTAAAAAGTATTTTTTTCAATTTTAATAGATGTATTTTAATAGGTTATGGCAACATTAATATAAGCTTTGTTGGGTAATAAAATCGCTCTTTCTTGTAGATATTTTTTCAGGTTGTCAATTACTTTACTGTTTTAGTTAAGGAGATTGAAATTTTTTCTTGTTGAGTAATTTTTGTGAGATGAGGCAATGATAGTCGATTACCTAAGCGGCTATGGTTAGACTTATTCGTAAGAGTGGAGTCACGGTAAATGTCAAGTAATTAGTTCTATTAATTCTATTAACGGAAATTAGTAACAGACATCAAGTGATGAATTAAAAATCTTCTTCTTCAAATTTAGCTTTTATTTTCACCTGAGCGTTTGTTATCTAAAATCTCAATTGAGTAATTAATTAATAATATTATTTACACAGTTCTATAAAAGTTTTTACTTGGGTTTAGCTTTTGGCCCCCAATTTTTTGGATTCTCTTGGTATCTCACCATTTTGAGCTTTCTTAAGTTCTTCAATTTATCACTTTCCTCATTATCACTATCAAAATCAACTGCTGTATCAAGTTGAAGATTCTGTAAAATTTTAAATCCTATCATATTCTCATTGAGATTTAAATTGAGTTGGGGATTATGTCTTAATTTATTGACTTTATCTGTCAATTTGTCTGTTTTTGTGACTTTATCTGCATCATAGTCCTCTATTAATTCTTTGTTTTTCTTGATCATCCATTGTTTATTGATATTTAATACAACTTCCCATGGTGCATCGGTTTTAATACAATTCTTTTTAGCATGTGTTAGGGAAACTTTGTAACCTAAGTTTGTTAATGCCTTGGAAAATTCATTTATCGAGATTGGTGGGCTTTTAAAAAATGAAGAAACTTGGTTCAAATTGAAGTAAAATGGTACATCTAACTCGTTTTTGGCTAAAGTTAACATTCCTTTGATTCTTTCTGTAGTCTTATATACATTTTTATCACTATTTTCATTTATCTCTAACACTTGATCAATGAATTCTCTGTTGTGAATGTTTCCGCCAAACATTGGGCCGGCAATATTGTAATTTGAGCCACAATATTGACACTCATCTCCTTGAAATGCAACAAGTTTTGGTGTTTGGTATTTGACTTTATTTACATCTTGTTCATTTTGAACTCTTCTACCTAAATATTGATTGTGCTTATCACCACATCCAATACAGTGGTACGTCAACATTGTATTGGAAGATAATTTCTTAACTTCAATAGCACTTGTTTTAACTTTAACAATTACTCTAAAATAATAATCAATAGATAACGATAACAATGGTTCAATGGTCTTTTTGTATTTGGCTGCTGTGGTAGCAATATTCTGTAAGATCAATCTAATTCCCACTTCATGGTTCAGTTCACTACCAATGAATGTGTTACCAAAATTGTTACCTCCATATAATGAGAAGCATTTTTCCGGGTACCCACTTCCTGCTAAGACACCTGCATCAGTACACGTAACCAACATTATACCTTCATCTTTAATACACTGGATAGCACTATCAATAAAAGGAGCAGCAGTACCATATGGGTCCAAATCAACCACATGGAACTTCTGATTAGTGCTACTCATATACTTGATCGCATCACCACAATTTGATTTAACTTTGTCTGTTAGTTTATTATATTCAATATTTTCATTGATACATTTGACGGCATCCAGAAGTAAGTCGTTAGCAACAACTTTATTGACATTTTCAATTTCCTTCCCATACCTGATAGATCTCAAGCCAGTAGCACTTAAGGCTTCAAGAATATTAATGAAGTTACGCTTGTCCTCATCATCGGCATCTCGTTTTTTATTTAAATGTCTACCGTATTTGTTATACCAACTTTTGATAACCATGACAGACAAATCACGATTAAACTGTTGGATATGATTATAAAACACCTTTTCACCTCCAAGAATCTCTGCTTTACCTTCCCTTATTATGTTCATATTACTTAATCGTCTTGTAAAGCTTCTTATCATGAATTAGAATTTTTCATCTCGCACTTTCGAAATAACTTAATTAAACTTGTCATGGAGGATTATCAAATGGAGCATGACATGGATTATGGAATGCTTGAATATAGCGACTCCATGATAGACACAGATTCTGATTATAGTGAGTCGGCCTTAACTGCTCAACAGCAATGGGATGAAAGTGTCAAACAAATTACGGGGTTGTTCAACTTGGTGTTGTTACCTTTACTAGGAAAGATCTTAGGAAGAAGGATGAGTAAGGTAATATGGGCAAAATTTGCTGATTGGTATTGGTGAAGGATAACTGATTACTAAGTTTTAATAACGAGGAAATGTAAATTAATATACAAACTACTGATATATTTTTCTAAAACTAAATTAGATCCCCTATATTACATTATACTCTATAAGCTAGTCACAAGCGACTTGAATTCATTAGATATGTTTCCAGAAACAAAAGTTAACATGTACTTCAAAAGCGGTTCAGTTAAACCATTGGAAATTCTCGTCACTATCTGCTTTAATATTTTGACATATTCGTCGATTGTGATAAAACTTTCGGAAGATGTTGAAGCATTCGAATTGGAACTAAAAATTGAGCTTTGTTCATTATTAGATGCCATTATACCTAACTCATAATTGGTTCTCATATGTGACTTCAATATTTCTAAAACATTAATTATTATTTTAATCAAAGTTTTCAAAATAAACAACGTATCCAATTTAATATTGATTTCTAGTTTTTCTATCAACAACTGTTTGGAATTAAGTTTTATAGGCGAATTTAAATATTGGTTTAAAGTTGTACTACTCCCACTATTATGAGCATTCCCGATATCTTTGATGCTATAGCCAATATCAAAGTTCTTTAGTATCGCCAACAAATTTTTAATAAATTTGATTTGATGTAAAGGTTGATTGTTGAACGGCTGAGAATTAATATAGTGTTTTGGACTTTCAAATGGATTCAGTGATGAACTACTTCTTTTGGAAGATGTAACAGCCGTTTCTGAAATCCCTAACCGTTGGTTGAAGCTCTGCTGCTGTTCCTGCTGTTGTGAATACATTTCTTCATCCAATTGCAACGATTTAATCAAGTTACCTAAACTGATGCAAAGTTTCAAAAGCTTGTTAGAATCAATTGGAAACGGATTGTTTTGAACATATTTGTTGAGTTCATGATAATTAAGATTGTATATCTTTAAAAATGGTTTCTCGGGTGTGATATCTGTGAATGCAACAGACAGTAAAATATCACCAAATGTCGATATCTCGTTATCCAAAGTTTCCAAGTAGTTCATGATAATTGCCAAATAACCGAATGTGCGCGTTGTCATTACAAGTTACTTTTTATGTTATTGGTGATTCTAGGTCTTGTCATTATATGTATTGTGATAGTGCTAATATTTGGAGACTCACCTAGTTTCCGAAGCACATTTCTTCAGAGGTTCCGTCTGAAAATTTTGGCCGCCAATACCGTTGCTTTGAGATATCTTAATACCCTCAATCATCCAGCATTATATTGGCTAGTGCCTGCCTTTTATCTTCTCGTATTATCCTTCTGTTTCACCCAATTTTTACTTAAAACTTGGACTATTTTACCATCAAAGATAAAGTTTAGTCACTTTCATCAGTTTTACATTTTTTTTTCAATTTCAGCGGTTTATAGTATGACTTTCATTTGCATGTTCTCGAATCCTGGATATATTAATAAATTCAATGTTGGTAGAGTATGTGAACAATTTCCTAATAATGAAGTAATATTCTTCAGCAATAATAATTGTCAGACATGTAGATTCCAGAAACCTGCGAGATCAAAGCATTGTTCTACATGTGATCGATGTGTGATGTTGTTTGATCATCATTGTATTTGGATCAATAATTGCGTGGGATATTACAACTATAGGTATTTCATTTGTTGGCTATTTTCCAATATGAACTTCATGATCTATGGATGCTATATTATGGGTAAGGCTATACCCCCCTTAAAATTGTTCCAATATATTAAAATCAATGATAACTACAAAATTACTGGTGCATTCATACTATTATGTGCAATTTTTAGCGTGATAGTAGGTGTATTCACGTTACTTCAATTTCGCTATATTTATCTCGGAATTACTACCAATGAGTTGGATAAATGGTCAGAGATTGAATATTTGATCCGGATCCAAGCTTTGGTCGAAAAAAATGGCACATTTTATGAAGTTGTAGAAAATCAATTAATCAACCTTCAAAATACTGAAGTTTACCCTATGTCAGATGATTTAAACCTTGTAAATAGCATGGAAGACTTGGATAATATTTACGATGAAGGCTTTAAAACCAATCTCAAAACCAAGCTCTTTCCCAAAAATTTAGACTAACGATTGACGAATATACACAAAATACTCACAAGTACAGTTGTTTCATATCTTTAACATTGCCTAATAGTTCTTTAGACCATGAGTCTAGGTGACGCATTTTCTCCCCAGAATCATACACTATCGGTCTGTTATTCTGTAGTTGGGTTAGCACTTCAGGGTTGGTGCTTCCTAATCTTTGTTCATTATAAATTTGATCCTTGGTTGATAATTCAGACATGAAGACATCTGGAATAGAAGACTTGAGAATGCATGTGTATGTGTTGATAGCTTCTTTTGTATCCACCTGATACAGAGTGTTTCTCTTATTAACCATTAACCATCGAACAACATGCTTGGGATCACTATTAACCGATCCTGTATGACTGTCACTACTGATTTCCAAATCACTGTTAATATTGGAATCAAATGGTGCCTCATCAACATTCTTAGCGAGAACCTCAATATTGGACGGATTATTCCAATTTAAAGAAGCAAATGCTTCAATATTTGTCAATACTTGTTGGTCGTCTATATCCGAGGGAAGAATACTTTTGGTGGATTGTGGTGCTGAGGAGATTATTCCATCTAGGAAATCTATACGAACATTATGTAGTTTTCCTTCTACCCCCATTTTGAAGAGAGTTTCCTGAAGCTGTTCTGAACTTAAGCTCAAATACTCTTGAATAAATGTAAAAGTAATTCTGGAATACGCTTTGAAGAAATTGGTCAATGTCTTTTCAATAATAAGACTCTCTATGATAGGAACCGATTTCGTAAAAATTATATCATTTAATAACTCAAACTTTGGATTTAAGTTTTCAAATATCTTCTTGTAACCTTGCAAGTCCAACTCGGAGTAACAATCTATCATCGTTTTAAGTTCTTCAAAATCCTTTTCTTGGGCATAGTGCTGGGTTTCTTGGGATTGAAAGGGATTGAACTCACTATCTGTAATTAAAGACAATAAAATAAGGTATTTAAAACATCTATCTTTCTCACCAGAGCCTGATTCATCAAAGCTTTTGAATCCATCATAGAAATTGAGTCGACTTTCTTCATATCTACCTCTTTCAAATTCAAGTTTCCCCCCACATTGTTTAATGATACCCATGATTCTAGGATGTGTAACCGGTGAAACAATCGTAAGACTTTTGTTGTATAGATAGCGCAATCGTTGCATATCTGAACTCTTGTATAAAGTCATAAGTTCAATTTCTCCTGCTATAACTTCAAGGGAATATGAGTTCCTAGTAATATCGGACACCTCTTCTAATTTTGAGTTCAAATCATTAATCATCTCGGTACATTTTTGCAATTCATTGTGGTTTAGAAGAATGGAGAATTGATTTAACATGGCCTTAATACATAGTCTATCGTTAGAATGCCTATTACCTATGATACTTATGAAATCCAAGATGAATTGGAAAAGCTTTAAGCGAAAATTTTCGTCTTTCACATTACCATAATTCATAAATATCTTGTTTATTGATTCATCCAAATATTGTGAATTATCAGCCATTGAAGGTAATAAAGCCTTGAGTTTATTCAAATACAACATGCACAGCTCAAGTTGATTGTTGGAGAAGTGTATTTTTGCTATTTGCTTGGTAGACTTATATATCCATAGTATGTTATCTGGAGTTTGATCATATTGTGTTAATTTAAACAACTTCTCTATTGCTAATTGAGAATCATCATCCTTGAACGATTTCGCCTTGTAATATTCCGATTGAAGTAGCTGATCATCATCAACATCTTCATTCATGTCCATGTCTTGTTCACTGACGTTTTCATCATCTTCAAACTCGAATTCATACGATTCCTCTGACACATATTCTTCTGAATCAGACATAGTTGAGTGCGGGAGATTTGATTTCGTGAGTAAGATTTAGTATTGATAGTAGTGATAAGTAAAGGGCGTAGATTATGGATGAAATATAGAAATACTTAAAGACTATTGCAACATTGTACTGAGGGTTTATATGGCCTATTTGAGTATAGTTGAGGCTATATTTTATAGCGATCCAGATCCACCTATCTTCAATGCTCTGGTTTGTGTTATTTACTAGAAGAGCTCTTCCATTGTACTCTTCAACATGATAAATGTATGCTTACTACTCTAATATGATGTCCGACAATTAGTAATAGTATTATCAATGCTACCGCTCCTTTTGTAATATCTAATTAAGCCTACAGGAAAAACATGTACAAAATGTCTACCCAATATATTTGTTAAATGACTTTACGTACTTACTCTAGCAGGTTTCTTACCCCTACCGTATCCATCTGTGGCATAATAATCCATAGGGTAATAGGACCCCCATTCATCCTCATCCATCATAACCATTGCCTCATATGGTGTCAATAAAGGCTTGTTAAAAGCATAACCCCAATCAATACTCAATCTTGGGCACGCTACTTGAATAAATGCATCAATATCCCTAAACATCGACACTTTCTGTGGGAGAATCTCACTTAAGACTATCTTCACCACATTGTATCCGTGGCTCTGTAGCCTTTCTTGAAGATTTCCAACAGTTATAGGATTCCCTTGTCTTCCAAGGCCTCCTAAAATGAGTCCAATAGTTTTACTGCTTCTTGCACCAGCAATAGCTGAATGTCTCACTTGTTGCATCTGTTTATGGTCATAATGTTCTCTGGTAAACTTACGAGAATAAGGATCATATCTGTAAGCTGGAATATCTGGGTTATGTATCAAGGAACTTTCCAAATGAAATCTTCCATCTCCTATATAAACACTTGCAGTGACATATTGTTTGTCCAATTTCTGGGAAGTACAACCCAAAACCTCCCCCTTTGAAAGTGGTTTCTGTTGTGGAGGCATAAAGTAAATTGGATGGTCTGGATCACTTTCTAGTTTACCTTTAACACTATGAATAGTAGGATTGAATTGAATAGTTCCAAATGCAGCCAATGTGGTGTTGGCAGGAAAATTCCTTTTAATCGTATTTATAAGATGAGTTTCATCGATATTGATAGTGACAAACACATAGAGCACCTTTATGGAGGTGACATCAACGGGAACTAAGCAAGAATGTGCATAATGTACAAGGAAATCACAGTCCAAAGCTTTGGCTGTAAAATCATCTATACAACAAGCACCATAAGTAACATCTCCCATAACAACAGTTTCTACTCCACAGAACTGCTCCAATATGTCTGATATTACTAATGAGTAAATCAATAATCCTTCAGGTAACTGAAGAGCGACTCTGGTTGCAGAATGTTTTCTTATGTTCCAAACTGTTTTATGGATCTCAAAGTTGTAATTAGAGGGCAAAAGTTTTATGGCATTATTCAACTCCTTATCGTTAAGGATATCATCTGGAATTTGGTTCAATATCCTACTACTAGGCCCCTTAGCCTTTACAAGGGCCCCTGGAGCTCCTGCTGTTCTCCCTACAAATCTTCTTTTCATGATGACTTTTCAGATAATTTATCTCAATCTTCGCGATGACTTTTTGTAATGCTTACTCCATTCTTCACTATATCACAAGACGACGAGTTCGTCTATATAGAAGTACATGTGAGCCATGTTCGTTTCAATGCAAAAGCCATTGAGATGACGGTTGAAGGTCCCTTGTTTATCTTCTCTCTTCCCCCATATTATTTAAGATTGAGATTTCCTTATGCTTGTGTAGATGATGAGAGAAGTCATAGCAAATATGAAGATGATAAGGTGAAAATTAAGATTCCAAAGGAGGTTAAAGGACAAGAGTTTCCTGACCTTGATCTTACTGCCAAATTGTTGGCCAGGGCAAATGAACTAGGAGCCACAGGAGTGAAGGAAAAGCCATTGATTGAAGAAATGGATGTGGACAATGCAGTAGATACTGTAAAGAAGTTTGAAGAAGGCGACAAGTTTGATTGGGAAATCAGTCAAAATATGCCTGAGCAGCTAATACCAACTAACAAGTATGGGTTTAATAATCAATACGATGGAATTGTTGGTGTTTCTGTTTCAAATGGAAATGATATTAATGAGTTGGGAGATCCTGAAAACACTCCTGAGAGTCAGAGAATCATGGAGAGATTGATTAAGGAAAACATTAAATTTGACCCTGAATACTATGCTGCTGATTTTATGATGAGCAAGAGACCTGAGGAAGATGAGAAAGACTTTATAGGATTACTTAAGTGGAAAAATCCAGTTTCACAACTGTTTTTAAAATGGTATAAATCACAACAGACTTCGGAGAACCAACAGCAAACAATGGAGGTAGAATTCAGTGCTGAAGAACAGAAAAAGATGTTGGATTTGCCCAAAAAATCGTATTTAATTCCAGAAGAGTATAAAATTGAAATTTATCTACTTATTATATCATTGTTGTTTGCTTACCATTTTGACTTACGAGAAACTGAAGGTGATCATAATATTGAAAGCGCCTGGACTATAGGCAGATTGGTGGCTCAATTTTCTTGTCTTGATAGCAAGATCAATATTAACACTGGAGATAACCCTTTGAGAGCCATGATCATTACATGTATAAGAAGATCATTGTGTTATCCATTGCATAGAAACTACGATTTATCCATGAAGGTCTGGGATGATGTCTACTACAACTTGCGAGGTGGGAAGCGGTTGGTTTTAAAGAGTTTACTTGATTTGAAAGAATTGTTTCGGTTTCATGATATTTACTATGTATACGACCACATTTGGATGAAAGATTTGTGCAGTTGGATGCTTAACGAGATGGGAGAAATGCCCCTTCGTCAACTAGCACACAATTTGAAAAGAGAATTGGAAAGTATTGATAAAACAACAATAACATTTGAAAAAGTAGATACAGAAGCGAGAGAGCCAGATAGTGATGATGAGGAAGAAGGGGATGAGGAAATCAACGAGGGAGAAGATGAAATGATAGTGTTGAGTGTAAAAGAGATAGAGAAGATTTGTTTACAGGAAGCTTAACCAGAATGAGGAAAAGATAAAAGAGAGAATTGAAAGAAAAGGATTAACAGCACCACCATGATTTTGGAGGCTTAATGAATTATCGAGATTCCTAATTTATCCCGTATATTAACCCAACCTAATACCTTGCTATACATATTTTAATTAAAACTGCCATTATTCTCTTCTATCAATTGAAATGTCTTCGTAATGTTCTTACATATCAATTGACATATTATCAGCATGCGATTTATGACGCTTATGACTTCTTTCAACATACTCTTTACTTGGATCTTCTGGTTTCCAATGCTGAAATTGGATAACATGCTGAAATGAAGTCATTGATTCCTGTGATGGAGGTAGTTTACCTTGTTTCTGGAGTGGTTGTGCAGGTGCTGGCTTCACTTGCATGGTAGACGACGATCCAAGCAGAGATCCTTTGCTTGATACAGATGTGATGGATTTGGATCTGCTATGGACGGGACTATTATTTCTACCTGGCAGTCTTGGAATACCCAGAAATGACAGGCCCAGTCCTGAACTTTTAGACATCGAGTAAGATCTTGTATGAGACAGTTGTGATTGGCCAAGCACATGGGGTTGTAAGTATGGATACAGTTTCTGTTGCTGCTGATGTTGATGCTGAGCAGCTTCAACCTTTGATAAGTCTATATTTGCAGCTTTTACTTTGGAGTCAATGGGCATCGAGAAATGGCGTTGATGCTGAGGGATGAGTGGAGGCTTGCTGGCAGGAAATCTATAACTGGATGTTGGAGATGCTAAGTTAGCCACTGCCTGCGCCCCTAGTTTCGCTGGAGACAACGGTCTTCCTTGGGTATTTCCAATATTATTTGATGGGCCAGTGTGCGATGACATCATTGGAGTTGAACTATTAGAACCACCTGAGCCGAACCGATAATTAACTGGTAAGCTACCAAAATCTTGGCTATTATCTCGACTATGGGCTAAAGAGGTTGATGATCTTCTTTCAGGTTCATTCGGATTTACACACACCTGAGGTATAAGATAACTAGGAATATTTGCATTTAAAGCAGCTGTTAACAATGAATAATTTCGAGTAACAATATCCAATTTTATTTGTTGCTGGCGTGTTTTCTCTTGTTCTGTCTTCAACCTTATAAGTTCGACTAAAGCCTCTTCACTTATATTATCCTTATAATCATCACCTAAGATGGAATGCAAAGAGGAAGGCACGCCGCCTGAAGGTTGCTGATGTGAGGGTGATGTTTTGTAGGAAGAAAAAGAAGGATGTGTGGAATGTCCCTGGCTGAAAGATGGCGGTAGACTTGTCTGTTGTAATGGTGGTAATGTTGGAGTTTTGATATCAGGCTTATTATCCAGTGACTTGTCTGGTTCCAGCAATCTATCCTTTGACAGTGGTTCAGCAGCCGTGCGCCTGCCCTCCACGAGCTTTGGCAACTGACCTACCGCCCGGTTCCCACTTGAGTGCTCCAGTGCCGCCTGCTCGCCCTGAAACTTGTCAATAAGTGAGTGAACACTCATAGAGCTAGCAGACATTGAATATTTGAAGCGTTAATAATAGATTTATTTCGCGATTCGTTTATAAAGAAGTTACTTGATTAAGAAAAACAATCGGAAAAAATCAGGAAAAGAAAAATCATGCGTAGCTGCAAAAAAAAAACTTTACAGGATAAAGCAAACATTAGTCGTACACCAACTAATTAGGCATTTACTAAAATGGTATTCACTAAAATACTATTCACTAAATAGGTATTTAAATACGTCATTCACCCTCTTTGTAGAAGGCTAAAAGTCTTCTACCTTGAAAATAACCTTCCCATCGACCTTCCGAAGTTGCTTGATATATTCTTTATAATGGTTACGCCAATCTAAATAGGCATCGACTTTAAACTTGATCTCCTGTTTAAGAAAAAGGTTTAGACCTTCAATGAGCCACTCTCTTTTAGTGGAAAGATTCAATTCATCATAATAATTGTACTTGATGAATGAGTTTGCAAATCCACTTGTCCATGACAGGCTCCAAGGATTGAAAACTGACTGTTCTGAAGACTGTGTTGAATAATCAATGAGCTTGTCGATGCTGTAGCTGGGTTCCGTTAGTGTGTATTTGCAGAATGAAACATAGCCTGGTTGTTTGGCTTTGGGTTTGAGAAGCTTGACAAATAACGGCTCTTTAACTTCGGCATGCAAGAGCTTCGATAACAGGGAATTAGAATCAACCTTGTTAAAGGCAGGGAAATTAATGTAATCAAGTTTCTTGTATCTAATACTTGTTTTCTTTAAAAAATGGCTTCCCAGAATGTCTATTATCAAGTCCAATTTATAGTCGTTGATATTGCTGGAATTGATTTGCTCTTTACTGTTTTTGAACATAGCTTCAAGAACGTCAACCGTTGCCAAATCAGGCTTCTTGTAGTTAATCGGAATTTGTTCACCTGGTAGCACAATATCTTCATTCACAAGATCGTATGTGACTAGTTCCAAATACAATTCACAGTTGGTGCTGGCGGTCCTTTTAAAATATCTAACCCATTTTCTCATTTCTTGTAAATTACTTTCTTTAATTATCATCACAATATTAAGACGTTGAAATTGATACAATGAAGATATCAACAATTGGATTATGGTGAACCCTAAATTGGTATCAGCTCCCGCAATTAAAATATTAGGTAGACTATTTTCATACAAATGCTGTAAAGCCTGTTTAGCCCTACAATAAAGTACTGGAATCGTACATACCTTAGCCAAATCAGGTAATTCCTTTTCTACTGGGAACATATTAAGATTGGCCTTGGATTTAATCTTAGATTCCACTTTAGTTTTGAGATCCATAATCTCTGATTCTGTGCCTGTTATGGTTTTATCTTGCCCATCGTCACCTGCATCTTCTGCATTAACAGCAACAACATCTTCTGGGCTGTACTTCAAATAAGGATCAATGGCTGCCAATTTTTCAAGAGTAAATTCATCCAATTTAACCATAAAATCTTTAGTTGAGTTTAATAATAACGTGCTAGATAAAGACCCTTTTCTGCCATGGGGAGAAACACATCCCATTACATAATCACCTTTGGAAAAGTCATTTACATTCTTCCCAACATCCACAACTTGTCCTACAAACTCATGCCCCAATCCCACCTTAGTATCGCTTAAATTATAATAATACTTATTGAGTTTTGCTATATCGCCAGAATTCAATCCAGCATATTTAATGTTTACCAATACATTATGGTTGGGAATAGGAAGATCAATTGTAGGGAAATTGAAGTTGATTTCGGTATCTTTGTTAATGACAGAAATATCCTTCACGTGCACTCTCTTCAAGTCTCCTAGAACTTTACCTGGTTTCTTATGCAGTTGCTGAATATGTGGTTGCAGTTGTGGCAATAACTGTTTAGGAGTGATCTTATCTTTCCTCTCTAAATACTGCAATTCTGGTGGGATTTTGTGGAAAGAACTCGATTTTTTTTTCTGTTCTTCCAACTGCTTCAAGTTGGCATGATGTTCCTCTAATTCCGGTGGTGGTTCGGCAAATCCTACTGACTTTACAGCCTTTGGTTCTTCATGTTCGTTTGACATATTTTTGCAGATTTTCGCAAAACATGATTCAGTTTTGTTAAACATCCGTGAGAATCACTAATACTTCTTCCTTATAATACCGGATAAAATATTTTCTCAATTGTCAATATAAATAATGTGGGTGCCGGTGGTGCTAAGTTATGTATTGTGCTTGCTTGTTAGTATCTGGGGGATTCAATTCTACTTGAATCTCTTCCGAAAGCCATTGTACTTTCTGATCCCCATTGTTCTTGCAGTGTTTGTTCCTATTTCAATTATCTTTTTATTGCCATTGGATTATGTTCAACATCACAGTGATAAAACACTTGTATTGTTTAACTTACCCGACAATGTTATTTTATATACGTGGAAAGCTACTTACTGGACTACTTTTTTACTTACATGGTTGATTCTCCCTACTTTACAGGAATATTATCGGTCTGGGCTGTATAAACCTTACAATAAGTTAATGGATGCTTTGAGGAAGAATTTAAGATTTCAATTGGTGATATTGGGTGTGAGTATACTTGCTATTATTTATCTTGGATTAGAAGTTGGATTATCTTTTGGTCACATGAAATCGATGATTATTGCTTTATCACATATTTATTCTTTAATACTTGCCTTGTGGCTTATGGCTCATGGGTTAGTTAATATTCCTAGGAATAAATGGACTTTTGGGTCTGTGATGGGTAATTTGAATTATTATTACCTTCAAATCCCCAAATTGGTAGATGATTTGGAGGATTGCAAGATATCTTTTAAAGAACAAATTTTACAAGTTTTGGTTCTACAAAAAAATTTCACTTCTGATGTTGATGATAATTTTATTTATAGAGATTGGATTATTGAGTTATATAACAGAATTCCCGAAGATTTGAAAGAATTAATGGAATTACAGTACTTGAGTGAAGCTCCTACAATCTCCAGAAGTCAATTAAATAATGATTTCATGACAAAATTGACTTCTAAATTTAATTCCAATCATTATAAATTAAATGCCTACGAGTCTGCATTCAACAATTTGTTCAATGTGATCATTTCATTAGAGGATGTTGTAAATAACAACAGTAATAGCAACAACCCTCAATTTCGAATTGAAAGTGTTAACAGTTTTTTACCCCCAAAATCAAGATATATTTTCTATAATTATATCAATCCAGTATTGAACCGAATCTATGCTATAATATTATTTGCATTTTCTTTCATTATAATTGAATCTGAATTTTTCCATTCTACCAAATTATCATTAATCAATTTAATCTTCAATAGAATTAAGCCAAATCTAATTCAATTCTTCATTTGTGGAGTGGTATTTTCAGTAATGGTAATATGTGCTTTGAATTCATTAACTAAGTTGAAGATTTTCAATATGTACCATTTGGTTCCCCATAAATCAGACCCAGTTTCTACATGTTTTTATGCCACTTATATTGTGAGATTAACTATTCCATTATCTTATAATTTTATTACTTTATTTGTATCAAGAGACTCCATTTATGAGGATTGGTATGGGAAGTCCATTCACTTAACCGGGTTATTCAATTTAATGAATAATTGGATCCCAAGGTTGATTCTTTTGCCAATAATCTTCACTCTTTTTAATGTTTATGACAAATTAAAGAGAAGACTTGGATTTAGTACCGATTTATACGATACTTTTGGATTCAACGACTACGAAAATGCAGGAGAAGCAGAAAATATGAACCATAAGCGTAAAGATATGATAATTGTCGAGGCCAAAAGAATTATCAATAGAGAATATACCAAACGTCAAGCTAGTCTTAATCTTAGGCCATTTAATCTTCAACAAGCTGCTGATATGAATTATCAAGCTAATAGAAGGACTTTTGAAGACAACCTCATGAGCACTAACACCAATGGTATGAACAACAGAATTGATTCTGGTTATCATGATGATTATTCTCCCAATGATTATCAACCTTCGGAATCAATCTGGACCACTATTGGCAGTCAATTTACCAATTTGCGAGACCAAATCTCATCAAGGTTAACCAGAAGCAGAGAAGGCTCCATGAATTATCAAGATGAACCTCTAGATAACTTTGACTACGACGAAGATGCTGAAAGACTGTTGGTTTTATAACTGTATAGTAATATGAAGTATAATTTTTTTTCACCTTAAGCATGAGAAGTCGGAGCGAACTTTGATAACCGAATTTCTCAAATCTCAAACTTTGTTTTAACCAGCATCGGCTTTCTGTTTTAAAACATGTTTAAACAGTCGATTGGAAGCCATTGTCGGTACCTTTCGAAGTATGTGACATTGACGCCGATGGAGATGAAGAACAATCAGAGAGTTCCTACGAAAATTGGCAAGTTAAAGGTTCCGCTTCTAAAGAGTCCTACGCATTTCGGCCATTATAGTAGTAGGGTAAATCGTGCTTACAATGAAGATAAGTATAGTGCCAATGTTCTAACAATACGAGACGAAAAAGTGTTCAATTTCAACGTGTTTGATGGACACGGCGGAGACGAGTGTTCACTGTACTTACAGGACCGTTTAAGTCAGGAAATCGAGCAAGCAGATGAGCTCTTAAATGAGGAACTGAAACGTGATGACTTGATAAAGCAATACGGAAAAAACATTGGGGGTTATTGGAGAAGGTGGTATAGGCATCGGAAGGACAACTTTGTTAAGATGGTTAATTCCAACCATGAAGTGAAATTGCAAAATATAGAGTTTGATGATGATTTGCACATTCGATTACCATGGAGCTTTTTAAACTGTGATTATGATTTCTTTAAACAGGAAAATAAATCCGGATCAACTTGCACATCAGCGTTATTGCAGACTATTTATCATGACCCTTCCAAATCTTTCAAGCCAGTTTTTGAGAATTACTACTTCAATCGTAAAACCATATCCAAACTAACAATTGCGCATGTGGGAGATACAAAGGCCATATTGGTAGACCGAAATGGGGAAGCACATGCATTGACGCAAGACCATCATCCTTCTAATCCTATTGAGGCTTCAAGGCTCAGAAAATATGCTGCCAATTTCTTTATGACAGATTCTTTTGGAGAAGAACGGTTTATTTCTTTAGCGAACACTAGAGCATTTGGGGATATTAATTTCAAGCAAATGGGGGTGACGGCAGAGCCTGATGTAGCTCTGTTGATAGTTGGAGATAAGGAGGTCATCCAGGGCAAACTAACTCCCCAAGAAATCAGGGATTATACCATAGGAGGATTAGGAGGCGATGAAGGGTTTTTGATTTTATGTAGTGATGGAGTAAGTAATGAAATTACAGATCAGGAAGCTGCTGATATCGTGATGAATACATTCAATTTAAGAGGACACAAGCAGGCAACTCCACAAGTATGTGCAGAGGAGGTTGTCAAATTTATTGAGTATATTGGGGGTGATGATAACTCCACATGTTTGGTTATACGACTAAATGGCTGGGGAAAATGGCCAGATAAAGATAGGACAGGTGCCTTAAGACAAGAGAGAATGGAGGATTCTTTCAGGAGAGAAGATAGAGGCTAGAGCTCTGCTGGTTAGAATGGTTTCTCTGGCCAGAAGCTGTTTCAGACTTACTATTTTTAATCTGAGATCTTTAGAATATCTTTACACATCCTTTCACGAATAAATGATTTTATATTTACAAGATTATAAACGTTCCCTAGACACCCTAATTCTTCGAGTACTTGTAGCTAAACTTCTTTCTAGTAGGAACAAACTCTCCTAATTTGCTTCCAACCATATCATCATTGATTTCTAATTCAACATACTCTTTTCCATTGTGAACTTGGAACTTCAATCCTACAAACTGTGGAATGATTGTGCAACTTCTGGCATTCGTTCTAATTGGAGCCCCAGTCTTCACGGCTTCAGCTATGGGTAACGGCACAATATAAGGACCTTTCCACACTGCCCTTCCTCTAAACAAACTCAAGGATGGTTTCATGGTGATGAAAATTTTCAGAGAAAAAAAAGCTAGTGCGAAATAAATTTTAAGGAAGAGTATGTTTGCCCAAAGGTTTGATCCTGGTAGGAAGAGAAGATTGTCGGAGAGTGATAGGGACCTGGGACTGGAAAGCAGTGAAGATGATAAAAGTGTCAGTCAAGAAAGCCGTGCAATGGACGTAGATCTGGACGATGAGGAGCTGGATGAAGAGATAATGACTGCAAAACACGATGAGCATGAAGATAATGATGGAAGTACAGAAGAAAGTGATGACTCCGATAGTAATGACCAGGAAGGGAAAGATTTACTGAGTAGCTCATCTAGTGATAGCTCATCTAGTGATAGTACTGAAAGTGAGTCGGAAAGTGAATCAGATAGCGAATCTGACAGTTCTGAAGCCTCAGACACTTCAGTGAGTGATACAGTAGGATACAATAAAGATGAAAAGCAAATAGATGATGATTACACCTCGAAATACAAGAATGTTTTTGAGAAGTTCCAGAATGCTACTGAGTCACAAGCTCCTGTGCAAGAACAGGATATTTCAGATACCGAAATGCATGATATAGCGCCTCTTCCCCAACCAGAACTTCCCCGAGATTATCGTCTTAGAATCACCACTTCTAACACTTTGGATTGGCTTGCTAAACCATCATTTGCCAATCCGGAAGAGACTGCGACCTTTGAAAGCTTTGGATTATCATCTAACATGTTGAAGAATCTCAAGTCATTGGGATTCACCGATGCTTTTTCTGTGCAAATATCTGTCATGAATTTAATGCTCAATGATTCTAAATATAATAAATTGAATCCTGATTCCAAAGGGGATATATTGGTGAATGCATCCACGGGTTCAGGTAAAACATTGGCATATTTAATTCCCATAATAGAGAGTTTGACTTCAAGAGTAGTTCCAAGAGTACGAGCAATAATTCTAGTGCCTACCAAACCATTGGTTAATCAAGTCAAGTCCACTCTTGGACAATTAACTAAGGGAACAAACTTGTATGTTATGAACTTAAAGAGTGATATCTCCATCAAAGTAGAAGGAGATAAGTTAATGAGTAATGAGCCTGATATTATAGTGTCTACCCCTGGAAGATTGGTAGAACATATAACTAATGAATCCATAAGTTTGAAGAGTCTACGGTATTTAGTCATAGATGAAGCTGATAGGCTCTTAAACCAATCCTTTCAGAATTGGTGTACCATTTTGATCGATAAAATCGAATCTTATAAGGTCAATGTAGTGAAATCATGGAAGCAACCCGTTCAAAAGTTGATATTTTCTGCTACATTGACTACAGATGCTGGAAAATTATCACTACTTAAATTCTACAAGCCTAGATTGATCATTGTTAATGATAAAGAGAAGTTGGTGAATGAATTGTTCTCTACCCCAAAGAATCTATCTGAATATATCATCAAATTTGGTAGTAGTAAGAACTCAATTAAACCTTTGATTTTAGCAAAATTTTTAATTAAATCAAACAAATTGCAAAATGTTTTAATTTTCACCAAATCCAATGAATCTTCTATTAGATTGGCCAAACTTTTAGATCTTTTATTCCAACAATTTGGTAGCAGCATCGCGGTGAACTACCTTAACTCCACCAACAACTCTTCGTTAATAAGAAACAAAATGTTTAAGGATTTCCAGGCTGGTAACATTAGGGTTTTGGTTGTTACTGATTTGATTGCTAGAGGAATTGATGTTTCCACCATTACGGAAGTTATCAACTACGACTTGCCGTATTCTTCTAGAGAATATGTCCACCGTGTTGGTAGAACCGCTAGAGCAAACAATCACGGTAATGCTTACAGTCTTGTGTTTGGAAAAGGTGAACAAAAATGGTTTCTGAAAATTATGAAAGATGTAAGCCGAGATACAGCAATCGAGCATTTGGACTTAGAGTTGATAGAAGAAGGCGATCAACAGAAGTATAAGGAAGCATTGTCCAATCTCCGTCAGTGAGTGAGCCACAGGTCTCATATATGGATCTAGATGATGTCCGCCATACCCAATTTACTACTAATAAATCTGTATAATTGAGCATAATATTTATAATTAAAAATATTTGTAATCTTATCTCATCTCACTTTTTTCTAATCATGAGTCTTGATGATTTGGGCGTAAAAATCGTTGACCAGGGTGACCTTGAGACAACGATCACCAAGAAGGCAACAGAAGTTCTCATTTCCAAGGATCAGGAATTGGAACAGAAAAGGTTAGACAAAGTTCTGCTGGATATTGCCAAAGTAGAGAAGAAAATTAAAGTTTTGGAGAGACGACTTAATGATCCTAGAACGAAGATATCACAGAGGAAACAGCTTCGAGATGATATAGAATGGTTTCAAACAAACGAGCTAGCTCCGTTAAGGCAGGATTATAGTGACATTAGAGCAAGAATGGTAGAAAGTACCAAACAGTTGGAGGAGTTTGAATCTAGCAACATTAATCAAGACGATCGAATGCCTGATGAATCTGAACGTGACTTTTTAATAAGGACCGGGAAGATTACAGCATTTGGTAATCAGAATGCATTTGAGGATGATAGACAGCAAACCAGCCATGTGTTTCTACGGCAGCCAGGATTTGGAGGCAAAGTTGATAATAGTAACGATAATGATAATGAAGATACGGAAACTGGAACAAAAAGTACTGTCAAGGAAGAGCCAGAAGTGATAGACTTGGGTTCTGATGGCGAAATAGAAAGAGATGTACACTCGCCTAGTTTGGAAAGGGATACTGATGATGTTTCAGGTTCTGAATACGGAGATAATGATGAAGATAATGATCAAGAGGAAATTGTTGATGATGCAGTTAGCGACGAAGAATCTATAATTGTCAACGACAGAGATACGCCTGAAGTTGAACAGGCTGAAGAGAGAAATTTGGATGATGGAGATGATTCTGTTTATCAGACTAGACTAGCTATTTGGTCCAAGAGGCGTAGTCAGCTTCGTAAGGAAGATACTGAACCAGAGGTCGAAGAGCAGTATAAGCCACATCCCACAATACCAGACTCCAAGCTTGATGACAAATTCAAACTTCCAGGTGATATATATCCCTCCTTATTTGACTACCAGAAGACTTGTGTTCAATGGTTATGGGAATTATATAACCAAAAAACCGGTGGAATTATTGGAGATGAAATGGGATTGGGAAAAACCATTCAGGTGATATCTTTCCTTACAGGGCTCTTCTATTCGAAATTACTTGATAAACCCGTATTGATTGTTGTACCAGCTACCGTATTGAATCAATGGGTGAATGAATTTCACAAATGGTGGCCTCCTTTACGCTGTGTTATTTTACATAGTATTGGATCAGGAATGGGCAAAAAGATTGATGAAAACAAGATGGAAGAATTTCTCCAAAATTCCGATGCAGACAGCGTAGATAAATCTAAGTTTAAGGGTCTTAGTAATCAGATCAATGCTAAAGACATTGTGGACTCCGTTTTTACAAGGGGACATGTATTGATTACTACATACGTAGGATTAAGGATATATTCCAAACAGCTTCTAACCAGAAATTGGGGATATTGTATTCTTGATGAAGGTCATAAAATACGTAATCCCAACTCAGACATATCCTTACTTTGTAAGCAAATTAAAACTTATAATAGAATCATATTAAGTGGAACACCAATACAAAACAACTTGGTGGAGCTTTGGTCATTATTTGATTTTATATTCCCTGGTAGACTCGGAACCCTTCCTATATTTGAACAGCAATTTGCCATTCCAATAAATATGGGAGGATATGCCAATGCATCCAACTTACAGGTGCAAACAAGTTATAAATGTGCCACCATATTAAGGGATTTAATTTCACCTTATTTGTTAAGGAGATTGAAGCACGATGTAGCCAAAGATTTACCTAAGAAGCTGGAAATGGTGCTATTTGTCAAGCTTACACAATATCAACAGGAGATGTATGAGAACTTCTTGAAGAGTGAAGATTTAAATGCCATATTGAAGGGGAAACGTAATATGTTGATGGGAGTAGATGTTCTTCGGAAAATCTGCAATCACCCTGATTTGGTAACTAAAAACAAGGACAGTTTAGACTATGGTAATAGTAAGAGGTCTGGAAAGTTGGAAGTAACCAAGAAGTTGATTCAATTATGGGGTGAAAATGGTCATAAAATCCTTATATTTTGCCAAACCCGCCAAATGTTGGACATCTTGGAAATTTTTTTGAAGAGGCTTCGAAAATTACATAATAATGTCGAAACAGAAGAGAAATTTAAGTACCTCAGAATGGATGGGACTACTCCAATATCTAAACGTCAAGATTTGGTAGATTGGTTCAATACAGATCCTGAAATTACGGTGTTTTTATTAACAACCAAAGTGGGCGGATTGGGGATAAATTTGACAGGAGCTGACCGGATAATCATTTTTGATCCTGACTGGAACCCTTCCACTGATATGCAAGCAAGAGAAAGGGCTTGGAGATTGGGTCAAAAGAAAGACATTGTCATCTATCGATTAATGATAACTGGGTCAATCGAAGAGAAGATATACCATAGACAGATCTTTAAAACATTCTTAACCAACAAAATTTTGAAGGACCCTAAACAAAGGAAGTTTTTCAAAATGAATGATTTGCATGATCTATTTACACTCGGGGATCAAGATGAAAACCATGATACTGAAACTAATCGTATGTTCAGTAGCAATACTTCACAAGTGATTAAGCCCATCCATCGTCTTGCTAAAAAGAACAAAAATGATGATGACTTCCTTGAAGTAGCTAATATCATGGGAGTTAAAAAAATGGATACTTTTGAAGGTGATGAAGTAAAAAACGATGAAGAACAAATCATGGAAGGTATCTTTTCTAATTCGAATGTTCATAGTCGTTTGAAACATGAAGAAGTCATTGAAAACAAACAAAATGATGGTGTTCAAAAGGAAGTTAACAAAATTGTACAACAATCACTTAAATTATTAAATGAATCCAGAAAATTAACAAGAAAGAATAGAATAGGAACACCTACTTGGACTGGGAAATTTGGTAAAGCAGGACGGTCGGTCATTTCAAACTCTAACAGAATAGAAAAGAAAGTTAGTTCCAAAACTATTTTGGATGGGCTCAAGGCACACAAGGCAACTCAAACCGTGGAATCGAAACTGCCTAACCTTCTTGCAGATTTAATATTGTTATTTAAGTCCGAAGATTTTTTAACTTCTAATCAAATTCTTTTAAGCTTAAAACACAAGATAGACGTTAAAAACCAGAAGGATGTACTTGTAGTCAAATCTATGCTCCAACAAGTATGCAATTGGGATGTACAAAAGAAGATGTGGAAGTTGAAATCGGAGTATAAAAACACTAATAATCATAGTTGATAGTTACGGAAGCCTAATACTTTAACGTAGTAAATAAATGTGCTACAATATACAATGTACTTCTACGGTAACTTTAACGTAGTAAATAAATGTGTTACAATATACAATGTACTTCTACGGTGTCATAAATGATTTAAATAACGAGTGAAATGGGTCAAATCAGTTGATATTAATTTTTTTTTTTTTTTGTTTCAGGATAATTCTATGGCCAACTCTATAAAGCGCAAACAAACTGTTCTGCCCCTCCTTTCTACCATTAATTTCTAAACAAGGATCGGCATTATATGTGATAAAGATAGTATAAATGTGTATTTTAAAAACAAAAAAAAAAAATTGACTTTTATTTTAAATGTAAAATTAATAAAAATCATTGATAAAAAAATATTTCATGCATAATAGTTACTGTATAATGCAACAATTTCATATTCCCAAAAAAATGTGCATGATACATACGAAATTACCCGGAAAAGTACGCTACAAGTTGCATAAACTAGAGACAGCCATTAGTATCTTTGCTAATTCCCTAAATAATTTAGTGAATCGTTATATGTAACCAATAATTAGAATCTCGCGTATCTGTCGTTATATGGGTTAGTAGTATAGAAAGGTTCAAAGTGTTCGTTCATCGTAATTATACTATTTGAGATTTCAAACCATTGCACTACTTGGTTAGGAACCCTAGTATAACACAATCAAACAAATAATCAAAACAGGAAATGGGAGTAAGTTACCGATAGTAAGATCATGTATGATGTGGTATTAAACGTGAGATGAGGCTCCGAATTGAATTTTACAAAGCGGACATAACACACAGACACCGGAATAAGGGTATCTTTAACCCTGGTGAGTTTTAAATGAACTGTTTTCGATCTAAAAGCGCAAAAGGTTCGCAATCTCATAATTTCAGAAATGCTACGCAACTTCAAACTTATAGACAAATGTCCTAAACCAATCAAAGACACAGGATGTACCTTTTGTAAGGTGCATATGAACCAACCCATAAACCAAGGAAACCTTAATAATACCTCGCCAGCTCCATGGAAGCATGTACTCATATTGAGTCATGGTTACAATACCATCGACGACTTGCCACCCAACATTTATAAAACGGATGGAATTGCCAAACAACTTCGGAATCTCCATTTAAGCTCGGGGCAGACAATGCATCCAGTTCTTTTCAGTCATATCTTTCCTTATAACTTTAAAGAGAACATCCCTAAAAATTCTCATGTGGTATATTTATATCCAAACAATGTTCGTGTGGAATTTGAATCTCAACACTTACAACAATTCCATGATCACTACCTAACTTCTTCATCAGAAACGACGATCTCTAATCCGTTTAAAAAGATATCAAAAGAAATGCATCATACCACGCAAAATGTTGATACTTCCATATTTCAAGAGACAGCTTTATCCGATCCATTGTATATGGCATGCGGGCACGGATCAAGAGATGAACGCTGCGGTAAGAGTGCACCTTACATCTTACAAGAATTCCAAACAATCTGTAACCCTAAGGAGAAATTGGCATATATAAGTCATATAGGTGGACATGCATATGCTGGTAATGTTATTATTTATCCCGAAAATATTTGGTATGGTAGAGTACTTCCCGATAGAGTACAAGGCTTATATCATTCCTACCATAATAATCAAATCATTAAAGAGCTTTATCGTGGACAAGTGTAGCCTAGTA
Source organism: Yamadazyma aaseri (assembly GCA_947297635.1). Taxonomy (NCBI): domain Eukaryota; kingdom Fungi; phylum Ascomycota; class Pichiomycetes; order Serinales; family Debaryomycetaceae; genus Yamadazyma; species Yamadazyma aaseri. The sequence continues at coordinate 1,738,565 of CAMYTP010000009.1, read as the reverse complement.
TCTCTATATACGAGAAGTCTCTGAGAGTTTGTTACACGAAATCGGATATATCATCTTATCAATGCTCCATATGCATATCGGCTTATACTGTTGAAATTCTGCATTTTGTAAATTATTATTCACACTATAAAGGAAATAAGAATAATAAACAATCTCATTACGAAATACCTTTATTGAAGATGAAAATAAGCATCGCTTCAATAATATTGGAAAGATTTGAACTGTTCGTTGACCATTTCGCCCAAGTTGGCTCATTTAGATTATCAACAATATACTACATTATTCTATTTCAAACTCTACTAAATCTCATTGTTTTCAAACTTTGCAAGAGAGTTTTAAACCAATCACGCCAAGTATCATATTGATGATATGTGATTAAAAAATGCTTCTCCTTAATTATATTAATCGACGTCAAGTAAAATAATATTTCAGATCGTTTGGATTAATATCCATTTATTATAAGGCAATCTCATTTCATGAGTTTCCACGATCGGTTAAAAATATCAAAGAAAATTAGGTTTTGTTCAAAAACTTCCATGAAATTGACTTTAACCAGTGGATCTCAATAGGCATCAAATGCACCTGCTATTCAATGCAGTGTAATTGCGCCATGTATATGCGCTTTTTTCACCAAAAATCGTCACATCTGTTTATCGCTTTCACGGCTAAGATAAATTTCATAATATTACACCAAAAACCACCGAAAATTATTTATTATAAGTTGAAACACAAATAAGCATTCCTGCACCAAAGCGCGGGAGAATTGAAAACATAAAACCGTCCTGTATGATCGTCGTTCCTGCATCCCCAACCCCCAATCATGCTTTAGTTTTTGTGTTAGTCGCAGATACTTTACATACAATTAAATCCGATTAGGAAATCTGTTTTTCTAAATATTCGTTGAGATAGTTAATCACCTTCTTAATTGGTAAATCCTTGCGCTTCATATCTTTTTTCTACTAATTCGTTTTTATGCGTGGCATAGTTTGGTTTTTTTATTTTTCTGTTTTTTTTTTATTTTTTTGTTCTTGTTTTTTTTTTTTTAATAAAATTTTTTCCTACAAGTCTTTCAAAATTTTGAAACCCAAAAATTTTTCTTTCTACTTGTTATTAACAATCATACAGAGCAGTTTGACTCCACTTGTTTACAACAATAGCAAGTGTTGAATCCCCATCCATTCAATCTTTGTATACTGAAATCAAGTTCCCCTAAGTGAGATATTAAAGACGTCAAATTTCAGATTTATATATATTCTTCCTTATAATGTCTAATCAAAATGGTTCTGATTCTAATGCAAGATTACCAACGCTCTTGAATTCTGAAAAGCCAACAGGTTCGGTGCCTACAACAGCACAACCCAAGATGCCAAACAGAAATGAAACTGCAAGTAATACATCTATCCCGACTGCTCCACAAGATTATAAATATCAACAAGCTAATGCTCAATCACCAAGTCACTCAATTCCTTCTTTAAATATTCCAATAAATCCAATGTATGGTCAAATGCAACAACAGTATAGGTACTATGATAACCAATATCAATACTATGGCCAGCAACAAAATTACCCTTACTACATGTATAATCAGCAATATCCTTATAATTATTATCAACAAACTCAACGGGGCCAAGTACCACAACAAATATCTGCATCAGTTATGCCAACTCAGAATGGGCAACAACAACCGCAACTCCAGCAAGCACAGCCACCTCAAATACAAGGTCAACCTCAAGCCCAACCTCAATCTCAACCTCCAATTCAATCCCAACCATCCGTAATGTCTCAACCAGCAAATATTCCTCAACATTCACAACAACAAACGCCCCAAGCATCACAGGTTCCAATCCAACAGCAACCACAGCAGCAGCAACAACAACAACAACCACAGCAGCAACAACAGCAACAACAGCAGCAGCAACAACAAGCACAAATTGGCCAAAACCGTTCAACTACATCCCCATTGGCACCTCAAAGAATACATGTATTGCCCCAACCTCTACAAAATGATCTTAATTTAAATTCAGGCTCAACAGTTGGTCAATATCAGCCACCGGGAGTAAGACCAAGAGTCACTACAACAATGTGGGAAGATGAAAAGACATTATGTTATCAAGTAGATGCTAATAATGTATCAGTTGTAAGAAGAGCTGATAATAATATGATTAATGGTACGAAATTACTAAATGTTGCAGAGATGACAAGAGGTAGAAGAGATGGAATATTGAAACTGGAGAAAGTCAGGCATGTGGTTAAGATTGGGTCAATGCATTTAAAAGGGGTATGGATACCGTTTGAAAGAGCATTAGCAATGGCACAAAGAGAAGGTATAGTTGATTTATTATACCCATTATTTGTAAGAGATATTAAAAGAGTGATCCAAACGGGAATAACCCCAAATAAGACCTCCAATTATTATGATCCACAAGCCAATAATAATACACAAGCACAGCAATCACCAGCTAATCAACAAACACCAGTTGGAAATCAACCATCCACTCATCATCAACAGCCACCACAAGCAAGTAGGCAATATCCGTTACCAACCCCAAATGAAACAATACAAGGTCAAACAGCTCCCAATGCCCCTTCCACTGCAGCACCAGTTTATGGATACCAACAATACTATCCACCTGCCACTTCAACTGCTAATCCAACTGGTCAATACTATTATAATGGTGGTTATCCTTACAATAATCAAATGTATTCGCATTATCAATACGCTAAACCAAAAGATGATATAAAACCAGAAAAGAAAGAGTAAAGTAATCTATCATCTTAATAACGTGTACAAAAAAGAGAGGCTTGAATTAATTAAGCATTCAATTCATTCAATTCCCATTTATATGTATTTCTATTGAATATTAATTTTGTATTATTTATTTCCATGTATATTTAATCAATATAGGGAAAAACTTAGCCCATTTAACATAATTAAACACGTAGCATGTTTCATAACCTGAATGTGTTTTGGTTACGAGTTTTCTTGGGGTATTAGTTAATCCACATAATAAAGCCCATCGCAAATACTGGAATGTTTCCGTAGCTTTCAACCATGGTCTATCGCTCATGCGCATTAGGTTAGAGTTTTCCCTGTTTAATTTTGTATTGCTGAAATTCTTAATGCAAAACTTTATGCTGCATAGAATAATAATTTCACTTATTTAAACTTTTCTTCTTACATCTATTTTATGAGGCAGATATAAACAATATTTCGTAGATATTATAAACCCAAATCATTGAAAGCAAATCCCTTTGGATCTCTTGGAAGACCGTATTAACCTTTTCATAACTTTTCTTGTTGGGATTTAATGTCTTTTTTAAGGTTATTAATTTCCTCCTGTTTGACCTTAATAAGCTCTTTATATTTAGCAGCTTCTTCTTTTTTAGTGCCAAACTCCTTTTTGACATTCATTGATCTTAACGTGTCCTTTTTGGCCACTAACTTCTTTAAAATGGTAGATACAGTGAAAATGGCTAATTCCAAATATAAAACTGCACCACTAATATATAAATTTCTTTGGGAATAAAACTTGGATGCCAATTGATCATTTGATAACATGGTATTGGATGTACTGGTATTGGACGTGGTAAAGTAAGGATTTTTCAAATAATCAAGCTTCCTTAATCTTTGAAGACAATCCATAAATTGCAATCCCAAGATTGTTGATATAAATATAACTCCAATCTTGAAATTAGATGATGCTTGTAACCTCTCGATTGCTTTAACAAATTTTCTCCTAATTACATGTGGTAATGGAAGTACCATGAAAAATAGTAAGCCCATCTCCATACAGAGGACTGAAAAGATCAATGTCATTTGAATACTCATCTTTTGCTAAATAAATAAGTGTTTGTTGAAATATGTAAAAGGATTTATCTGTTGATTTCTCAATTGCTGTGTGCGAATAATAAAATTGTTCTCTATATAAGTTTATTAAACTGTCTATAAACCGTATGCTCTTTTAGCATAATTGTAGGCAAATACTGAAAACAAAGCCATACCAGCTACGATTGACCAAAACCATATGAGGCCTTCATGGTCTTGTCCTGGTACTAAAACGTTCATCCCCCATAAACCTGTCACAACGTTTATAGGTAAGACAATCGTACCTAATATGGTGATTTTTCCTAAAACATCATTGGTATCATTGTTAACTTGCGTCATATCGATATTTATTTGCGCCAAATAGTTTGAATGGAACCTTGCAAGTAACTTTTCATAATGGTTGAGCGATTGTACCATTGTTACTATATGATCTTGAATATCTCCCAAGTACATAGAAATTTCCAGTTTTGATTGTTGTAATCCCTCTGATTTCACATCAGTTTCGTTTAATCTCTTATTAAATCCTTTAATCACATCTGCTTTAGAACCCAATAACCTCAATAATGACATGACTCTTTTTCTACATTCTCCTATTCTTCTAAGCATATCACCTTTACGTTTCCATCCTAAAATTTTGGATTCACTAGAAGAACTAGATGATGAACTTGTTTTAGATCTAGTCTTGCTTTTACTTTTGCTCTCTGAAAGAAACTGATACCCATTTTTATCAACCACACTCTTACTTCTTCCTCTCTTTACAAATACATTCTTGTCTTTTGAAATAGACATTTCACTTTCACTATCCGAATCTTCATCTGAATCATCACTATCATTTTCACCTGCATGCATTCTTAAAATGGCTTCTTCGATGGAATTAACCTCAATTTCAATACTATCAATCATTGGGGCAAATGAATCAGTGATATCATCGATTAAAGCATATGAGATCCAATCTGAAGAAACTGTCAAATAATCCTTCAATAATCTTGCTCTTCTTCTGACATTGATAGGATGTGGAGTTGGTGAGAAATGGAATGTTATGACACCATGTTTGAAAACAATCATATACATTGATAAGGGTGATAATTCCCCTTCTCTGACTTTCTTTTTTTTTGATTTTTTTGATGTAGATGATGATTTACTCTTCATAAATTGATGCTCTTCATCATGCGAGGCATTTTTTGAAGTCCAAGACTTAAATACTCTTGATAAGAATCCTTTATCATTGTTCATTTCATTAAGTTCTTGTAATTTATTTAATTGCTTTTCATGTTCTTTGATCCTTTGTTTTCTTCTCTCATAAACTATATCGAAAGAAGTGAAACATATAAAGTAATATGACTTGAATAATTCCACTTTTTCTCTAGCTTCACCAAGAAAAATATCCTCTGTAGTTAAAGGATGAATACCAAATGTCTTTGATAAAACTTTCATCTCTTCTTCAGTAGGATCCAAAACATCCAACCAAAATGGATTAACATGAGGAGGTGCAGGGGCGGCAGAAATTGAATCTGTCATTGTCCCTGGAGTTTGACTTAAAACTTCGGGTGAATTTTGAATGGGAGTGGAAACTCTAAGACTCGATTTGGACTTGGTTTTTATCTCTTGAACTGCGTTATTAATTTTCACTCCCTGAGAAGTAACACCTTCTTCGTGAGTTGAACTATCTGTCGAAGTATAAGTTATTGGTTGGAACAAATCTTCCAATTCCAAGTTAGAATTATCATCATCATTAGGATCCTCTTGTTGATCTCTCCATTTCTTGTTCAAATCCGTAGGTTGTTCCTTAACCCTTGTATGACCATCATTTGCTAATAGCCCTGATAATGAAGGAGAATGAATTGTATTAGCCAAATCATCTCTGAAGTAAGTGAATCTACAAACTTCAGTATTTTTCTTGTTTAAAATGGGAACAGTTTGGGTTAATTGCAGTGGAGGATCCCAAGGGAGGAGTGGCTTGGGGGTAACTTGTAAACTGTGCTTTGAATTAATTGAAGGAGAACTCATTTCATCATTTTCAACATTACGAGGTTGATCTTTGAAATTTACATGTTCACTGGCAGCGTCTTCTTTGAATTCATTTAATTCTTCATTGATGAATTCTCTCAATATATTCAAATCAGGCCATTGTGGTGATGAAGATTGGTTTTCATCATAATAATCAGGAAAGCAAACATCATCCAAAGATGTTGAATCACTGGAATCACCACTTGAAGGGTTGGATTCACCAAATTCCAACGAATTAATACTTCTGTTATCCAACCCATTATCATCATCATAATAAGGATGTTGTTGATAATCTATACCACCTTCACTAATATACTGGGACTGATCTTTTGCATATTTATCCATATCAATCACTCTAGACCTGAAATCCACATTATCAGAAGGTGAAACGGAGTCTACTGAATTAAAATTCCTCAAGTTCTTATCAGTTAGCGGAACCCTTTCATTAACTGGTGATCCCCTGAATGGGTCTATAGATCCCCTGGCAAATTGGGAACTCCGTCTTCGTGCTCTAGCTGGGGATGAGTGAATATGTGCCAAGTCATGCTGACGATGATCAATAAATGCACCATTGGAATAATCTATGTTGTTGTTAGAAGAAGCATTTGAGCTGGCATCGGACTTATCCAAACCTTGGGCGTATGAGCTCCTCTTGTTCTTAGATCCCATTAAACCAAGTGATAAATTTTTATATTTAACTGAAGCCTCGCGAGAAACTTTATTAACAGTACAGAGCTCTCAAGCCTTACCAATTACGCTACGTAGAAAATAGGCTGACCAGTAAGAAACGAAAAGTAAATGTTGGTGTTCATAACACGCAGCTACAATACAATCAGTATAATATTCTTGCTAAGGGCTTATACTTGTGAAAAATGTGTGTCCAACACATGTGCTTATCAGTATATGAGATGAAAAAAAAAAATTACTTAAGATTGCTAATGGTCGTCCGAGCGTTAATTCAGTGTAAATCATGGAATTTATGTAAAAAATTAACATAATTGGTTTCGTAGACTTTTATTTTCATGTACATCTATGGAATTTTGTATGAGTAACTTCATTTGAATCTGATGTAGTGGAAAGAGTATACATTAAGATGCATGTCACATTATTCTATTCCTCTTCACTTTCGCTATCTTTAACAATGGCTTCTGATTTAGCCTTCTTCTTTGGTTTACTTCCACCATCTAGGTTGTCCAATGCTTCTTGAATCTCATCTTTGTTAGCAATCAACTTCTTCCATACATCTTCCGTGAGGGAGATACCTTTTTTACCAGGCCGTTTTTCTTGTGTGGTTTTATCAATGTAGAACTCCCTAATATCAACAAGCTTTATGTTGTTGAACTTCCGGATTGTTACTTGCTTCTTACCATCTAAAGCAATCACTTTATCTTCTCCTTCGTTGGCTCTTTTGGACATTGGTAAAGTAATTGATATAAATCGCGCTCTAAATTTATCTCTTTAAATCATATTATTCTCTATATAGTTCCTTCATATTTAATTCCTTAATGTTCAATTCCGCTTGGCCAAGTTTCATTAAAATGATCCCCTAATAAGCTTTTAACTTCATTAAACTTACTCACATCATTGTTGTTAATTTGGTTGATATTTAACTTGACATTCCAATAATTTGTAATAGCCACTTTTAGCTCATCCACATTGGATAATCCCAAAACTACTGATGTTTTATTATTCCAAGTTAAATTATTTTCATCTACTTGATCTCCTTTATATGTATCAAATAGCCATTTTTTAAGAGCAAATCTTGTAGCTAAATCAGCTAATTCCAAATTGTAAGAATCAAGAAGCTGTTTAGCCACATTTTTCACTGAAGATTTCAAATCATCCGAAGCTGGATGGAATGAATGAGTTGGTTGAGATCTTAATAATGACATTGATAAGATGCTCCCATTCATAATCTTCTTGATATTACATTCATTGATGAACTTCTCATAATAATCAAACAATGTAACATTTTGAATACATCCATTACTATAAGAAAGAATTGCATCAAGGGAACCAATTTCTTCATCTTCATTCGCCACTAAAGCCATTTTATACAAAAATTGAACTGGATATCCAGTAATCCCAATATTTTTAACTATCCCTTCTTCCTTCAATTTCTTAAGTTCTTTAAGACCTTCAATAATCTGTTCTTCATGTCCAAATTCGATATCATGAAGATATACCAAATCCAAATATGTGGTATGCAATCTCTGTAAAGATCTTTCAACCGACTTTCTTACATTGGCTCCGGAGAAATCAAACTCGTTCAACCCAATTCTACCAGCCTTAGTACAGATAAAGTAGCTTTCTCTTGGCCATTTGCTAGCTAACTCTTTTAAGGCTTTACCAATCAAAATTTCAGATGGTCCATAGTAAGGCGAAGTATCAAGAGCAATTAATCCACTGGAAAAAGCTAGATCTAAAATTTCATATACTGGAGTTGCCTCTGGGTTATCGGTGTATTGGTAATTGAAAGTGGCGCCTCCGATTATCAACGGCGGTAAGTCCTCAATTCTATGTGGATTTGGTAGAACTATAGGTCCAACAGGATCAGTAACTAGCATTTGAGATTTGCTAAAATTTCTCATCGCTTCGCTGATTACAGTAATTTAGGCGGCTTTCATGTGCTAAATCCGTACGGGGCGCCTATCCAATATGATTTGCTATTAGTTGGGCGTGCGTATACCGATCCATGGAAAAAAGTGTGTGCCTGAACCGTATATTACAACTATAACTATTTGAACTAAAATAAGTCATCTCCCTCTATTATGTAGTTTCCTGGTATAAGTCCCACTAATCCCACTTTATCCTCGCAATTGTCCCCTAGTTCACATAAAAACCAGTTGTCTGGCTGTTTATGTATCACAAATATATGCCAGCCTTTTTTAAAGAACAATTCTCCCTGATGTTGTGGCTTATAACTATATCTTGCTTTCGCTTTGACCACATATGGTTTTTTATTCACAGGGGTCACTTTGCTGATCATGGAATTTAAGTTGGTAAAAGATCTGGCTTTTGAAAGTGATCTCTGAGGATTCGTACTTCTTGCAGCATCAAATGCTACTGAATCATACATTGATTTTGGCCTTATTGCTTGTTTGATAGGACTACCATCCATGGTTTTAGGAGCCTTAAAATTTATTGTATCATACCTTGTAGGAACCTCAGTATGGTCATCTATTTCGTGGAACTTAAACTCATTCGTACCGGTAGAATTATCAAAATTCTTTTGTTCTTGTTCTCTTCCTAATCTTATACTTTTTCTATACTGATTAACATCTCCATTACCTCCATTATTTAAATCTTCTAAGGCTTTAGCAATAAAATCAATTGAGAAGTCTTTAATAATTGGGGTTTTGTCTCTTGGGCGTGGAGTTTGTTGCACACTTTGATTCAATGCTGGTAATTCCTTAGCTTGCATATTAATTTTTTCTTGAAATTGGGATAATTGCTTCTCCTTCTTTCTAGGTGATGCCCAATTCCTTTCTGATGAGTTGGATGAATAGTTGGTTGGGTTTGAATAATTGGAAGAACTGTTACTTTCAGCAAACTTGTGACTTTTGACTGAAAAAACATCTTTTTCATCAGGACTTAAGTTATTAGTACTGTAATTAGATTTGGTATCCTCTGGTTTAGGAAGTTCGATTTTAGATAATCTATTTCCTTGTACTCCGCCATCAGATGGGTTATAAGAATGGAATTTGATTGGTGAAGGTGTAGCAGGATCTACCATTGATTTAAATTTGGTAGGTGAAGCTGATTGTGGTGCTGGAAGAGGCTTATTTGGAGAAGCTTTGAAAGTTCTGATGGAATCACTCTTATAAGGCGATTTTGATGGAGAAGTAGGTTCCATTGAAGGAACTGAACTTTGGTAACTTTGTTGAGTGGCATGACTATAAGTTGAGTAGGATCTTGTTAACAATTCATTTACCTCGGGCACTTCGAAATTAGCAACTTCATAATTTCTATCATTTTCATCATTTAAACCCTCTAAGAAGTTTATAAACTTTGGTTCAACAAAAATTCTATCACCAGTTCCATAATTGTTACTAAAATCTTGTATATCTTGTGGAGGAGAGATTTTGGCAAAATAACTTCTGGCTAAATCAACTGATTGATCATTATCGACACATAAAGTAGCGATATTATTACAGAAATTAAAGCAATTTATCTTCACCAATTGGATTCTTTCAATCTCCAATTGGTAAATTTCATTAAGAGCTAATAGCCAATCTCTTTTGAAGATTTCATTAATTTTATTGAAGTTTTCAATGGATATTTTGTAATTTTTTTCGTTATTATAAAGTGATTGTTGTAACTTAGCCATCTTTCTTTCATTTTTTTCCAATTCTTTACCCCAAGTAGTTTGAATAGTTAGTGATAATGATTTAATTTGTGAACAATTCTCCTTATAAGTTTCTTTGGTTATTTCCAAATCTTTTAATATATCTGCTTTCTTACTCATGATTTTATTCATGTGGTTTAACAATTTTTTAGTCTTTTTGTTGTAAATAATGTAGAAATGGTTCAATTTATCATAGTTTATTTGGTTGATGCTTTTAATGAATTTATAATTGTATTTGATCATTTCATTGTTCTCGTAGTTAAGCTTATCCAATGACTTCTTTAACAACCCTGTTTCACAGCTCCCTAAGGGAATATTGTTCAATCTTTCAAGCTTCTTGTTATATTCTTTCTCAATATTCATTCTTTCTTGATAGTAATCTAATAGTTCTTGCATTGTCAAATTGGAGTTCTTGATCCTAGTAACAATTGTGTCGTACCCGACATCTTGATCATCCCAAAAGTTATTCACAAATAACCGTTCTCCCTTGTTCTGGTTACCTTTCATATCTTGTAATGTCTAGTAAATATGGTAAAAATGCCAATCTTGGAGCATAAATATTTTTGAGAACTGCTGTGTTTATGTATTTCCAAATTAGGCAAATTGATGAATGTTGTTTAAGATGAAATAGACGGGGCCAATCATCTTAATGCCGTATTGAAAGGCTTGAATTTTACACCAGTATCGTCTCCACATCTTCGATGTATACTTGGGATGTTCTTCTAATATTATTTAGTTAATAATGTCGGATAAACTAGATTTGTTTGAGATGTGATTTTCACTATTTTAATTGTGTTCTAATCTAAAAACCAAATTGTCTCAGAAACGGTACAAGTAGGAAACTTGAACCATAACGATTGTAACGCAATAGAATAGAATAGAAGAATGACAATGGATATCAAGAGAGAAAATTTATAGTAGAAAGCCTCTCTTAAAGTCAAGTGTATTTTTAAGCAATGAACAAAGCTACATTGAAGTTTGCATAAGTTTAAAAGTGTTCATTTGAGTTTAAAGTGTCTTTAATTCACAAATGGGAAAATTCGGACCGTTTTAACCTTTTTCCAGATATTGAATTATCCATCTTTAAGAGCGGATCTCGCTCCGCTAAAAGCCATTTATTTCATCCGATTCTTTGACTTACTTGTGAGGGTCGCAGTCGGCTCAGCTATCAAAAAATATTGTTGCTCATTAAGACGTGATCATAATCCACACAATTATATATAAAGATATATAAATATATAACAGCCACATAATATCAAAACAGGCTCCACAACAATATGAGTGAAGCAGTGAAAGATAAGTTGTGGTTTAAACGATTGAAAGTTGTTTTTGATCATTTGATAGCGCAGTGGTTCTTTATTGGACTTGCAATCTTTATAGTTTTAGCATACTTTTTCCCTAATTTTGCTAAGCTGCATGGTACTTTGAAGGCACAATATGTTATCAGTTATGGAGCAGTTGCTGTTATCTTTTTAGTCAGTGGACTTTCTATGTCTTCAAATGATTTATACATCAATATGTTAAACTGGAGAGCTCATTTTACGGTACTTAGTCTTTCCTTTTTAATCACAAGTAGTATTATATTTGGAATTTGTACAGGAATTAAGCAAGCTCATGATGGTTCTATTGATGATTATCTATTGGTGGGTATGATAGTGACACATGCTTGTCCAACTACTGTTTCCTCTAATGTTGTTATGACCAAACAAGCTCATGGAAATGATATTTTAACATTATGTGAAGTGTTTATTGGTAACCTTTTAGGAGCTTTTATCACTCCAGCTTTAGTTCAAATGTATCTACAAGGAGGTTGGGCTTTTGGAAACCCTACAAGACAACCTAATGGTCCAGATTTGAGTGTCCAAGAATTATATGGTCATGTTATGAAGCAATTAGGATTGTCAGTATTTTTACCGATATTTGTGGGCCAGATTGTGCAAAATGTTTTCCCCAAACAAACTAAATGGTGCTTAACGACGTTCAAATTGAATAAAGTGGGTTCATTTATGTTACTTTTGATCATGTGGCAATCCTTCTCTACTGCTTTTGCTCAAAATGCCTTTGAATCTGTAAGTCATGCTTCAGTCATATTCATTTGTTTCTTTAACATTGGAATCTACTTATTTTTCACTGCATTGAGTTATGCATATGCCAGACCTTACATAATAAAGATGATATTTACTACACCACCAGAGGCATCCAACTCAATTATTTATAAATATTGTTACAAATTTTTCACTCCTTTCTACTATAGTAAGAAAGATACAGTTTCCATTATGCTTTGTGGACCAGCCAAGACCGCAGCACTAGGAGTTTCTTTGATATCATCACAATATGGTTCCGATAATCCAAGATTGGGGATATTATTGGTTCCTTTAGTATTATATCAAGCAGAACAAGTGTTCACTGCTCAGATCTTAGTTAATTTTATGAGAAAATGGATCCATAAGGACGATGCTGTTGTAGATGAAGAAAGCAATCTCATAGACAATCCCCCTAACTATGTGGAAAGTGACGAACCCAACACCAACATCAACAATCTGCCGAATTATGTAGAAAGTGATGAAAACAACACCAAAATCACTAAATAGAATAGATTTGTAATAACTTAATTGAATATTTATTAGTTAAAATAACCTGATTGTAAATTTATCCGATAATGAAGTTCACACGCCCTTTTCACCCCATACTTCCGCTATATGCCCGGAGATAAATTGTTAAAAAACCGAGACATGTCCTCCCCTAAAGTTATTCCGATAAGCTGGCAATATTAAAGTACCATAACATCTCTAGTTTATACTTTAATAAATATTCATGCAGCAACCCCACTAATTTTTTCGATTCGTTGAACCATCCGTTAGATGCACGAAATGCATAAATTGATTGCCCTTTTTCTTAGAATACTAGAAAATTCCGATCAAATTTGCTGTGGCGTATGCACTACGGAAATTGCACTATAAATTTGCCCCAAATTCCTGAACAATATTTCAATTGATTTTTATTCATAAAATAAAATGGTTTCTTTATCTACTAATACTAATACTATCAAGTTAAACAATGGTGTTGTTATCCCTCAAGTTGCTTTAGGTACTTGGAGAGCAACCCATGCTAATGACGCTTACAAATCTGTCTTGGCTGCTCTTCAAAATGGATACAGACACATTGATACTGCTGCTGCTTATGGTAATGAAAGTGAAGTTGGAAAAGCTATTGCTGATTCTGGTATCCCAAGAGAAGAACTTTTTATCACCACCAAATTGGACAACCCAAGACATAAGGAAGTTGAACAGGCATTAAATGAATCTTTGGAAAAGTTGGGCTTAGATTACATTGATTTATATTTAATGCATTGGCCACTTCCAATTGATCCAACTAAAAAAGAGCTTGCCTTTTACCAAGATTGGACTTATGTTGATACTTACAAATCTTTACAAAAAGTTTATAAAGAATCAGGTAAAATTAAAGCTTTAGGTGTCTCTAACTTTACTATTCCAAAACTTGAAAAAATCTTGAATGATCCAGAAATTGATGTTGTTCCAGTCGTTAACCAAGTTGAATTACATCCTTTATTACCACAACCAAAATTGTTACAATACATGAAGGATCACAATATCTATGCTGAAGCTTACTCTCCTTTAGGATCTGCTGATTCACCATTATTCAAGAACGAAGATATTGCTGCTATTGCTAAAAAATTATCAATTGAGCCTGCTCAAGTGTTAGTTTCTTGGGCTGTTCAAAGAGGCACCATTGTCTTGCCAAAGTCTGTCACTCCTTCAAGAATTATCACTAATATTCAAACCACAACTTTACCGCAGGAAGATTTCGAAGCTTTAAACAAGTTGACTGAAAAATACGGTACTATTAGAACTTGTGATGTTCCAGAATGGAAAGCCTTCGAGGATGACATTGCTTAAGTAGGGTGTATATTTTGAATAATAAAAAATTAAACCTCAATATTTTACATTGTATTCAATCTGCTCGTTAAGGGGCTTAAAAATTGACGTCGAACATGATATTTCAGACAGGGACAGAGACATTTCAGACATTCGGGACATTCAAGACATTTGAGATCTTTGAGACATTTGAGATATTCGAGACATTCGACATTCGACATTCAAAATTTTTGAGACATAGATGTTCAAAGTAGTACCATGATTTAACACTAACCTCTAAATATAATCTCTAACATTTCACTTTCGATTCATTAACAGAAAAATTGCTTACTTACACTATACTTTTGGTACATTATTAAATGTTCATTTACACTACGATTAATATTGCTTGTCTTGACTATTACTCACCAAATACATATATCATGATGCCATAATTCTAAGACAATACAACCAGAGCATTCTCCACTCTCTCTAGCCCATTATATAGCACAATTAGCACCAGTAGTTCTCTCTATTTTTAATTGGTTCTTGGTACATGGCTGCAAATGCTCGCACTTAATAATCTGCTGCAAATGATTGGACAGTGAAAAATTCATCTCGCATTCAACTGAGTCATACAAACCCAACTATAATGATTAGGTGTAGATTCAGCCGGGCATTTCATTCCCTTGTACATAGACCCATAGTGCTAACTCCATCTATACCACGGGTACCACGTACCACCGGTTTACTGCATAGTTCCAGAGTGGTTTTAAGGCCGTTTACTCAATCTGCCATACGCTTTGAAAAACTGTCCATCTCCGACGAGGAGCTTGAAATATTGAATGAAGAACGTCCAACAGACGCTGTAGACATCTGTATAGTTGGAGGAGGCCCTTCTGGGTTGGCTACTGCTATTAAGTTGAAACAACTAGACGAAGAACATGGATCTGGTGAACTTAGAGTGGTTGTCTTGGAAAAGGCCGGTGATTTTGGTTCTCATATAGTCAGTGGAGCAGTTATCGAGCCAAGATCACTTCTTGAGTTGTTTCCTGATAGTGAACATTTGGAAGAGGATGGAACAGGTATACCGTTACCTTCGGAACTTGTTACTAAGGTAACAGAAGACCACATGAGTTTTTTGACTTCGGAGTATGCATTTCCATTACCTGAGCCTCCTCAGTTGGCTAATAAAAACAAGAATTACATTGTTTCATTGAGTCAAGTAGTAGGCCATTTGTCTGAGAAAGCAGAAGAGTTGGGTGTGGAATTATATCCTGGTATTGCTGTTGATGAAGTCATTTACAATGAAAAAGGACAAGTACAAGGTGTTGCAACTAAAGATTTGGGTGTTGATAAAGAAGGAAGACCTAAATCCAGTTTTGAAAGAGGTATGCAGTTCAATGCCCGTATTACTGTTCTAGGTGAAGGATGCCATGGATCTTTATCGAAGCAAATCATCAATAAGTTCAATTTGAGAGAGAACAGTGATCCTCAAAGTTATGGTATTGGTATAAAGGAAGTTTGGCAAGTTAAGCCAGAAAATTTCAAAAAGGGTTATGTTGGCCACACTATGGGATATCCATTATCAGAAGAATATGGAGGTGGCTTTATGTATCATTTTGATGAGGATAAAGTTGCAGTAGGTTTGGTTGTTGGCTTGGATTATGCTAATCCATACGTTTCACCTTACCAGGAATTTCAAAAAATGAAGTTACATCCTTACTATAGCAACGTATTAGAAGGTGGAAGATGTTTAAGTTATGGTGCTAGAGCATTAAATGAAGGTGGTTATCAATCTATTCCTAAATTAAACTTCCCAGGTGGAGTATTAGTTGGATGTTCTGCTGGTTTCATGAATGTTCCCAAGATCAAGGGTACCCATACAGCTATAAAATCAGGAATTATAGCTGCAGAATCTATATTTGAAGCCATCAAAGATTTAGAACCAGTGGATGAACTGACATTTGAAGATTCCGAAGAACAACTCAATTTGACCAATTATCAAACTAATTTTAACAATTCTTGGGTTCACGAAGAGTTATTCCAAGTAAGAAATGTTAGGCCTTCTTTCAATACAAAGTTAGGTTTACTTGGTGGCTTAGCTTATTCTGGACTCAGTACTTTATTAACCAAAGGTGCAGAACCTTGGACCTTGCATTATAAACATTCGGATGCACAAGCTACACAAGATGCCAAGTTCTATAAGCCAATTGATTATCCTAAACCTGACAACAAAATAACTTTTGATATATTGACAAGTGTGTCAAGAACAGGTACTAATCATGATGATGATGAACCCTGTCATTTGAGAATCCCAGACCAAGATTACCAAAAACATGCACAGATATCATATCCAAAGTATAAAGGTATTGAACAAAGATTTTGCCCTGCTGGTGTTTATGAATACGTTGAAAATGACAGTGAATTAGGTGTCGAATTCAAGATAAATTCCCAAAATTGCATTCATTGTAAGACTTGTGATATTAAAGTTCCTACACAAGATATTACTTGGACAGTACCAGAGGGAGGAGATGGACCAAATTATTATATGACATAGGTATACAATCTTTTGTAGGCTGTAATTTTATATTGTAAAATATATAAAAAGGGATGTTAAGCATTCATAAACCGTTAGAAATTCTTTTTTTTTAATATACATAATAACACATTGTGATTGACCCAAAACAAACGAATGATTAAGTCAATTACTTATTTCCCAATTCAATCACAAAATATCCCTGTAAAAAAGTGTAACTCTAAAGTAATTCCTTCAAAAGTACTTATCTAAATCAGATAAGCTAATATCTTCTGGTGTTCCAATATCTTGAGATAAGAAACCAGATCTGATGACATTTAACCATTTTCCGTTACATTGTGATTTGATCATTTCAGAAGAATTGGATAAATCACAATTAATAGCTTTGATAGCAGCAGCGTGTAAGGCAGCAGCAGCAGCAACGGCATTAGGACTTGGATTGTTGCAAGGAGCTCTTGGAGCTCTTGGAGCAGCAGCAGCAGCAGTTAAAATTTTGTGTTTTTTGCTAGTCAAATAAGACATAGATTTAGAACGTTTACCATTCTTCTTGAGAGTTTCCATAACATCTTCATCGCCATCTTGAAAAACTTCGAAATCTTCAAAATCAGGTTTACGATCTTGATCAGTTTCTGGTTCGATGTCTTCCTTTTGATTAGAGGCACTGAGATGCATGTTGCTCATATTACTGTTCAATTTGTCAGTTGAAACAGTAACTTTGTTCTTTAATGAAGCAGTAACAGGAGCTGAAGCATATGGAACAAACAAGTTTGATTTATCAATAGAATTAGACAAAAAGCTGTTTCTACTAATGCCCAAATCAAACATGGTTGATCTTCTTTGTTTCATACTGGCTTGTTTACCAGCCTCAAAGGCATCATCATTATCATTATTTAAGCTGTTTGAGCTTGAATTTTGATTGGCTAATGATAATTTTGTTGAAGATGAGTTCTTGGAGCTGTTAAGATTAGAAACGGACTTTTCCTGTTGTTTCTGGACATCCATCATGTTCTTAACATGAATATGGAAATCAGAAGTTAAAAGACCTCTATAAACATAAACCATTCTTTTTGGTGATGCATCAGCCCAATCTCTGGATAAAGCGTATTTTAAACTAGAGTCACCTTTTTCGACTCTTTTGACATATGCATTAAGTTTGGCAGAGACTAAATTGGAAGTCTTAGTCGATAAATTGGCCATTTCAGGATGTCTATCAATTAAGATATCACAAATTTGTTTAACAGTCATACCTTTTCCATCAGGATCTTTTTCATATAAGATTAAGAAAATGGCATAAAGAACATCATCTTCTAAAGAAGGATCATCCTTTTGACTTGGTCTTGGCTTTTCACCAGTGACTGGGATGGTGGTAGAAATACCAGTAGCGATTGGAACTCTTGGAGTATTTTTTGGTTTTTTGCCATCTTTTGAGTCTTTTGAATTTGAATTTAAAGTTGAGTTGGAAGAATTAGAAGTAAAACTGGTACCAGTACCAGCTTTTAAGGAAGCAGGAGGAGTTGAGCCTCTTGAGGTGTTGGTAGTTGAATTTGAAACATTTGAACCCGATTTAAAATCGAGATTCATTAAAGAATCAGGTGAAATACTTCTTGAAGTAGGACTTAAGTCCAAACTTTCACTTGATTTTTCATGATCAAAGTCAAGTTCCATTTCATTACTTGAATCATAATGAAGATCTTCATCATCTTTGATATCTATATCAATAGAATCTGATTCCAAAGGTTCAGAAGCTAAAGATCTAACATTAAAAGATGGTGAAGCAAGGGTTGAGGAAACAGGAAATTCAATAGGTCTTTTGTCAGTTAAAGCCATTATTAAATTCTACTTCTTCAAATACGTAGTTTCGATTAACACAAACAGTAATAACAGACACACACACACACGGGAATACTAAAATACTAAAAAATTAATGGGTTATATTTATAAGACCATAAAATAATTAGAATTTGAAAAAAACTTTGATGATTTATAATAAGACTAATACACGAGGACTTTATAATGATAACTAAATCTTACAAAATCCAACTTTGTGTATAACTTTCAATATAACTTTGTATAGAAAAGTGATAAACTAGGTTTTGGTAGGAATTATGATTTAAATGAATGCAAACAAACAAAAAAAATCAAGGGGCTTTAATATGAACAAAGGGAGGGGGACCAAACTATAATAGTTATATTAGTATCACAACATATGGAGATTGAATGTATAGTCTTTTAAACAGTATATTTAATGGGGTCTAGCTATCAAAAAAAAGGGTTCTTGTCACTTGAATCAGATAAAATCAAAACACTCGTTTTCTCCCATACACACTGGAAATCGCAATCCAAGTACTTCACCTTTGATGACATGACTTCCCATATACCATTACTCTCGACTCCTAAATCATATTCATACACTTAACTTATCTTTTACTTTAAGATACTATTTATATTTGTAACTTTTAACAGTTGTTTTACTCTGGGTAAAAATTTTAAATTTGAAAATTTTTCACTCCTTTTTTTACAAGTGCGATGGTAGTGTCTTTACCCACAATCGGCTCATGATTGTGATAAGATTGTTTAGGGCTGGAACCAATAATATCCGATCTAGCGTTTTGATTAAAGGGTAGAGGAAGATTTAGATCTAATAGATTGAAGCCAGATATCGGATATGGGGCATGTTATTCATTTGAAACTTGCTTACATTGCATTGATCAAGTATAGAAGAGCGTTACAAACAATGTGACCGTTAAATAATAACACCTAGCCTCGTAGCAAACGATACTTAAAAGGTCCATTTATAGGACCTTACCCCTATTTAGATACGGCAGGGTCGTGCAAAAACC
This sequence comes from Yamadazyma aaseri, assembly GCA_947297635.1. Classification (NCBI taxonomy): domain Eukaryota; kingdom Fungi; phylum Ascomycota; class Pichiomycetes; order Serinales; family Debaryomycetaceae; genus Yamadazyma; species Yamadazyma aaseri. Next base: position 1,719,130 of record CAMYTP010000009.1, on the reverse strand, counting down.
AAAAGGTCAGAAACCCTAAAGGTATACCGTGCATAGCCCATTGCGATATTGGGTGAGGTACTATAATGCCTTCAAACGGTGAAGCCCGATCATGGTCGTCACTAGGATGGCGATATGGGTGTACGAACTGAACTATACCAGTGGTTGTATCTATTTACAGGGTTGATATATAAGATTTATGGTGCAATTGAGTCACATGCGTCAACTATTGACTGCAAATCTGAAAAGATGCATGAAAATGGCTGCAAAAATACCCGCAAGCTGCACGACATTTATGCAATGTCGCAATCAAAAACACGACCGAAAATGCACCACTAATCACGTGCAATTTAATTAGTCGAGTGGGCGACTGATTGTACGATAGTTTCTATTTCATCTCTCCAGTAATTACTTTTGTATGGTTTATCGTAATTATTGTTATCAGGTGGTGCAAACCAATAGTTGATGGCCATATGGTAGTTATCTTTGTCATTAAAAGAACTGACCTCATGAAACCACCCAGCTGGTAAGTAAAGCATATCACCTGGCTCTAACCAAATTTGATATTTTGTCAATTTAACCATGTCACCAAAGTATTTATTGGTGAAATTTATTAGCTTTTCCTTGTAAGATTCTGGAAGGTCATCTATGTGGAGCAATAAAGGAGGAATTTTGGAAAAATTGGGAGGATCTAACTTCAACTTTTCATTCATTTCATTAAATAATTTTTTCTTATCTTCTGATATTATTTTCTCTTCATTAATAGAACCATCTTCATTGATGAAATTCCAATCAGGTGCATATTCATCGGTCTTATAATTTATAACACCATTATCATATATGTTTAGAATATTGCCAACAGTGTATAATTTGTAAGCATCAAAGGGACTAAATAATGTGAATCTTTTACGTCCCGACATTAACACATAAAGATTATCAGAATGATCATGGTGTAGTCCCGAGGATGTTCCGTCAGTGATATATTTACCCAAGAGATCGTCAGAAATGGATTTTACTCCAACTATTTCGTCAATGGTTTTGAGATTTTCTGGGTTGCTGTAACCTAACCATAAGTTTATCTGTTGTGGCACAAGGGATTTGAAATATGGGAGTTTTAGAGGCAATTTTTCTTTTATACCAATTAAAGGAGGTTGAAATAGTTCTCTGAGTTTATCTTCAATATCTTGCTCTAGATCTGATTCCTCATAGTCATCTTGTAGATTATCAAAATCGAAATCGCTTTCATCCGATTGGATTTGATCTGGAATAGAAATTGGTTCTGGGATTTCCTTCTGGAGTTCGTTATCTAATTCGTAACTGTCTGCCTCTTGGTCACCATCTTGATCGTTAATAGGTTCATTGTGACTTTCATCTTCCTCTTCTTTTTCATCATCGTCATTGTCATCATCATCACCTTCATCATCATCATCACCTTCATCATCATCATCACTACTATCTTCATAATCGTGCTCCACGTATTGTGTAGTAAGGTAATAATCATCATTTTCTTGTTTGAATTGTTGCAATAACTCTCCTAAGGTCATTTTAACTCTCTGGTTACCATTTCCATATCCGTTTCTCAGTTTCTGCTCAATTAGTAATTTTTCATTATATCCGAGAGTTGCTTCTAAAGTATCAACGGACAACAACTTGTAATTGAATATGTTCAAATTCGATGCATCAATATTCTTGAACTTTAATGGCGTTCTACAAGAAATGTACTGTTCAAAAAACTCTTGTTCATCAATGTCACCCACGGTTAATTCGTCAATAACCTTCTTAACCCGTTTAGTCATGGTGAAATTTTCTGAGATGAGTTGAGATTCGGATCAGGAAATAAAAAAGAGTATCAACACTTAAAATAAAATGCCATAGAGATTATTTGCCGATTAAAAGAGGTGTTACAATAATAAAATGATATCAATGAATTGAATTCCATATGCAAAGCATCTGGTTGGAAGCAAAGCACTTTTTACCCCCTCTCTAATTTGAAATCAGGATGTCTCAAATGTCTTCTTTGCCCCATTATTTAGATAACTATTTTGGAACAATAAAAGGAGGAGTTAATATGGCCACATGAATTAAACAATAAAAAAATTAGTGCATAAGAATGCATTGACTGTTGTAGATTTGTTACCCCTCAAAATGTCCACCAATGTTGAAGAGGTGTGTATTGGATCAACAAAATGCCGCCTAACAAGAATCAATGATGAAATAACCTTGAAAGCTGATGCTTAGAATATGACACTAATCAGCAACAGCAATAGCATAATATTCTTGCCTTTTGAACAGCATTGCTATTAAATTCCTATCCGAAATTGTTGTTGTTAAGTCCTTCATGCATCCTTGTCGTCTATGTAAGGTTCGAAGTATTTCGATCAATAGTGTGCTTTACTGAAAAAATGGAACGGTTAATGCACAAATGCTATTCAAGGCTTCGTCAACTCCTAAAAAAAGGTTTTACTACTACTGGTTAGGAATCTCTTGGTTTTCAATAGGGATAATTCAACTTTTTTTATTAAAAATTTCACCATTGATTGACATCACCGATTGTCTAAATCTGTCTGTTTTATTGGACTAAATTTTTACAAGTTAGAGAGCTTCTTTATAGTTTCATCAATATTTGTGTATTTATATCAACTATGCATCATTATAGATCAACGGTTCACTCTTACTCCGCTTTAATTCCAAATTATCGTTAATATCATCCATGGACCGCTTTCTTGGAATAACTAGAGGTGGGTGAATTTCATCCTTACTTTTGTAGAATTCGAGATCTTTAACTGGGGTATTAGGACTAGGTAAATATTTATTAGGGATTGCCAAATTTTTATTACTCAAGTTCAAATTCCCATTCTTTATGTCACTAATACTCAAGTTCAAATTATCATTTAAAGGTGATATATTGGTTGAGCTTGGTGTAGGTGGTAATCTTATAGATTTTGGCGTAATTGGTTCCAAATTCATATTGGTGAAATTGATTAACTTTTCCATTAAATTAATAAATTTGGAGTTTTCATTGAAGTACTTAAGCTTCAAGGATGGAGGAGGACATTTCAAAATCTTAATTAACAACTTTGAAAGATTAGAAAATTTGGAATAAGTAAAATATTCAATTGTCTCATTAAATTGATTAGACTGATTAGACAGGGTGTCAATTAAAGAATTCAATAATTTCAAGAATCCATTTAAATTGAAACTACCTAAGTTTAAAATCTTGATAGATATAATGAAACCAGTTAAACTTATTAAACTGGTGTTATAATTAAAATAAATATTTGGATAGAATTGGATCAATTCACAAATATATAAACTCAAGATTTTCAAGTCATTAAGAACAGGATTCGAGTAAGTACCAATTGGTAAGCTAGCATTTAAAAAGTTAATGTATAAATCAATAAAAGAATCAAAAGTTGGAACAGATATCATCCAATTTAAAGATTTTAACAAATGATTCTCCATCTCTAAGAATAACTTTTTATCATAGCAATTACAGCACATTTTACTTAAATCATTTAAGGTCGGAATCTTGTGCTTGGAATCCAAATTCTTGCAACTAATCCAGAGGCATGTTAAACCTAATAATTGATAATGTTGTTTTTTAACAATTCTTGTTGAACAATATCTATCAATTAAATTAACAGTGCATGGGAAAGTACTCTTTGATAAATTGAGTTTGTTAATAACATCCATCAAGAAATCCAACAATAAAGGCCTCATTTTGAGATTTATTTCAGGTTGTTGTTGGATCAATGATAAGTTTGGTAAAGTTGATGATTCCAATTGTAATAAGTGATTCAAAATATCAATTTTATATTCTTTAATTACATTATTATGATTTTTGAATTCTAATAATTGTAAATTAAAATTTGATGCTTTGAAAGAACTATTACTTAATCTTATTTGGTGGAAAAAATCTGGTGAATTATTCATATTGATATTATAATGCTAATGATTGGAGTGGTTTATGCAAATGAATGATTTTGTAAAATGATTTTATGACTGGTTTAAATGACAAAAATATTATGATATGTAAAAAAAATGAATGAATGTCAAATATTAAAACGAAAGAATGAATCAATCAATCAGATGTTTAAAGAAAGAAATGAATTTATAAAACCAGTTTTTTTTTGAAAAAAATGAATAAAACAAAAGATAAAATATGCAAGTTTTCCTTCCTTTCTTAAGTCTTTATATTAGTTTTGTTCTGGTAATGATAGATTAATTAATTTTTCATACAAATTTGGAAGTCAAAATTTAAGTAATCAACTATAGTATAATTGAATATGATGATGGTAAGAACCTTGAAACAATAGAAACTGGACAAAAGACTTAAAGAGAAGAATACTCTTGATTAATTCAAAAGATTTGTTTCGACAAAAATTTATGAATAGATAATTTAGAAAGGGGATTTATTTAAATTTATATACTTCTTAGGCAATTTTCGAAATTAGGAACCTTTAAATTTGTAGTTGTAATTTAATATCCAGGTTATTATTTTTTAAAAAATTAAATTAACTTAAAGTAGTATGAGGAAGGGACAAAGTTTATTGTAAGTGAATTTTTTTTATTCCACATTAAGGTATTTTACCTGACGACATTTTTATTGAACGATTTAGCACTGTGAAAATATTTCCAACTTGAGCCATAAAAGTACAGAGAGAAAGGTGGAGATATTAGAGTATTACTATGGACATCATGATAGTCACAACGGGGAGTAACCACCACAAGAGTGGGAAATGGGGCAACCGTGATAATTTTTGTCCCCTATTCATTGAAAGGCAGTTCAACCTCCTGTCGGTGTCGTAATCCTGATAATTCACTAGTCCAAAATGAGAAAATTTTTGTCCCGCTGAAAAAAGTCTTTGTTAACTGGATTCTCTTTGCTTTACAGTTCGACAAAAAAAAATTCATTTACCACATGCATATGTTGATGTACTGTAGATATTCAACAATAGGTTTGCATCTTGTAAGTTTGCTAACTCTTTGACGCTAAATTGAATAGTTAAATTTGTACAATCTTTATCCTATTTTACCTCTTACCTCCGCCATTACTTTCCAAAAAGTGTGCTTTTTCGCCTTGAAATATTTTTTGGTTTCCCACTCTACGTGAGATGAGCGCTCTATATCTGAAAATAGGCGTTAAATCATTTCCTGGCTCAAGACATTGACTGACTGTTTAAGTATCGCCTTATAAAATGCTGTACCAATTAAGCGAGATTCTGTATGAAGAATTGGTCAGCCTCCATAAAGCACAAAGGAAAGAATTAACCAACCAAGTCACTGCTTTAAAAAAGCTGATGACAAAAAAGAATAAAAAAACAATTCAAAATGAAATAAGTCAATTGAGTAGTAAGCTTAATTCCAAATTACAAAAAGAGGTTCAGGAATGGAGATCTTTACATCCAGATCATGGCCAGCAGCCCAAGCAAGAGGTCGAAACAGATCATAATGCAGCCGATAATGCAGATGAAATAACGCCTGACGATTTGCTTAAATTATCTTTGAAGGACACATCGAATAGCGCAATCGTTGAAGTTGCGGAATCATCGCACAACAACACAACTACTGGTCAACCTAAGAAGAGGAATCGTCAGAAGGAAAGGTTAGCCAAGCGAGAGGCTAAGATACAGCAGATAAGGGACCAAGCTTTGGCAGAGTCTAAGGATGAAATAGATTATAGATCACTCGAGATAACAAATATGAATGAGAAATTACAAGACAGAAATTTGATACTTGTTGAAATCATACCAGATGGGAACTGTCTATTCAACAGTATAAAAGATCAATTATCTTGTAAGTTGAATATTGAAAAGTCTATCCAAGAATTAAGAGAACTAGCAGCTGAATATATTCTTTCACACTCAGATGATTTCATTCCATTTTTATTTGAAAAGTCACTAACTTCAGTGGATGAGTATTGCAACAAATTAGTTCATGAAACTATGTGGGGGTCAGATATAGAGTTACTTGCATTTTCAAATATTTTTGATTGTAAAATAGAAGTATTTGTAGCCAATGCTCCGAATGTAATATTTAACGAGAGCAAGTCAGTAAATTTGACGATTGGATTTTACAAACACAGCTATGGGTTAGGAGAACATTATAATTCTCTTAGAAAAAAGTCGGAATATATAGAATAATTATCAATTATAATGTAATATAATGTAGAACAAGACAAGCATTCGACTTTCTGACCAGCACACCTGAACACCCTTTTAATCAGGACCATCTTCTCCAATTGTTAGTGTCAAATCCTATAGTGAAGGGTTTTGTGTTCTGTAACAATCAAAGATCCGGTATATAAAAGACTATTTTAGCACTAATTGCATACTAATGATAAGTGGACTCCTATAACCATAGAGGGAAAGATAACGCTTTCTAATCCGAGGACACATGAGTAGAAAGTGAACTTGTATCAGAGTCACTAAGAATAATTAATCAATAATTCACAACTGGTTGTCAATATCTGCCATTTTTGATAAGACAACCTTTCAGTTACAAAATAGATTAGAGTGATATAATACTTTGGGGTGCAGATTCGTTTAACAAAGGCAAGTCCTTTATCGGGATTGAATAATTTTATCGAAAACAAAGTGCTTTTAACCTCTTTTAAGAAATAATATCGTATTGTTTAACTTGAGAAAAGTTGCTAATATTCTACACCTACATTGATAATAGCACCACATCCATAATATTGAGCATGTTTTGATCAATTACGAAGATAATTTTGACAGTATTTGACTTGCTAACAATCATAAGGGAAAATATCTCGGACACCTTTTACCTGTGATCGCTTATATAGACAATCTTGAAATTATCCCTATTGAGTAAAGCATTGTCGTGCACCTTATCTTCATTATTTGATTTACTATGGTTGGTGCTGCCTTGATTGAGTAAAAATACTATTCTATAAAGTAACTTTAGCCACATTTATCTTTTTAATGTTTAGTTAGACCATAACTTATCTCCCGAAGCACACAAATATTATATCCCTAAAACTTTACTTCATCGGTGTTGCATTGGTGATTTCATGTGTTGAGCAGAAAAAAAAAAAGGTTGGTACCTTTTGGGACTAACAATGTAAGCCACATTTCTACACCGATTAGCAATTTCATGTATGAAATATTATTTTCTGGTTTATCTCCTGTTTCTTAGCAGTTCTTAACCATCAGGTTATTTGTAAAAGGTTATAAATGGAGATAAAAATGTCTCTAATGTCACCTATTGATATGGTTATTGTTTATTCCTAAAATACTATTTTCAAGGGTTTTTCCTTTGTATCTCATTTGCTCGTCTACTTCTAAGTTCTAGTTTCGGTTAATATTGGAGTCTTTTGGTCATCAGTGTAGGATTAGTTATTGCTACCAATGTTAAGCGAATTTTCTTTCCTGTCCTATTACTTTTCTTTATACGTAATCAATTATGTGCCCAATGTGATGTAATAATTCTAATTGTCAATCAATTGTTATCTTGGGGTAATTTCCACACTACAACTACGCTAATTTAAAGTCTATTTGTATAAAAAAAAGATTGCACTAACTTTATTTGCAATGGCTACCAACATCACTATCAACATCACCAATTCCCATTATGCCTTTTTATTATAGCATTTATGTTCAAGTATAGGTATACATTCATGTAAAGGCTTTCAATCAGTTAATAAGTTTCTTTTTGAAGTTTCGTGCTGTCTTCAAAAGGTCACTAACGATGAGAAAAATATTTTAATTTTTCATCTAAAACAATATGGGTTGGTTTTGGGCTGAGAAAAATACACAAAGTGTAGCTACAAATGTTCCTTCAGGTGCATCTCAATGCCCTGTAGATCATTCTAAATTCACATCTAGAGGTGGTTGTCCTGTGAAGCCTAAAAATGGTGAAGAAAATTTGGCCTCAAATATTTTGAATCCAATGAATAATATGCCTATGGATATTAGTACACAAAGAGCACCAGGACAAAAGATCAAATTACCAACAGAAAGAACAATTTCAAGTATCCCTAAAGGAGAGAAATCTGATGAGGGTTTATGGGAATATCCTTCACCTCAACAAATGTTTAATGCTATGTTACGTAAAGGTAAAGGAGAAGGTATTGATGAAACAGCAGTTGAGTCTATGGTTGAAATACACAATTTTCTTAATGAAGGAGCATGGCAGCAGATATTAGAATGGGAAAATGATTATACTAAACAGACTAAAGTCGAACCAAGACTTTTGAAATTTACTGGTAGACCTCATGATTTGAGTCCAAGAGCAAGTACTTACTTATGGTTAAGTAAGATCTTTCCAAATACTTTTAATTCCCAACCTCCGTTCGATAGACATGATTGGACTGTATTAAGAGCCACTGCATCCAAAGAACCTTACAACTGGAAGACAATCAGATATGTCATTGACTATTACGCAGCAGCAGATGATGAAGAAACTGGAATGCCTAGTTTTGTATTAGATACAAGACCTGCCTTGGATTCTCCTATTAATGCATATGATAGATTTGTGCATTGGAGTTATCCATTATGGAGGAAGGCATTGGGTGATTTTAGTGATAGTAAATGATTTAATTTATGATATTTATTTGTATAAAGTGTATAAAGTGTATAAAGTGATAAAGTGCATAAAGATAATAGATGAATTGTAATAAATTAGTCTTAATTCAGTTTACGAATACCTTTACTTTCAGGATCCCTGTGTTGCTATTGATGATGATGTGTCAACTTACACTACAAATTACTGTTTCCTGAAATCTGATGCTTGTTAAGGTTTGTAGTCTACTAATTAATGTTTTAGCTGATACTATCACGACATTTTCTTGCCATATTCGGTAATTCTAACCCTAAACCATTTATTGTAATGGGCTAACTTCCGTTACTTTAAAGTTTTATAGAACCTAGGTGGCAATTAAACCCTTTAAATGTTATCGTAGGTTTGCATTATCGCCGAGAATTGCCTTCTCCGTGGCTCCATCATTGAGCCACCAACTAAGCTATATGATTAAACTCTGCTCAAATTTCAAGTATATTGAAGTTTTCCTGGTAATAAGAATAAGGTAAATAACTGTATTTTATTTTATATAATCTAGAATCACCATGGCATACCATCTTTTTACAGAAAGGTATTACGTCCTTAAATTGATGGTTTAAACCATGCATTTGGAATGTAAATTGTTTGATATTAAATAGCATATACACTACCGAATAAATACTTCTCTCACATTTTCCAATGAAAATTTTTCAGTTTTATTGCACAGTATTTATTATTAAAATACTTGTCTAAAGAGCTTTTAAATGATGATAATGAGTCCAGTAAGAGACTCTATTTCTATAACCCAGCTCAGTTGATTAATCTGTTTAATGATAAGAAAAAAATATCTGATTTAAAGTTCTTTAGGTATGTAAGTTAATAGATGAATACTGTATGCATTATTGACACTCAATTGAAGTATTAAACATACTATTATAGTATATATAACCAACATTCACTTTTCATCACATTTTAAAGATGCTGGTTCATGTATTATGTATCATCATTAAGCTTCTTTTGTAGACCTTTACTTCCACTCTTTTTCGTAATGTGCTCACCAAATTGAAAATTTTTCAATTGACCTTACTATGATTCCCATCAGGCAACTTGGTAAACACCTTATCAAAGGTAGTAATACCACTGTAGTAGCACCTGCCGTATTTGGGGCTTATAGGTTTAATAGTAATATTGCTACTAATGTTTCTACCACGGCTTCTGAAGCTGTTCCTTCCACCAATCAGCAAAAGCCAATATCAAAACCTTCCAATACCAAATCATCAAGACCATATTTAAATCCTAAAGTATGGGAAATTAAGAAACAAATCGATCGCACTATACAACCTGGCAATATCGCTGAGTCCAAGGAAATCTTTGAAGAAGGTATATCTTATTTAAGATCTATTCAACAAGCTGAAAAGATCTCAAATAGAGATATATACAATAATTTTCAACCTTTAGCCACTAAACTTTTACAAACAATGATTGATAATGATGAACCTGTTGAGGCATTAAGGGAAGTATTAGATATGCTCATAACATATAAAGTTGTTCACACCTTCAACTTCTTCCAGATTATGAAGTTGAATATTTCTAAACAAAATTATGCAGCCAATTTCGAATTATGGATCAAAGATTTAGAATGCATGCAAGTTCCTGATCTCAACCAATTCATGTTATATAAGTATAAACATATTGAAGAATTAAACAAAAATTTCAAACCAAATGTTCTTTCTGATATTGTTTACTATTCATACTTCAAAGTTTCTGAAGCTGGTCAAACTAAATTTAATAATAAAGACTTAATGAGTTTACTTAACACTAAAGAATTAATTCCAATACACTTTGTGATTAGAACCTTAGTAAGTAATGGTATTAAAGATGTTAGAGGGTTCAGAAAGTTTGTTAATGGTAACGCTATCAATAATATCACTGAAGAACCAAATTCAAATACTTTATGGAGACACCTTGACGAGCTTACAACTGCCAAAGATATTAATGGAATCTCTGCATTATACGATAAGCTCACCAAATCAGATAGTCAACTAAGCTTGAAGACTATACATAAATTCATGTCCAGTTTCTATGAATTAGAAAACTTTGACATGGTTTTCCAAATTTTCAGTAAGATTGTCGTTCAAGATAGTAAATTACATCCACAAATTTGGGATATTGTTATCAAATCCATTGGTCACTCCGAGAGAGCCAAAAGATTATCTACCGAAGATAAGGAACAATTGAGTGAACATTTGGATGTCTTAATTGCTTCTATGATGAAACAAGGCATTGAAATTGACCCTAAAATTCTTTCAAGTATAGTTGCATCCTATTCTAACTTAAACAATTTTGAAAAGGTTGATGAATATTTGAAAACATATGAAACAAAGATCCCAATTATACATTCTACCATGAATAATCATTTAAGTGGTCTTATTTTAAATAATGAGATTAAACAGGCAGAAACCTTGTTTATCAAATACACTAAAGATGGAACTTACAAACCATCAATCATGGTCATCAACAACTTCTTGAACTATTATGCTAAAGAACAGAACTTGAATGCTGTTAAAGGTATTATTGACTACATGAATAAACAAAAAGTTGCTGAAAATATTGCTACATTGACAATTTTAACTGAATTGTTCTTCAAAATCAATAGTCAAAGAGGCCAACCTTCTAACATTGAACAAGTTCTTTCGTTATTTGTCAATAGTAATGTGAAGATCAATACCAATACAATTTCTGTTATAATTAACGGATTAATTGCCAATAAAAACATCGATGCTGCTAGAATCTTGTACAAAGACTTATCTCATTCTAAACAATTTAAAAACCGTCCTTCACCCGATGTTTTAACTGCTGTAATCAAAGGTGAAGTTCAATTGGGATCAATCGAAAACGCTTTAGAAATGTTCAATAATTACATCAAAACCGTAAGTAATGATGTCAGAGTATGGAATATGATGATTGCATCATTGTTGGATAAACGTGAATCCTTGGCTATTGAATACTATGAAAAGTTAAAGCGTCAAAGCATCAACAATGTTTATCCCAACTTTTTTACCTTCTACTTTTTATTAAAACACTATAGAAGAACAAATAACATTAATATGTTGAATGCTATTCTTGCTGATTTGGAGGGTGCTAACTTATCTGATGTTGGTGAACAGATCCCTAAGATTTTAAATGCTTTAAAGAAAGGTAATGAGGTTAAAATTCCGGATGGCTTACATAAATATCTTTAGATATAATACTTCTTGTATATACATAAAATAGAAATATTTGCTGAATTCCGCGGTTTCATTATCAATGATTAATGAGTCCAGACTCTGAATACACAAATAAAGAACCACTATTGTTCTTCAATTACCATGAGTTTTTGGTGAATGACTATAACCCCATGAGCCACGATAATGGGAGTGAGGGTAATACCAACAGAGGGGCATTGGTTATAACTCATTTTCCCAATATTTATGTACCAATAAATTCATCGGAGTACAGTACAACTAGAGTAATACGAATCCCCAGAAGTTATGATAATATTGAATACCCAGATCTCATACCACAATTTTCTACTTATTTCCCGGGAAAAGAGCCCAGTGGGATTATAAAAGAAGGACAACAAAAATTTGAAATTATCGGGGAATGGCAAGACAGTCACTTTGGCTCGACTTCTTTAACACCTTTATCTAATGTTATTGATTCTTCTACTTTGGTTCCAATAATAGAGAACATCAATAAAATCATTTACACTGCTTACGACCCTTACAATACTATGAACATTGCCGAAAGCATATTAGACGTTATCAGCGGGTCATTATATTCTACGATATTCAACGATTTTTTACACGCTAAAAGAGGGATAAAAGATCTTGAGAAGTATATTGATGAAGTAAATGAACACAATGTCCAATTTCATATCATTCTGCCCAAACTAACGGGATTCTTATCCCTTGATTTGATCATTTCATCTCCATGATATTTCGCATCTTCTCATCACCCAGTGAGAAAAAAAACTGCATGTACTCAAAGTTAAGAGTAAAATTACCAAGAAGAATTACTATGAACGGAGTTTTTGCAATAGAGAAACCAAGTGGTGTGAGTTCCACCCAATTAATATCTGATTTGCAGTACAAATTCACCAAATCCAAAGTGTTTGCCAAAGATTTGGAAGAAATGAAGATGAAAATTATTGAAAATTTAAGTACTGATAAGTCTTGGTCAAAGGAAAGAATTAACAAGAGAGCCAATAAATGCAAGATTAAAATTGGACATGGTGGAACTTTAGATCCTATGGCTAAAGGTGTTTTAGTTGTAGGAGTTGGATCTGGTACTAAGAAATTACTGTACTATTTGAGCGAATGTAATAAAGTATATGAAACTAAAGCTTTATTAGGAATATCAACTACTACTGGGGATGCAGAAGGTGAAATCTTAACTAAAAATGAATTTGAGCATATCAATAAGGAGATGGTAAAAGAAGCAGCAGAGAAATTCGTCGGAGATATAAAACAAACCCCACCAATATTTCTGGCTTTGAAAATGAATGGTAAACCGTTGTGTGATTATGCAAGAGAAGGTAAACCATTACCGTTCCCAATAAAAACTCGGGACATCAAAATAAGTGCAATTAAAGTTCACGAAGAAGACTTATTAACTACCGATCATGAATTTAACACTCTTGAATCACAATTGGATGAAAATGGACAACCAAAGGAGAATTTATTGTTTAATAATCCTACATTAAATGATTCACCATTATACTTTTCAAGTCAATATTTAGAGAAGTGTGACAAGGAAGGATTGTCCAAAGAAGTTGGAAAACCAAGAATCACAACTAAAGAATTACCATCCAAATTACCACTAGTTCATTTCACATGTGACGTGGGTTCAGGAACCTACATTAGAAGTCTTATAAGTGATATAGGAAGAGCATTGGAATCATCTGCGTATATGGTTGAACTCATTAGAGCTAAACAAAGTAGTTGGATACTTGATGTTAATACTTTTAAACCAGAAGATTTTGATTTGGATGAGAGTATATGGGGAGATGTTTTGCAACAAGTTTTACAACATGGTAGTGCAGTTAAAGTATCCAAAATAATGGAACCCTTAAGAGGAACTTCTAAAGGTGTTAAAAGGTCTATAGATGAAGTAGAATAAATCTGTATATACGGTTCTTAATGCGATGCGACTGAATAACTAATTTAAATCAATGAACAGAATAAGATATTTCCATACTTCTTCAACATGTTTGGAGAGTTTGTATAAAACCACCATCAATACCGTATCTCCTGTCATTGGTCTTCCCAAATTCAATCCTAAATCAGTCATTTTACTATCGACGGTTTCTAATCTTCCAAGTATTATTGATGAAGCAATAAAACTATATCAAAAGGATATTCAAGTCATTGTTGGAGGTATAGACACTGTCAATGGTAGTAGAAACGGAGTTTCTGAGTTATGGTCTGATGAAGTTCTTGATGTGAAAGGTGAACAGTTTAGCGAAACAGAACTCCATAACAAAAACTGGAGAAGTATCAATACAAGCTTGAAATTTCAATTTGGAAACCAATATAAGAATGAAATTCTGATGCCTTTGGCCAATTCCATTTTCAGTACGGGGAATATAGTTACATTATTCCAGCTTTTCAAGAATCATTCATTAAATGATCGAATGCTTAAGCTGTTGAGTATCAGATTGCCTAAAGATATACTAAACTCATATAAGTATGAAATAAAAGATAGATGGACTCCCTTATACGATGATGATGATGATAAACCAAAGGTTATCACCAACCTCAAAGGGAATCTTATTAAAACTATCAATAACATAGGGGCTGCCAAATTTCTTGAAAAGAACAAGAAATTGATGGATATTAAATCTAAAGAAACGGAAGTATATGTAAAGATCAACAAAATCTTCAGATATCAAGTTATCGCAGGAGGTGGAGGTTGGGGTGCTAAAGCGGATACTTTGGTTATTTCTCCTGACGCTAAAGTTTCTAAAAACGATACTATTGACTTCTATATGGTTACACCAGAGGATAAACTCAAGCCAATGGATTTGGAAAATTTCAAAGGATTTGGATTTGAATGTAGTTTGGCTGAATCCAACTACACTGATAATGTTGGTGAACCGCAACAATTAGACTGCTTTTCAGCTGGTAGTGAATTGGGTGTAACTTTCAATGGAATTAATCATAAATCGTCTGGAGAGATGATAAAACTTGTAAATAATTAATCTATTAGTCTAAATTGTATAAATATAAAGTAAAATCTAAATGAAGAGTAAAAGGGAAAGAAATATCAAAGTAATAAAAATTAATGCAAAACTCAATCCCACTACTCCAAGATGCAAAATAGTAATCAGGGAAAACTTTTTAAAGATTAAATTGAATGAAATCAAAGAGCATATTAATGCAATGAAAATACCAGCTAATATCACTAGGAGTAACCAGATATTGTCTAAAAGATCTAGCTGATTAGACTGTTCCAACTTTAAAATACTAAATAGTATTCCAAGTTCTACACTTGAAATGAATATTGAAGTAGCACTCAAAGTTAAGTAAAAAAATGAAAGAAGTTTATCATGTTCGTAGTAGTAATAATCCAATGATTCACAGTAAGCCAGACTATCATTGGATCCCTCGGCCGTGGAATTATACCCAAAGTTACTATGGAGATTTGAGCTCTTGTGGCGTAATGCTTCTAGATCTCTGTTTAATTTGGTCCTCAAATTGATCAAGTTCATCACGAAAGAACTTAAATTAGCATTTAATCCTAAGCTTGATCTAGAGGATCTGGGTGTCTTTGTATTTATGTCATCATCCCAAAACCGTTTTAAGCTTTCGTTATCTTCGTTATCCAAAACTCTATCAAACTCCTCTTTTAAAACAGTATTCAAACTGCTTTTATAGTAGGTTGATACGGATCTTGCTGAATAATTTTTTTTCAAATCTGGTCTGAATTGAGAGACACTTGTTTTACTTCTTAATTCGTCGCCAGAATGATTGGATAGATGATACTGTTGTTCTTTCTGAGTTGCAAACTGTTGTTCCAAATTGTTCAACGACAATTGACTTCTTAAAATCTTTTCATTGCTATCTTTCATAACATCTATATCAAAATTCATGTCATTATTTGACTTTTCAATATCTTCAAAATTTTTGAATAAATTCAATTGTAAAATATATGAATAATGATTATAAATATCCTTTGGTACAATATTATAATAGCAGGATAATAAGTACAGGTAAAGGTCAAGGTTTTTGAATAAATTGATAGAATTGTTGTTTTTTATTAACCTTTGGATTTTAGTTGGCAACTTATGCAATAATGAATTGGAAAACCTGTTATCCAATAAATTATTTTCTTTGATTTCTGTGAGTAAACTATCATGGAAATTTAATAAATTAGCGTCATTAGAATGTGCTTCCAACACATGAAAGGGGAATTTGTCTAAATTGTCATGATCATTAAGTTTTATTTCGGTGGAGTTAATATGATGACTTGATTTAGAAGCATATAAATCATACATTAGCGTAAATGAATAGTCTTCAGATACGGGAACATAGGTATCATCAACATCTATAATTCCATTATCTTGAGCACCTTCTTTTTCCCTGTTAACATAATACCTTAAACATTTGTAATAGAATTTTCCTTTTGGTTTAAGTTTATTATTAAGCATAGTATCAACGGTTAATTTAGTCAATGAATTCACATGGTGGTTTCCAAAGTACTCCTTCAACTTTGTCTCGACCTCCAGGTTGGAATCATCATTAACGAACGAGATAATATCATCTATCGCATGGTTTGGAAGATAACAATAGCTAAATTTTCTCAATCCACCAACGTGAGTAACAAGTAAGGAAGTTTCTACGCCTAACTCCGAAAGAATATATGATGGTTCACCTGTTAAATCATTATTATTCTGTAAATATATCAATGAGTTCACAGAATATTTGCTATTGACACTGGTGAAATTCAAATAAATATTCATATTTAATAGAAAATCATTAAAGTTATTGGAATCATCAGGTAGTAAAAATGAAAGTTTAAAATTTTGCTTAAGATTAGCAGCAAAGTCAAACTTAACATTATCGTTAATATTAGGTTCATTGGAATTTCCAAGAATTGATTCAAATATGCTATCATTATTATCTTCTTCATTTTTTAGTTTCCTTGACTCAAATTTTATAAGGTTAATTAAATTAGTCAATTTGATGGTCAAGTTTACCAAATTAAAATTAATGAATGAATTTTTATTCTTATTCAAATACACTTTTAAATTCAGAATTAGTTCCGAAATTACTCTATCATTATCGGTTTTTTTTAATAGTTTCTTGAATATCTTTTTCACCGCTATTTTTTGAATCAAAATGAACTTGGACAATTTCTTTAAAATTATAGACAATTCAATTAATTTAGATATTAATATATCCAACTTTAGGTTTTTCACATCAAGAGATATTGTATTATCGTTTAATATATCATAGAATTGATTGGAATAAAAGGTAAATTTTTTAAAAACTTCATTATATTTGGTCTTAACGAATAAATTAATTAAATCAAAATTGACTATGAATTTTGTATTCAAGTCATTTAATGTCACCTCTTGTCTATTATATAACTTGATATGACTCTTTAAGTCGTTGTAGTTTAAGGAATGGTTCTTCCATTCTGGTATAGAAAGATCAAGTATCTTCTTCCCGAACTTCATTCACGACAATGAGGGATGGGATAGTAGAAAACCTTGTGGAACGTGATAAAGCCTGTGAATTTTTCTCTTTTATTGCAAGGATTAGAATGGTGTGCAAATGGTTTCAAAAAGTATATATGTGACAACTGTTGCACTTTCTCCCTACTATAACTAAATACTAGTATTTCTTAAAGGATAATAGCTGTTTTAAACACAATTCCCAGATGGAATTTCCAAGCCATTTATACTTTCTTTTTTAATAGCATCCGCATTTAAGAATAGATTATGAGCCCCTATTTTGCCTAGCCTATTGTAGAACCTTTCGTCGAGCATTCTGCTAAATCAGTATAAGATCGTGTGACTTATAACCCATTCTTGATACTCCTATCGCAACCCCGATCTTTCATTGGTTACTAAGTACGAGCTCTCATCTACGGTGATTCCCTTCAAGTTAGAAAAGTTCGAATTACTAGATATTTCTAGCTCAGAACAGTTAATGGATAAACTAAGTATGAAAATAACAATGGTTGATAAATTCGTCGAGACTCCATCTCTCTTAAATTATTCAAGTTCATCTAGGAGGATCTGTAATCGTTAGTCAGATTTAGAGTTTGATAGTATGTATTGTGGTTAATTAATGAAAAACTTTTATGCAAGGTAAAATATTTTTACCGATCAGTTGAATAAACCGAAATCTAACCCGGTTGACCGGCTCAGTTAAACCTGCATCAACGAACCTGTGTATGGATTTAAAGAAAATCCGATCCTGTGGCTAAAATTTAGTATTTGCATATATTGCGTCTTTACTTACTCACTTTAGTGGCCTTAACAAATACGGGGATCATACCACCGGTTCCAATCATAAAAGGTCTATGGTTTAAGACAAGCAACTGGCTTCTAATAGAACCTGAATGACTGGTGATATTGATTACAGAATCACTATAATTGTTAAAGATAAACTGAAATGATCTATTAATTCTAATTGAATGCTCTTCGATGGTTTCTCTATAGTCATTTTTAAAATAAATATCCTCTTCTACAAATCCGTCTTCAATGACAAATCCCAGATCTTGATATTTTTCAGCAATTGTTGATCTTGGTGACCTCTTGTCACATAAGTGAATTCCCATTGTCTCTCTAAAATCTTCTTTGATTAAAGGTTTAACTTTAGTTAAGTCAACGTGAGTTTCCCATGTTTTAATTAAAGTGTCTATACTTCTTCTAAAAGGTGATGAAAACCATTTAGTTGGCAATCTTATTCCCTTTTCGATTTGTTTTCCCCATACATAGGCATTATCTAATGCTTGGTGAACTCCTAATTCCGTTAACTCTGGATCGGGAGCCCATACAATCGTGCCATCACCTGTCATTTTAGACCATTTTTCTTCCCATGCTTTTTGTCCATATTGAGCATTAGCAAGATTATGATATCCTTGTCCATGTCTTGCTAAGAAGAAAACTTTGTATTGTTCATTTTCTTTGGCGTTAGCGTTCAACTGGTCAAGTTCCTCAAAAATTTGTGTCCATTCTTTGGTTTTTCCAAAATCTTGTTTCAAATAATCAAACTTGAATTCGTCGGTTTCGGAGTCTGACTGCTTGAAGTATCCTGGAACAATTTCAAATGTCCAATATGAATCAAGAGAGTCTTGAAACTCTGCCAACTTCTTTTGGTATTTCTCTCGTGTATCGACTTCTAACGACCCTGCAACTGTATCAAATTTATCCGGAATACTCATATTTGTATATTAGTAAAACGTTTTTTAAGATTTACACTGGAAACCGAAATTACTCGGTAGCAAATGGTGCTTACACAACAACAATTTTTTGGCTCCTTCGGACAAACTATTTTCCTGAAATACTGGAATTTTCTCCAGATACTTTCCTCTTAGGCAAACACTTGAAGTCTTACTTTATTCCTCCTTCGAATCGGTCTTTCGTATTCGAACTGTTCCGTACTCTAGCCTAACAAGTATCCCAACTCTAATCGTGTAAAGTCATTTTCTCACCCTCAACGTCCACGAAAAAAAAAGTTCAACAATCCTTAAAACAACAATAACTTAATATGGACAACTTTAATGATGACTTATATCCATTAGCATTATTAATGGATGAATTGAAGCATGATGATGTTGCTAATAGGGTCCAAGCCATGGAAAAAGTTGATACTATTGCAATGGCATTAGGTCCTGAAAGAACCATTAATGAATTATTGCCATTCTTAAATGATGTTGCACAAGATGATGAAGAAGAGGTTTTCGCTGTTTTAGCTACCAAATTGGGAGATTTCATTCCTTTAATTGGTGGCCATCAAAACTGTGAACCTTTAATCCAAATCTTGTTACACTTGGCTCCAATTGAAGAACCAATTGTTAGAGATAAAGCAATTGATTCATTAAATAAAATCAGCTTGGAATTAACAAATGATGAATTGATAAAGATTTACCTACCAATTATAAAGGATTTAACTGATGGAAATTGGTTTTCCAAAAGAAGTGCTAGTTGTGGATTGTATAAGCTGGTGATTACCAAAGTCAATGCTCAAACAAGATTGGATTTATTGAATTTATATTTGAAATTAATTGTTGATGATGGTCCAATGGTTAGAAGAAGTGCTGCAACCCATTTACCAACCATTATAAACAACTTGACCGAATATACAAAAGAGCATTCTTCAATTGAAGACCCTAATGAAGTCACTAATAGTGATTGGGAAGTTATCAGTCAAATGTTTCAAAGTTTAATTAATGACGATCAAGATTCTGTTAAATTCTTAAGTATTGATGTATTGATTGCTATATTAGACTATTTCCATGAAATCAACGATCAAAGTTATAACTCAGATATTTTGATTAATTCCTTAAAATTAATTAATGATGAAAGTTGGAGAGTAAGGTACACTGCAGCTGATAGATTTAATAAAATTGCTAAAAATTTTGCTTCAAAAGAAGAAGATTTATCTAAATTAATTGAACCATTTATTTCTTTAATGAAAGATAATGAAGGTGAAGTAAGAAAAGCTATTGCCAAACAATTACCAGATTTTTGTAAATTGTTGGATAATTTTAATGATTTAAAACCAATCATTTTAAATAAGATCTTACCAGTTATTAATGAATTAAGTCAAGATCCTCAAGAGACAGTAAGAAGCTCTTTAGCTTTAAATATAACTGAATTATCCTCCATTTTATCAAAACAATCAACTATTGATAAATTATTACCAGTCTTTCTTAACATGTTAAAAGATGACTTCCCAGATGTTAGGTTAAATATTATTTCTAATCTATCAATTGTAAATGAAACTATTGGTATCAATTTACTTACAACCAATCTTTTACCTGCTATAACTGAATTGGCTCAAGACTCAAAATGGCGAGTTAGATTAGCTATTATTGAGTATATCCCAAAATTAGCAAAACAATTGGGGGAAGAATTTTTCAATAAAGAATTATTATCCTTATGTTTATCATGGTTATGGGATTCGGTTTATGCTATAAGAGAAGCATCAGTCAAGAATCTAAAGCAAATTAGTGAAATTTTTGGTACTGAATGGGCTGAAAAGTACGTGATTGATAAATTGATTTTTATAAAAAACAATTCAAATTCCAAATCTATTAATGAAAATAATGATGACACAATTCATGATGATAATGATGATTCAACAAATATCGATTTTGCTAATTTTATTATAAGGATAACATGCGTATTTACGATAACTGAACTTGTACCAGTTTTGAACGCTAAGTTATTAACTTCAAAAGTTTTACCATTTTTGAATGATTTAGTTAATGATAAAGTTCCAAATATTAGATTTAATGTGGCTTTAAGTTACTTAAAAGTAGCAGAAGTTTTAAAATCTGATAAAAATTTAATTCAAAATGATATCTTAAAACACTTGAGTATTTTAGCTGATGATTCTGATCCGGATGTTAGATTTTTTGCTAACAAATCCATTACATCCATCAATGAATTAGCCTAGATTATTTTATATTATAACATATATACACATTGAAGTTACTGTTGCTTTTTCTCTGCCAATTTTTCAAAATCAAAGTCAAATGAACTACCACAACCACAAGCTGATGAGGTATATGGAGAGTCCACCACTTTAAATTGACTCCCTATTAACTCTTTAGTATAATCAAGTTTGGAATCCTGTAAAATTTGTAAGGAACTTTCATCAATAATAACTTGAGCAACTTGATCACCATCTCGTTTGAACACAAGAAGTTCTGGATTCTTTTTAAGCTCTTCGGAAACATTTGTTAATTTGATATCATATTGAAACCCATGACATCCTCCGCTTTCCACTGTTATTAATAAACCGGTATCCGGATTCTTATCCTCTTGTGCTATACTATTTAATTTCTCCTGAGCCCGGTCAGTTATTCCAATCTTTAAGTCCGTTTTTCCATTAACTAATTTAGTATTAGCAAACTCACTGACAGGAAATGTAGATGGCTTGAATGTTCTTGGTTGTACGGAATACATCCTTGAATATGGAATCAACCTCATTGGCCTCATAGGCACTAAAGTTCTAGTTAACGATTTAAACATGATGATTAATTTAATTACTAAGAAGTGCGCATTAAAATAATTGTGAACTAAAAAATTATATTCAACTTATATAAAAACTTATTGAGAGTTCTCGTTACTGATTCTCCAAGAAGGCAATAAGTCCAAATATGCCCAATTGGATTTTGGACCTTCCATACCCCATGAAATGTATCTCCAGTGCCAGAAGCATCCGACAACAGCAGCAAACATTGTAGAGTATACAAAGACATAAATCAAGTTATGTAACTTATTGGAAGATTGTTTTAAAGGAGTGGTAAAGTGTTCAATTTGGAAACACAATACCATCATGGCAAAATATAATGCTGGTAAGTAGTGATGCACGTAAGTGACTCTTCCCATAATAAGGAAAGGTACAAAATGTAACCCCCATCCAAGCATTGGGTAAATACCTCCCATAATGAATAATTTCAATTTATTATCACTGGAACTAAAATCATCAATTTTTCTTTGCCATCTAATCAAATAATACAAAACCATAAAAGCAAACACAATGACTCCCACACTTGAAGTCCAAGTAGTTGCAGGACTACCAATTAAAAAGTACTTCACTCTATCATTAGCCCAAGAACATAATCTAATACCAACATGTAACGTAGGCCATTCCCATGCAGAAGAAGCTAAATCATCCTGCTTTTCTGAATCTGGAACTAAGGCATTATTGGTTGCCATCATAGCCAAGTTTAATTGGATAAAATCTCTAAGGAATCTAGTCTTTGGTAATTTAAAATCTTCAGGTGGTGGTGGCAATAAACTATTGGTATGACTTTCAATGTTAAACCATGTTCTCTTGTCTTTCTTAAATGGATCTTTGAAACAAGCAACTTCACCTTGTCTAAATCCCCATGCTGGTAATGAAATACCAGTAACACCTAAGTAACAATTCATAATTTGATTCTTTAATCTAAAGGAAGTAGATAATGGATGAATCTTATTTGGATCTTCATTACCAGTTTGTTCGGCAATTTCAACAATCCAGTTATCTTTTAAATCTCCAATAGTTAAATTACCATAACCTGCAACTTCAAAATGGTTTTTACTAACTGGAGCTTTGACATCATGAGTGTGTAAATTTCTACCAGTCAATGGGTGAATAAGTCTAACTTTCATACCATCAACTACATATTCAATTTCTTGATTTTTTTCAGCATCATAGAAAGGAGAACCTCTTGGTCTTTGGAAAATCCAATTATTATTTGAATCTTTATGCGAATAAGTAGTAACTTGTTGCTGCTTTGAACCTTCTGGGTAAGTTTGAACGTGTGAGTGTAATAAACCACCAGTTAAACCTTGGTTTTTGATAGTAATAACAGAATGAGCAATTGCAACATCTCTTGGACCACCACCTACATCAGAACCAAGTAAATTAGCTTGAAATAAAGAAGACATATTAGCATCACCAGTACCAGATTTATATAATAAATCGAAATGGATCTTAAAACAAATCATAAAAATTGAAAGTGGAACAATAATCAAAGCAAAGATTCTTGCAAGCCAATGAGCAATATATTGAGCCCAAGAGTAAGATTTGTCACCAAATTTATTCCATAAATCAACAACGGTATAAATACCAACTAAGGTAGTGACAAGTAAACCAACCATTTTCACGGAACAGGTACAACCAATGGAGAATCCAGTTAATAAAATCCATTTCCACCATTTTCTTGAAAACTCATTTTCTTTCTTTTCATTAAAGGAGTGAAATCTAACAAAACAAAAGACGGTAGCAACAGTGAAGAACAATAACATGGAATCTAATAAAATGAATTTAGCTAAAGTAACATAACTTAATTCAAGACATACCATAGTTGTAAATAACCAAGTAGTAATAGTTTGAAACCCAATTTCTTTAAAAGTATAATAAGCTAAAGGGGCACATAAACTGGAAAATACAGCATTGAAAACTCTCATCTTGGTATAGTCAATGTAGTCTGGATAGGGTTCACCAGATGGGAAATCCCAGGATCCATTGTAACCGGCAAGATAACCAGAAAACCCTACCAACATTTTACCCAATGGCGGATGAACATCATGATAAAATTCATGTCTTAAGTAGTAAGATCCGAACTTACCAAAGTGAGCTTCATCCCAAACAACATGGTTATTAACAGAAATTCTGTATAATCTAACGGCAAAGGAGAGAATGGTGAAAAATAATGGACCAAACCAACTTTCAAATTTTGCTAATGAACTACGAAATTCATCTTGGTCGTTCTTTCTTTGAATCTTCTCGTCAGTAAGGTCAATCACTTCCACTTCATGTGCTCTAGCTTGGGTTTTATTCCTAGTTCTACTGGCTAGCCCTTGAGTATCACCAATGTTAACACTAGAAGACATTATTGTTCAAATCGAAAGTCAATAAATTTGTACGTGTTTAAAACTTTGCGAGCGCGATTTATGCGTTGACTAAAAGGTAGTGGCTGCAAAATTTCACCAATCAA
This sequence comes from Yamadazyma aaseri, assembly GCA_947297635.1. Taxonomy (NCBI): domain Eukaryota; kingdom Fungi; phylum Ascomycota; class Pichiomycetes; order Serinales; family Debaryomycetaceae; genus Yamadazyma; species Yamadazyma aaseri. The sequence continues at coordinate 1,694,917 of CAMYTP010000009.1, read as the reverse complement.
AAGAAAGGCTTCCTGTTTACAACTATAGCATTAATCTGGGATAGAATAGATATTAGAATGTAAGGTAAAATAAAACAGCATTGTTACGATATGTTGGATATTTTCCGAATGCTGACACTGCTTTTTTTGACGAAAAAAAAAATTATCTATTATTTTGGTAACCTACAATTATATTAAAGTAACATGTGCACACACTTAAATACTACATTGATGTATGACTTGTAATGCAATTAAATCATATTCTGGGAGTTTAATGGTCGTTGAGTCAAGAACACATACACCATTGCTCAAGAATTTAATCATTTCCAATTTCTCTAAATTCAAACTAGTAGTATCTCGTATAAATTTGGCCAACTTTAAGTTGACATTTGGCAGTAATTTTACAACGTCTTTTTGAGGAATGTTGATGCTAATAGTATTAAGATTCTTATTGGGAACATTATAGAATATTTCGATGTTTCCTATTCGATCAATGCAACTATCTACAATCATTTCAAACAGCCTTTTGGGATCAATTCGACTTTTAACTAGAACACATGAGCTGATCGATTCAATAAATAGCAGAAGAACAGTTGTCAAGTTAGAATGGATGAAAGTTGTGTTTGTTGATCCTTTCTCACTGTATATAATGGTGCTATTGATGTATCTTATCCCTGATATAATATTAACTTTGGTAAACTCATCACTTGAATTAAATTCAAGGTCTGTGACTTGAACAAATTCATCATATGTCTCATTAATTATATGTTCATTCCTAGAGCAATAATTGTATAACATCATAAGAAGTTCTGTTTGTGTATCTGGTGTGATGCAAACAGGCTTGCTACTCTTGAATACCTCATAAATCATTCCACTTTAATATCGTAATATCGTTTATGTAATAAAAACATTAATCTAATCGCGCCTTTCAAGCATTGATCAAACCTACTACAATTATATACTACAATTACACAGTCAATTGAAGCCATTGACATGAAATTTTTAAAATCCACAAACTATAAATTCATATAAAAACACTAAGTATACTATAAAACTTATAATTTATGTTCCACGGCTAGTTAATTGGAAGCTTTAGCGACATGTTCTAACAAGTCGACGACTCTGGTAGAGTAACCAAATTCGTTATCGTACCAAGAGATCAATTTGACAAAGGTTGGGGATAATAAGATACCAGCCTTTTCGTCAAAGATGGATGAGTATTTGGAACCTAAGAAATCAGTAGAGACAACAGCATCTTCTGTGTAACCCATAATTCCTTTTAATTCACCTTCAGAAGCAGATTTGATAGCAGCAGCAATTTCTTCGTAAGTGGCTGGGTTCTTTAATCTGACAGTTAAATCAACAACAGAAACATCAACGGTTGGAACTCTTAAAGACATACCAGTTAATTTACCGTTTAATTCTGGAATAACTTTACCGACAGCTTTAGCAGCACCAGTAGAAGATGGAATAATGTTACCAGAAGCAGTTCTACCACCTCTCCAATCTTTGTGGGATGGACCATCAACAGTCTTTTGAGTGGCAGTGATGGAGTGAACAGTGGTCATTAAACCTTCTTCAATACCGAATTTATCATTGACAATTTTAGCTAATGGAGCTAAACAGTTAGTAGTACAAGAAGCATTGGAAACAATGTTCAAGTCTGGAGTGTATTTATCTTCATTGACACCAACAACAAACATTGGAGCATCAGCAGATGGAGCAGTAATGATAACTTTCTTAGCACCACCATCAATGTGTTTTTGAGCACCTTCAACTTTGGTGAAAACACCAGTGGATTCGATAACGTAATCGACACCGGATTTACCCCATGGAATAGAAGCTGGGTCTCTTTCTTGGAAAACAGCAATCTTGTTACCATCAATGATTAAGTTAGAACCTTCACTGGTAACTTCACCTTGGTAAGCACCGTGGGTGGAATCGTATTTGAACATGTAAGCAGCATAGTCTGGAGCAATGAATGGATCATTAACAGCAACGACTTTAATGTCTTTTCTGGATAAAGCAACTCTTAAAACTAATCTACCAATTCTACCGAATCCGTTAATACCAACAGTAATAGCCATTTTAAATCTTGTAAATATCTATTTGTTATATTTAATGAAAAATATTAATAGAGAAAAAAGGGATGAAATTGCCAGCCTTTTTATAGTTTGTCCAACGGATGAAAGGTATCCATCGAATAATTTAGCAATTTCCATACTTTATGTACACGACCTGATCAACCAAGTTGAGATTTGGTAGTGCCCGGGTTAATATTACTCATGGTTAGAGGAAAAGTCCGACACTCCGAATGAGTCAGGTAAAAATTTCAACACTTTCAGCCATTGTGATTTGTCATTAGCAGCATATGGCTGACAAATTACAGATCATTATTACAATTACATGATTAGAAATGCTTATTCATTCGTTAACGATCAATTGGCATTAGAGGGGCCTTCGGACATTAGCGGTACGAAGTGTCTTATGCTTATGTAAGTTTTTGGCCAATGTCATATTCGGGTAATAGCTCAAAGGCCTCGGGAGAACACGTAGCAATAATGCCATATGGCCGAATATCGCTAGTTCTACCCAGCAACTTATTGGCTCCGGGTGTGGGGTACAGTTATAATAACAGGCTTATAAAGACAAATATAATATAACAAACTAAACCCAGCAACTATACACAAAAAAAGTTGTTCAATTTTTTAATGATCAACTGATGCAGGTGACAGAAAGAAAAAGTTTCTTTTTCTTTTGTTTCTGCCGGCTTATCCTGGACTTATAATCATGGTGCATCGGTACATTCCCAGTCTGTAGGTTCATAACTGTTAGGGTGATCAATACTTTTGATCTCTTCATCTGTCAATTCGAAGCGGTATACGTCAAGATTACTCTTCAATCTTGAAATTGTAGAGGTTTTTGGCAAAGGGATAAGACCTTTTTGAAGTGACCATCTAATCAATACCTGAGCCGCATCAACTTGGTATTTATCCATAACTGTCTTAATTTCGGGCGGTGGATTAGATAATTTATAACCGTGAGTTAATGGAGCGTAAGCTTCAACTGCTATATTTTTCAGCTTACAGAATTCAACAATTTCTGTCCTCATCAACCATGGACTTATTTCGATTTGATTAACTTGTGGATAATATTTTAATTCTTCCCAATTAAGTAATTGCTTAATATGTTGAATCCCGTAATTTGAAACCCCAATACTTTTTACTTTACCATCATCTACGGCTTCTTGCATAGCTTTCCATGTTTCTAAACGTTTTTCAGGTCCACATAAAGGGCTATGAATTAATAATAAATCAATATATCCTAAATCTTTAACCTCTTCAAGACATTGATCAATGGCTGATTTAGCTTGTTTATAACCGCATTGACTATTCCATAACTTAGTGGTGTAAAAAATATCTTGTCTTGGGTTTCCTTCATCTAACCATTGTTTAATTCCCTGTCCTACTTCATATTCATTACCATAAAGAACGGCCGTATCAAAATGACGATATCCTACTTTACACGCATTATAAACTACATTAGCAGTAGTAGAAGATGATATATTGTAAGCACCAAGTGCAATTTCTGGAATATTCAATCCATTCTGTAACTTGACTAACTTTGCCATCACTATTTAACTTAATCTGTTCAAACTTCAAAAAAAAAATTAATGGCTTCGCTCCAGATTTAGGTTAGAGCAAGGATGACGGCTACTGAACGGTGATATTCGGGTCGAGACCGGATATTACTATAATAGTATTTATACCCGAAAGATTTCTAAGTTTATAAGAAGTTATACATTTACTTTTGTCCAGTCTCATTTGAATACATTATAATATCTTTTAATTAATCAACTGACTACAATATTATTTGAAATTTATACATTTGATTATTATTATACTTGGCTACTTTGATTACAAATTTTCAATTCAAGTGCGAAGCTAAAGCTATAACTATGTACTCCCCAGAAGACCACACACATCACCAAAAGAAGAAGAGAGTTGGTAAAGCTTGTGATTCATGTAGAATCAAAAAGACAAAATGTGATGGGAAAAAACCATGTAATAAATGTCTTCAAGATAATAAAATATGTGTATTCACAGAAAAGAGGAAACCAAAGGATAAAAGTTATCCCAGCGGATATGTCGAATTATTAGAAACAAGACTTGATCTATTAACAAAATCATTTGAAAAGATTGTTCAATTGCTGTCACCTAGTTTACCATTTGTTAAAGATTTAATACTACAAGAGAATAACGGATTAACAGAATCTGAATTAAATAATTTACAAGATTTGGATGATGTATTTATCCCTATAAATAAGGTAATAAGTCATCTAATAAATCAAGAGAATTTATTGAAGCATCTCCCTATTGATTGGGAAAATGGGGCTTTAATTGCAGCAAATTTCAATAAAGATAATATTGAATCAGATTCAAAACAATTTGCTTTACATAAATCAAACATACAACACGATAAAAATGATTATACAGATGAAAGAAATGAAAACCAAACTAATGCCAATGTTAAACAAGAGTTTGATGTTACGTCAGATAATATCCTTTTACCGATGAATGAATTTCCTTATTCAAGTGGATTTGTTTTGGCAAATAGTGCTGCTTTAAATGATGGTTTTAATGAGTTAAGTGATTTTGAAAGTGATTCAAATTCTATTTATTCAAACCCCCCTGCTTTAAAACAACCTTCAAGTCCAAATATTGAAAGCTTTAAACCTTATTCCTTATTTAGTCATAGTGATGAATTATTCAATAATACCAATTCATCCTTAACTTCACTAAATAATAACTTGGAAAATCAAAGGATTTCCTCGGCTAACGTATCGCCAACTTCTGAAGAGTATACTTCTAGAAGATCTAGTTCAATATTGACACGATCCAGATCTCCCTCCCATCAAAAGCTCAAAACCATTGGCCATATTCATAAACCAGTTCATAAGGAGAAGAAGCCTATCGAATTAGACAACGATTATGCGCTACCATCTGATACAGTGAACATTCCTGAATTTAGTGATGGAATCCTAGATGATGTTTAATCTTTCAAAATTATCTCAATTGTGATTGGTTGGATGGCATCATTTTCATCTTCATCGATATACTCTGTATATTATTAAACTTCACCTTATCTATTTGTATAACGATAATTAATGTATTATAAATGTCATGATTCACACACATCAATTTCGATAGACATACTTACATAGTGGACATGTAACATTAAAAAAACGACTTGGTGTTAACTCTATTTTGATTGGTCCAAATTATGTATCTTACGCCACTCTTAACCTTCGAGGCAACTTTGGACATTTTATATGTCTATTGCTTACGTGATTCTTTTTATTCTCAAAATGAGAAAGCGGCTAAATAGTTTTTCAGCCTAATAACATTGTCAACTTTTTGAATTGCACAGTATGTTTTGTTCATATTCTAATGGCTTCATGACATCCCAAGGCTTCATATCGATATAGTATAATAAGAAAGTAAGAAAGTATATTAAGAAAGGTAAAAAAGTATCTATAAGATCTGAAAATATAATACATAAAACGAAGAAGCGTATGAACTTCAAGTGATAAAAGAAGTCATAAAATGATATCATGAATTTAAACGAATAAAAGTGCTCCCAAGATTAAGAACTTGGAGTATGAAGGACGTGTGGAGGATGAATCGTATGTTTGAATAGGACTGTTTGAAGATTGTGATCCTGAGCCAGTGCTAGATCCTGAGCTGCTTGATCCATTACCTGAACCATTACCGGATCCGTTGCTTGAACCATTACCGGATCCATTGCCCGAACCATTACCGGATCCATTGCCTGAATCATTACCTGATCCATTACCTGATCCATTACCTGATCCATTACCTGATCCATTACCTGATCCATTACCTGATCCATTGCCTGGTTCATTGCTTGGTGTTTCTTCTCCTTCTCCAGCAGGTGGATTGACAACAATAGTAGTCATACCTGTTGGCGTTGAAGTAATTAATGGATTGCCATCAGTGCCATCGGTAAAAGGTCCCTTAGTTGTTTCTGAAATTGTAACGTCACTAACCAGAGGGGTGATCGATGCATCGTCTGTGGAGCTTGATATCACTGATGTCATCTTACTAGAACTGACTGCGTTAGAAGAAATGGAAGGCTTATTAGAATCGACTGGAACTAATGTGCTTTCGCTGGAACTGACGGTACCTGGAGCACTTGAAGAGCTTTCACTAGAGCCTGTTGACACTGAAAGGCTTGAAACCAAAGTGGAACTGACTGGAACTGATGTACTTTCGCTAGAACTGGCGATACCTGGAGCACCTGAAGAGCTTTCACTAGAGCTTGTTGACACTGAAAAGCTTGAAACCAAAGTGGAACTGACTGGAACTGATGTACTTTCGCTAGAACTGACTGTACCTGGAGCACCTGAAGAGCTTTCACTAGAGCTTGTTGACACTGAAAAGCTTGAAACCAAAGTGGAACTGACTGGAACTAATGTGCTTTCGCTAGAACTGACTGTACCCGGAGCACTTGAAGAGCTTTCACTAGAGCTTATTGAAACTGAAGGATTTGAAAGCAAAGTAGAACTGACTGGTGTAATTTCACTGGAACTTATGGCATCTGAAGCAACCGACGAGCTTTCAGTGGGGGTTGATGAAGCTGAAGGGCTTGATGACACACACTCAGGACAATCAGTCGAACTAATAATAATCAGCGTACTTTCAGTGGAACTGGAACTAGCAGATTCCAAGGTACTCACACTTGAACTGTCTCCTATAGATGAAGTAACTGGCATTGAACTGCTTATTGGAATTGATGAGTTCTGATATGGAGGAACCAATGATGAATGGACCAATGATGAAGACGTACCAGGAACAATTACAATCACAGTTTCAGTCCCACCAGATGGTGCAGGAACTGTAGTTGTTGTAGTGTTTGTTACGGTACCAGTGGAAGTGATAGTAGTTTCCGGAGTTGGAACGATCACAATCACAGTTTCAGTACCACCAGATGGTGCAGGTGCGGTAGTAGTCGTGGTCTCAGTGACGGTGCCTGTAGAAGTGGTAGTAGTTTCTGGAGTTGGAACTTCTACAATAACGGTAGCAGTATTTCCGGGGGTAGCAGAGCTAGTGATTGTTGTAGTATCAGAACCTGTCCATGTCCTTGTGGTGGTAACAGTGGGAATAGGAACATCAACTTCAATTGTTTTGGTGTTTCCTGGAGCAGTATTAAAGGGTAAGGTTGTGACTCTTGTGGTGGAACCTGTGTAAGTTTTTGTGGTTACTACCACCTCATTACCATTAGATCCTGAATCAGCACCGTTATATGGACTAAAGCTAACCCTTTTGTCATAATTTTGAGAGTAAAAGTCGTTCTTACATCTACCATTGTCAACATAATTAATCACCAAGTTGCCATTATTGGTGGTCATCAGCGATAAACCATCCATGAATACTCTATAACCAGCAGGGACATTTTGATAACTCACGACATATCCAGACGAAGAACAAGTACCAGACACTTGAATATCTTGGAAAGATTCAACCGCAAGGTAGTCGTTAAGATCATTGGTAATACCAACATGAACAGAGGAACAGTCGAAATTGGAATTTTCAAATTGGAACCCAATTTGACCAGATGATATACCGTTAGAACAAGCAAACCCTAAAACCATGTTTTGGTATTTGTTTATAGTTGGAACAACTCTTACCCTGTAATATAGGGTATCCATTCCGCTTTGCAGCATTTGAGCGGAGGTTAACAGTTGGGTTAATTCATTATCACCATCTTTAAAGGTAACAGTGTTTGAACCTGCTTTGAAACAAGTTGCATCGTTCATATCAGTCTCAAGCCCACCAAAACCCACATTAAAAGCAATAGGGAAAGTAACTGTACCTTTTGCATCTGTGCTTTTAGTAACTGAGCTTGAAGCCACACAATTAAGTTCAGAATAAGAAACAATAATCTCACCAGGATTGTAGGTACAAGTTGCTAATGTAGTACTTCCAACTTTCAAATCCACACTAGTGGCAGAATCAGTAAATTTGAACACACAAGGCATATTTAATGTGAAAGTATCACCAGCGGATATTTCTGAACCTTTCATGGACCAGCCCATGGTTACAAGCCAATTTGGATTACTGGGTAATCTTTGGTAACTGGAACTACCAGATGACCAAGTTAAACTATCAAATGATGTGAAGATACCGCTAACTTGCTTACCAATGGCACAGTTAATAAAAATTAGTAAAGCTATTAACCAAAACATTTTAAGCTTATTAACTGAAATTTTAGGAAAGGACTAATCTTTTTATACTCTTAATAATTCAAGAATGTAGCAAATTTTTCAGCAGCTTTTGTGGCATAATAGGATACCGTAAATTCTAAACTCAAAACCATTATACATTCTACGGTCAACTAGAAATGACTTGTGTTAGAATGGTTTATTTCGTAATATTGCCTGAAATTAAAAAAAAAAAAAAAAAAGCTGCTTCTTCCCTGCCAAAATTAACTTTAAACTTATTACCGAACAATTGAAATTTTAGTAAATTCTCGAAGATCAAATATCAAATTTACTTCATGTAAAATATGTTGGAAAGGATGCCAGATATGATAATATTTAACATTGGTGATTCAAGAGGTTATCATGTTCCAGTGATTAATAATTCAACCAAATAATTGATGGTGTAATTATAGGAAAAGTTCTGGCTTGTTTACCTTAAAATTTTAAGGATAGTTTCAGTTGAGAGATGCAGAACCGAAATAACACATTACGAAGGAAAAGGGAAAAAGAACGTAACCATAGAGTGAGAAATATTCGAATTACTTTACCTTTGCCCTGTAGTAAACTGGAGAAGAAAAATTAAGCATTCTTTTTACTACTCAATAGGGGGAGGTATAGACTATTTCTGAGTTCTGAATATAATATTCATGAGCTTGTAGGTTAATAGTAGTCAACTATGCCATGACAGGCACATAATTTTATTATCAATCTCAAGAATTGTTAATGATAATTTGAGGCTGGGTTTCCCCAATTGCCAATAAAAATAATGATAATATTATCAACTTTAAATTAAAGGTTACAACAAATAGTAAACTTTCAATTAAATACGATCAAAATTGCTATATTATTTAAATTCGTTGAGGCATTGTTCCAAATTTAGCCTTACATTCTAGAAGCTTGATAATCAATATATGCAGTATTTTACAACAGTTTTGCCCTTCGTATTTCTCTTTGGAATTTTAAAGTACCGGAATAATGCATGTATATTTCCGCTAGGGACTGGCTAAATTTCTTAGTGCTTTAAACTGGGAAGAACCTAAAACTACCAAAGATCAAGAGTTTTACAAAGATTGTAAAAGGTACCACCAATAATTCAAATTACCCTTAACCTAACAGTGATTTTTAAACTGGAAGAGGAGATAGCCATCTCTTGACCTAATGAACATTCCGTACCAAAGAGTTCTACGCAGTCGAATTTTATTATTCGAACAAATCTTAAGTTTTCCCGATGACTAAGAAAAAGTCAAAATTGAAATTTGTCAGTCATTGGACCGAAAAAATCTAATTAAGAATAAAATAAAAAATAATTAAGACTAATTATAACCGATCCAGAGCTCAAAACATATTTTCAGCCGGTAACGGAAGTTCCGTATATTTCAATTTTTATGCTTACAAATGTCCCATAAAAACATTTTCTACTTGTATTCTCATAAATAGGACCTATCAACAATAGGAAGTCTTAAAAATAGTTGAATTTATTTTAATTCTTTACTTGCAATTTTTACGAATTGCGCATAAAAAACGTTATTGCTTTTAAAAAATGACATTTAAATGGTTATGATCGTCAAACTCTACAGTTAAAACAAAAGACTTGTGAACTTCAAAACGTCTTATAACTTAATCAAGTGATATCTTCTTGATTTATCTACCGGTATTAATACTTTAATTGTAAAAACGCAAATTTGAGTATCGGGCACATGACAGAAGGATGCATACAGAGGATATTTTTATGAACAGTAAAGGCGGTAGAAGAAATATGTTTCATTGAGGAAAGTAATATAATTTCTCCTTTACAAATTGCCAAGACTTGTGTTAGAATGGTTTATTTCGTAATATTGCCTGAAATTAAAAAAAAAAAAAAAAGCTGCTTCTTCCCTGCCAAAATTAACTTTAAACTTATTACCGAACAATTGAAATTTTAGTAAATTCTCGAAGATCAAATATCAAATTTACTTCATGTAAAATATGTTGGAAAGGATGCCAGATATGATAATATTTAACATTGGTGATTCAAGAGGTTATCATGTTCCAGTGATTAATAATTCAACCAAATAATTGATGGTGTAATTATAGGAAAAGTTCTGGCTTGTTTACCTTAAAATTTTAAGGATAGTTTCAGTTGAGAGATGCAGAACCGAAATAACACATTACGAAGGAAAAGGGAAAAAGAACGTAACCATAGAGTGAGAAATATTCGAATTACTTTACCTTTGCCCTGTAGTAAACTGGAGAAGAAAAATTAAGCATTCTTTTTACTACTCAATAGGGGGAGGTATAGACTATTTCTGAGTTCTGAATATAATATTCATGAGCTTGTAGGTTAATAGTAGTCAACTATGCCATGACAGGCACATAATTTTATTATCAATCTCAAGAATTGTTAATGATAATTTGAGGCTGGGTTTCCCCAATTGCCAATAAAAATAATGATAATATTATCAACTTTAAATTAAAGGTTACAACAAATAGTAAACTTTCAATTAAATACGATCAAAATTGCTATATTATTTAAATTCGTTGAGGCATTGTTCCAAATTTAGCCTTACATTCTAGAAGCTTGATAATCAATATATGCAGTATTTTACAACAGTTTTGCCCTTCGTATTTCTCTTTGGAATTTTAAAGTACCGGAATAATGCATGTATATTTCCGCTAGGGACTGGCTAAATTTCTTAGTGCTTTAAACTGGGAAGAACCTAAAACTACCAAAGATCAAGAGTTTTACAAAGATTGTAAAAGGTACCACCAATAATTCAAATTACCCTTAACCTAACAGTGATTTTTAAACTGGAAGAGGAGATAGCCATCTCTTGACCTAATGAACATTCCGTACCAAAGAGTTCTACGCAGTCGAATTTTATTATTCGAACAAATCTTAAGTTTTCCCGATGACTAAGAAAAAGTCAAAATTGAAATTTGTCAGTCATTGGACCGAAAAAATCTAATTAAGAATAAAATAAAAAATAATTAAGACTAATTATAACCGATCCAGAGCTCAAAACATATTTTCAGCCGGTAACGGAAGTTCCGTATATTTCAATTTTTATGCTTACAAATGTCCCATAAAAACATTTTCTACTTGTATTCTCATAAATAGGACCTATCAACAATAGGAAGTCTTAAAAATAGTTGAATTTATTTTAATTCTTTACTTGCAATTTTTACGAATTGCGCATAAAAAACGTTATTGCTTTTAAAAAATGACATTTAAATGGTTATGATCGTCAAACTCTACAGTTAAAACAAAAGACTTGTGAACTTCAAAACGTCTTATAACTTAATCAAGTGATATCTTCTTGATTTATCTACCGGTATTAATACTTTAATTGTAAAAACGCAAATTTGAGTATCGGGCACATGACAGAAGGATGCATACAGAGGATATTTTTATGAACAGTAAAGGCGGTAGAAGAAATATGTTTCATTGAGGAAAGTAATATAATTTCTCCTTTACAAATTGCCAAGGGTAAATTATACAATCACTAGTGAAAACCCTATCTATAGAATATATTTTAAACTCAATTATCCGAAGCTTGATTGCTTTTACTTCATCATTGAGAAGATAAACTAAAAACTTAGAACGGGCATGTATGTAAAGTTATCCCCAAATTTGATTATCATTTCATTCCCCACATACTGTCCCACCTATATTTAATTAAACTTGTTATTTAATCCCAGCAGTATGATTACCTTTTTGTCGACACACGTACTTTACTTTACTAGTTACTTGATTTGGATTTCATACAATGTCGTGTAAAACACAGCCAGCCTCATCTTTTTGTTTTTCCCTATTGCCATCATAAAGACCCAAACGCAGCGACCAAAGATACCACCAGCTCGCACTAAAATTACTACCATCTAGCACGAGGAATTTCTATCGTCTATTTTGATTTGTCCTGTTTCAGTAAAAAATGCGTAAACACCTTATACTTTCCATATATCTAACAAAATAATTATTCAAAGTCTCTAAGCAATAATGGAAGAGAAGTATCAACAAGATTATCCCAATTCCCACTATCTAAGTAATATTAATACACTTAATGGAACTAATCAGCATATTACTTTGAATCGTCTTCCTACTCTTGGAGAGATTCTCAGTAATAAGACTAAATCACCGGTGGATATCTTTACATTTTATAAATACATGAAGTTGGTCAATAAAGTAGAGTATTTGGATTTCTGGTTTGACCTTGTGAATCATTTGAACTTGTGTAAACATTATGTCAAAGGATTAAGAAATCTGTTGCTTAAACAAAGAGCTAGTTTTAAAGCTGAAGATCATCATAAAAGTTTATCATCAAGTGTATTGTTAGATATGATTATCAATGATGAAATATTAAAAGATGATGATTCCAATAGATTATCACAGTTTTTAAGAGGTGATTTAAATGTTACTGATCCTAAATTGGCAGATTTAATAAATCAATATGAAACTGGAACTGAGAATGTTAGAGATAGTAAGGGCTCGATGGCAAGTAGTATACCCCTTATGAATTCACCTCAACAACAATACCAGGATAGTTTTCGGCCTCCCAGTGGGTTTAGTTCCATTGGTGAAAAACGAGTTTCTTCCAATTCCAGATTAATTGAAGATGATAGCATTGAAAATAAGCTTGATGGCCCTCAAACAAGTGATTATACCCAAATGCAAACGCCTGGTCAACGCCAGTCATCTATTAATCCAAGTTTATTAGAAAAGTTGGCTAAATCATCACCTCATGATTCAACGAATTCTGGTAGTTTTATAACTAGAAACCATTTAAAAGAAAGTACTCAAAATTTATTATTGAAATATTTTGTTGAAGATGCTGAAAAATACTTAAACTTACCCCCTACTTTAAATAATCAGATTATAAGGTCTATTGAAGTTGATGGAAGAGATGATCCTGATATTTTCAACCATGTGAAATCTTTTGTGTTCAATAGTATTGAAAATGAACATTTACCAAATTTTTTGAATACTGTTGCTATTAAAAACCTCAATTCTAATACCATAAGGATAATAGTTGGTATTTTATTCATATTTATAGCATTTTGGATTGGTTATGTCCTTATTTTCCTTGATTACGAAAAGGCAATACGAATTCCTGTTTTAATTCCTTTTTTCATTGGATTTTATTGCATCTTTTCTGCCATCTATTTAATTGATCCAACTTTAGTATGGTTAAAGAGAGGTGAATCATTTGAAGATTCCAATAGATTCATCAAATTAGAAGAACCGTTTATTTTTCACTTATTAGTAAAGAGAAGTTTATGGGTGATGTTTTTAATATTATTATGTACTGCCATATTGACAGTTATATTTTGTTTAGTACCAGGGAAGAGACTTTAAGATAATAGCATACAAAACGTTAATGCTCAACTAATATTTAAAAGATAAATAATTTATAAGTCACTAATTTTGTTTGTTTAGTGTTATAATTAATATAGGCTACGTAGGGTAAATTCAAATAAGAGTTTGTTAAGTAGTTATCTATAATTGCTCAGTATATGTTAAATTAAATTCTCAGATACCGGAAACTGATAAATTCGTCATAATTATTCAATAATAATAATAATTGATCACTTCTCAGTTCCAAAACATTAATCAGCTTAGTAAATAGAAAAATTTAAGGAAAAGCATTTGTAGCTAACATATATTGAATATTATACTATTAACACTAATTATCATTTAACAAAGCGTCTCTCTTTTCAGCAACTCTTTGTTGTCTTCTTTCACGAGCAGCTCTGTTCTTTAATCTTCTAGCTTCAGCTTCGTCTCTTAAAGATTTTTCTCTTAAAGCTTCGGCTTTAGCTTGGATGATATGTTCAACTAAAGCTCTCTTGTGTTTGAAGGTGTTACCTTTTGATGACTTGTATAAACTGTGGTATAAGTGCTTGTCAATTTTACCAGCATCTCTGTATTTAGCTAATAATCTTCTTAAGACTCTTAATCTTCTCATCCACAAAACTTGAGATGGCATTCTAGCGTCTTTGGTACCTTTTCTCTTACCGTAACCCATGTGTCTACCTAAACTCTTAGATTCTTTTAAAGCTCTAGCTCTACTTCTAGAGTGAACAACAGCTGGTTTTTTGACAATAGTACCATTGTTGTACAATTTTCTAATAGCTTGTCTGGAGTTAGCATTGGCGATCTCGTTGACTTCGTTAGGGTCTAACCAGATCTTTCTTTTACCAACACCGACAACGGATGCTGCAAGTCTTTTTTGGGTTCTTAAGTTAGCCATTATTGATGTGAAAATTTTTTAGGAGTTAAATTTTGAGAAGGAGGAGTGAGAGTTGATTGATGGTCGTGGAATGCCTAGGGGCGATCGGCTGAGGGCACCAGCCCGCATACTGGGGATTGCTCGCACGTGAATTACACGAGCCAAATGACGGTCTTAGCACGTGCTCTTGCGCATGTGACTTATTATTGTCCAGACACATCTTTGAACATTTTTGTCATTCGTATATGAGCACGTGATCATCATTGATCCTTTCATATCTAAACATTTCGCATTGAGATGAGGTTTATCAAATTCTTCAAATGGCTAAATCCCTTAGATCAAAGAATGTCCTTAGGGCAAAAAGTATAAAGAGAGAAAAAGTGTTCCAAGTGATGGAAGACAAGAGGAAGCAGAGATTGGCTGAAAAGATGGCTGAGGAATTGGCAAAACAGCCAGCTGCTGATGTTCCAGATATTAAAAAGGTTAGTACCAGTGGATGGAGAGATTCTAGAAGCCAAAAATATAAGCAAAAAAAGGCTTCCAAGAAGAAGAAAACTATGAAATTTTAGATAGATATGGTCAAGGTAATATACGGCATTTTTAAAGGAATAACAAAGCAATACAAATTTGAGTAATCTCTTTGATAAGGATATTTAGTATTTAATGATACAAGAACTTCACCCCTAATGTACTTCAAAGATTTTTTTATGGATTCTGTGATGAAATCATTAACATTGTACTGTATTCTTCAACTCTACTTCAATTTACTCTCTACTTCAATTGAATTTCCAATATATATTTTCAATTTTGCACTAATAATGAAACTACTTAAGATATTCTTCATAGCCAATAGTTTCTAACTTATCGGCCTTTCCTAAAACTTCTTCTTCCATATTGTTCATATATTGACTCATTTCATTGAACCATTTTTCATTACCAATTCCCAACATCCTAACAGCTAATAATGCAGCATTTGTACTATTGTTGATAGCCACAGTTGCTACTGGAATACCTCTAGGCATTTGGACAATGGAATGTAAAGAATCAACACCATCTAAAGTAGATCCTTTAACTGGTACACCAATAACTGGTAATGGAGTCATAGCTGCAACCATACCTGGTAAATGTGCAGCACCTCCTGCACCAGCTATGATACATTTTATACCTCTTGCTTGTGCTTCCATTGCAAACTTTTGCATACGAATAGGAGTTCTATGAGCACTTACTATAGTTAATTCAAAAGGTACACCAAATTTCTTAAGAATATTTGCACCAACAGACATGACTGGTAAATCTGAATCAGATCCCATAATAATAGAAACAAGGGGTTTGGAAATGTCAGAATTAATCTCTTCGACAGAGTCACTTGTACCTAAAATATAATCCAACTTCTTTTGACAATTAACTAATGAAGTATCAACTATATTAATATGACCAAGTTTCCTTTGGGGTCTGCTACTCTTTCCATATAAGTAAACAGTTGCATTTGGAAGTTCGATTGCTCTTTTACACATTTCCAATTCTTTATTGAACTCTTTATCACCTAAGACATTTAACATAATAGAATGAACCAATGGATTAGTTAACAGAGTGAAATTCTTGGGTAAAGGAAGATTAGTTATTGCTCTAATATGTGCTTCAAATTGACTAGTAATACATGAGTCAATAGTATAATGACCGGAATTATGAGGTCTTGGTGCAATTTCATTAATTAAAATTTCATTGTTTTCAAGTAAAAACATTTCAATTCCAAAGATACCACAGCCAGGAAATGATTTGATAGCATTCTTTGCTAATATTTCAGCTTTTGCTCTTACAGTATCATTGACAGGAGCAGGACAATAAACCAAATGACAGATATTATCCTTGTGAATAGTTTCAACTATTGGATAACTGAAAACTTCCCCTTCGATTGATCTTACAACCATGACGGCTAACTCTTTAGTGAAAGGACACCATTTTTCGGCATATAAAGGTCTATCATTTAAAAATTTTAAAGCTTCTTCAATGTTGTCTTTAGTTTTAACAACAAAATTACCTCTACCATCATAAGCCAAAGTACGAGACTTTAACATTAATGGAAATCCAAACTTAGCTCCAATAGCTTCAACTTCAGCTTTAGTATTTTCTTTCAAAGCAATACTTTCAGTGACCGCAATCCCATGGTGAATTAAATGTTCCTTTTGTAAATACTTATCTTGAATTAACCTGATGGTTTCTGGTAGAGGATAAATGTCAATTCCAGTTTCCTTTTGTACTTGTTCTAAAGCACCAACATCAACATGTTCAATTTCTACTGTCAATACATCACATTTTCTTGCTAATTCCTTAATACTCTTATAATCAGTGAAAGAACCATCTACATGTTCTTCACTATTAACAATCTGTTTTGCTGGAGAAAGACCTTTATCTAAAATCAAGGTTTTAATATTCAATCTACCAGCACTTTCAGCTAACATACGGCCTAATTGGCCACCTCCTAATATACCTACTGTCTTCAGGTCCATTGATAATTTTTTTTATAAATTGCGAAGAGTCAAATGCGAAGAGTCATATATTGATTCTAAATAAGTGAGGCTACTAGTACAAATTTAAGACAATTGTCAAAAGGAACTGAAAGGAATAAATGACCTGGAGAATATAAAAAGTGGCTGGAAAATAGAAAATATAGAATAGTACATTTAACCTTGAAATTGATCAGGATACATGTAATCATATTCCATATAGGGCATTTGAATATTTTGACTATAATTTGCAGCCATTTGGGACATTTGCATTTGCATCATATTCATGGGTACTTGTTGTTCTACTACTGGAGCACTTATTTGCATATCCATGGGAAGTGCCATTTCTGCTTCGATTTTTATATCTCGAGACATAGCACTACTCATTCCTGTAGTTGGTAACGAATTACTGTTGATAGAAGTGGGTAAAGATGAAGGTAGGGCACTTCCAAGTGTTTGTTGTTGACCAGTTAATTCACGGTCAAGTATTGGATGGAATTTCTTTTTTGGATCTGGTTGATAATATGGTTCAACGGGTTGTAATGTATATCCCATATCGCTAGTACCTGTACTAGGACCAAGAGTATCATAAAAGTTTGGATTAATCGCTGAGTTATAATTAATAGCTTGTGGCATCAATTGATGTTGAATTCCTTCCATCATTAGTGGTGTCGGTTCTTGGAAAACCAATTTAGAGGTAGTGGTTACCGCATCTTTGGTATCATCAACTTTCACGAATTCCCAAAGAAACACTCCTCTTATTTGCAGTTTAGGAATCTTTAAAACATTATTTGCAGATTTTTCAAATGACTTTTCGTATAAAATTTGTTTGATAGTTAATTGATGAAGACTTCCAAATTCAGAATTAACTTCATTAGAAAGGTAAAATTTCCAGAATTTATTCAAAAAAGAATAATCTTCATTAAATTTCACTTCATTTTCATTAATTTTATAAAATTCTTTACCATGACTGTAAATTATAGTGAAAATGGAATGTGAAGTAGTGGCATCAGATCTAATAACCAAATTGGTTTTCAAACCTTGGGAAATAGAATAGTCCATAGACATTGAAGGAATTTTTAGCTTAACAAGGTTATGAAGTATTGGAATATTAAGGGACGTTAAATTTTCAAGATCAGGAAATCTATTGGAAATATTAGCATTTGGTTTAAGTTTTAAATTCTTGATATCTTCATTATCATATAATGTAAGAAGCAATGGACTTCCGCCCATTCTATTATCTACTGACATATAGAAGTTATCAAAACTTAAGGATATTTGGTGTAGGTTCAAAGGATTTGGCCGAGATCTAGGTCTTTTCTGTTTTTTGTCCCCTTCTGAGCCTTCGGCTTAAAACAGGCGCTTACTGGTCTTATTAAAACCCAATGACTTATTCAATGTTATCTTCAGGAATATTTCTTCAAACTTCTTGGTATTTTGTATTTGTTCTTGTTCTGTTCGGAATGAAGGTCCATCATTAATGAGCCTTATTATGTGCTGTTTTTGACCCAAATTTTTTATCACTTGAATATGACTAGAAACTTGCTTTCTTGTTCTAAATTTGCCAGTTTTAGTTAATATATAATCACTAATAAGCTCATTTCTTCCGCAAGATCTACCACTTATTTTGATCTTATTCAACCCATTTTTTGGAATTATCGATAGAACTTCTTCAAAAGCTTGTTCTACATCGTCGGGCCAAATATCATTTGATTTATTTGACAGTAATTCAGATTCATTAGTATTCTGTTTAGGATTATCATCATAATCATAGTTCATTGGGTCATAGAAGAACTCTTGTGGTAATGAAGTATCTTTTGTAGATTCTGTTTCGGTTATATTACTGTCTTCTTCGTCTTCATCAGTAAGCTTTTTCTGATTCAAAGTACTTGGACTAATTGTACCAAGGATCTTTCTTATAGGTGTTTTCTCTTCATATTCTTCATCTACTAATGAATTGGAATTGAACTTTATTGATTTGGGCATTTCTTTTCTAACGAATTTATTAGACTCATGAACTTGATACAATTGTTTTCCAGAGTCATCCAAAGCTATGTCAACAATCATTGGAAGCTTTTTATTTGACTTTTTAGTTATTGGAGTCTGGACTGGTGTTTGAGACATGGTGTATGAAATCCAATCAGCAATGCTTAAGAAATGAAAGTATTAAAAGAATGACAAGTTGAAGAAATTGCTGGCTTCTAATATGAATTGATATTTTTATTTATTTTTATTTTTATTTTTCAGTGAAAAAAAAAAAACAGCTTTGGTAAAACCGATAGATTTGTATATAATACACTACAAAAAGGGATGTCGTGTTTTAAATTGACCAAGAAGAGTATAACAGATGTGGTGCAGAGTAGGGGAATAGTGATAGGCGCATAGAATGCATAAAAAGCCTAATGTTATTTTTATGGTACTCTCGTCTAAACGAAATTTGTTAGATAATGGAATGGTCGTCTCAATACATTTTTTTTTTAAAAAAACGCTGCCCAGAAAGGGTCGGAAAACTTTTAAATGGTAACCTTCCTATTATGTTACATTGGCAATTGAGTCAAAGTTAGGTTTAATTGACTTAATTTAACAACATTCTATTCGCGTATCTGCGAGTTGCCCTATCAAGTGATATTTAGTGGAACATGACTATGAAATCTGGTTCCTTCAGCCTAATTAAACTATAACTTAATTCCGATAAGTTGCATATCCAGCTAGGACAATTGTATATATTTACGATTAAAAAGAATTTATCAATCTAACGAAGTCCCTCTCTATTGTTAAACAATAAAGGTCCCCTTATAATGTAACGGCATTTTTTCTTCCGATAAGATTGACGTGTGGGTGAGATTCCTATTGTCTGATTCGGCCAGAAACATCAACTATGCCATATTTACGTAACGAATTGTCATCTATTCTTTTTATTTCTATAAGACCCTCTCCATTAACTAAAGTTTTTACGCCTCATTGCCTTAGTGCTGAATCTAGACCCAGAATTTTCTGGTTTCCAACCACGAAACTTTAAATTGCATGGAATATTCTTTATTTGTTAATCATGCATCTCATGTCTCGTACTTTATAGTTAATATTGCAATGTTCATCAACAACCGGAGTTAAACAGAATTATTAATGAATGATTCAAGCTCCATTTCCTGGTTATCATTAATTTCGACATCGCTTAAATCACTAACTTGTTCAATACCATCCATAATAACCATATCATCTTCAAACCTAATTGGAATATTCAATTCACTAATCTCTTGTTCATATTTGAAATATTCTTCTCTAAGAGCATTAAAATATCCCATAACTCTGTCATATACTTTTACTACATTGTTACTAGGTCTGTTTTCTAATCGAATTTGTTCATGTAACTTCGTAATTTGTTCTTCTAAATGTTCGATATTCTTAATCTGGAACTGTTGATTCATTTCTATAATCCGCCTGAAGTTATAATTTCCTGTTTTGGATTTCCAATTTAATAATACTTTCTTGGGGTCTCTCTTTAATAGATTATTTAGAATCATTCCTATCAATTGACTTAGTGGGAAATACTTTTTATTCAAAATTTGTTCATCTAGATAATTCATATCTTGTTCAATGATTTGTTTGCTTAAATTATCTTGATTAATCAGAATAACTCTATCAAGGTCTTTCATAACAAATTCACTAAACTCAATTTTATTTTCAACTTCCAGCAAACTATTGTTCCCATATAGGATACTAGATCCGTTCAAAAGGTTATTATTTTTTCGAATTAAAGGTGCTCCATTTTTATATTCCCGTTTCAAGCACCAATATTTACATATGTCTTGACTTATTATTTCCAATTCTTTGAAATATCTCTCTTTACTATCAAAAATCTTATTTCCTAAACCTCGTAAAAGACTTGAAGATCCAAGGTTCCATTCTTCATCGGAATCAAGTTTAAAATGAATAAACGTATTGAACAATATATTGCAGAACTTTTGAGGAGCAATCGGAGTATTATTGTCTGTTTTCCACTTAAAAATATTTAATTTGTTATTTAGTTGTTTATTTCTTGTCAATTTGTCCTTCTCATAATCAAGTAATTTCAAATCCCTATAATACAATCTTGTTTTATTAATCCCATCTATGATGTCATTAGAAGTCAATTCGTAATCATGTGGTGTGTGTTTGTCACAGAAAGTCTTCAATGTCATCTTATTCTTAATTGCGCCCTGCAATCCTTTTGTCATTTTCATGTACAATCGGGCTCTTTTTGCACATGTTACATGATATGCCAGAAAACAATTACGATTGGAACACTGAATACATGCTCCAACTTTTTGCTTGCAAATGTAACATGTTAATTTCCATCGACTCTTGGGTATAATATCTATACCCTCAATAGGTTCCATATAAATAGGATTGGCGAAATATAATTCGTTAATCCAAAGTGCACATACAACATGACTCCATAAGCTATTATCCAATTGCTTGAACGCTCCCGTCTTACTTGGACAAAAACAACACGTGAATTGTTTATGCTGATTTATCATACACTTCCTACAGAACCACTGTCCTTCAGGAATAAATGCAATGCCATAACATTCTTGATGCACAGCAATATTACATCCATCACAAAACACTATAGCATTACTATTATCACAGTCGCTATCATCACACACGGCACATTTTTGATCGTCAACAGTACCGAAAACGACACCATCATCATTCCCATACTTATTATTATTTAATCCTTGATCCAAGTTTAAGGTTACTTGCATAGGATCTTCTTCACTGGCAACCAAATTCATTTCTTCTTCAAGCTTCATCCATTCATTTTCAAGTAGCGTTATTGCTATTTCAAATACTTCTTCACTTATCTTGAGTTTATTCTCTTCTTTACTATTTCTGTCTTTCAAATATAAATAGTCCTGCTCATCCATATCATATTCAACTAGTTTTTTTTCCTTTAATATCACATCTTCTATAGGCTCATCAGTATTAAACGGCCGTATATATGTACCAGAATTGTTTATCCTTGGATGATGTATTTCCCGATATCCATATTCACTTAGTATTTTATTAAACTTATGGGATTCAAGATGCTGTGATTTTTCTGATACAAAAGTAAAAGATGGTTTTTCAAGCTGAACTGGAGGTTGACGATACAATTGAGTATTATCATGTATAACAAAGACGTTAAGGCGATCTAGTGGGTCAAGATCATGGTATAATTCCTTGAAATCACGCTCCTCTCGGGGCCTGCTATCATAAGCCATTTTACGTGTTTACTGATTTTTCGCACAATTGGTTATTGATTATAAACATATAGTTAAAGGAAAAATATTGTTTTCTCACCTCCATTAGTTTGAGCGTTTATGGATGCTGTCATCGCCATTTTGTCTACTGATTGCGCTCTAGAAACATTCGTGGATTGATTTGGTGAGTTAAATTTGGAGATAACGCTGGGACTTTCACATAAAGCACCCTTCAATCTATCCAAACTTGCTGAAGATGTAGATCGTTGCTCTTGACTTAATGCTTGAAGTGATTCTTTAAGTTTAGCATAAATGCTAACTGAGCTTGCATTCAATGATACCTCAGACATACTGGGAGATAATGATGTTGCTGTTCTTGTAGATAAAGATGAAATAGTTTTGCTTGCTTCTCCAGAGGAGGAAATGGTTCCTACTAGAAAATCATGTTGCAAAGCTTCATTTGCACTCATTCTACTAAAACAACGTCTTATAAAATCTTTAGCAGAATTAGATATATGATCCCAGTATTCTGGTGGGTCAAACAGATAATCTATTGTCTGTATTGCATGTTTCGTTTCTTCATCAGTTTCACAATCAAAAGGCATATAACCGCACAACAAGAAATATGTTAATACCCCAACAGCCCACATATCCACTTCAAATCCATATCCTTTGCCATCAAGGATTTCGGGAGCCAAATAACTCAATGTTCCACACTTATCATATAACTTCCCGTGGTAGAATCTGGCTAGTCCAAAATCTGCTAAGATTATTCGATTTTCATTATTTGAGCGTAAAAGGATATTCTCTGCCTTAATATCTCTATGAATGATGTTATGAGAATGAAGATAGCGTATAGTGTCGACTAGTTCATTTATAATGATGGCAGTGTCATGTTCACTGATTCTTCCTTGTGTTTCAATTTGGTTAAACAAATCACCGCCTTTAGCGAGATTTGTTACTAGATATATATAATTCTCTGTTTCAAAATAATCAACAAGACTGAGTAAGTTTGGGTGATCTAAACTTATCGTTTTTAGTACATTGAACTCATTTTGTAACATGGTTTCCAACCCAAATACAAGCTTTTTAGTATACCTTTTAGCAGCATAATGAATATTCGTTTTTATGTTTTTGCATTCAAAAACTGAAGAATATGAACCTTCTCCTATTGGTTGCTTACTCACCACATAGTTACAAGGATAATCAAACATCTGGGCCTTGTTCCTTTCCATATTAGTTGACTCGGTAGGCGGCCAAGTCATTTTCTTTTTGCTTGTTTGGATAAAAGTTTTTCCAGAATATTTATAGTTTTTCCGAGATAATAATAGTGGGGTGACTAGCTTTTTTTCCGGGGCTCCTAGTTGAGCCTGCAAGCTATTCTTTGGTTCTAATGTCATTTATGCCCCTATTGATAGTATGATGATGGTATAATAGATTGTTAGATAAATATCAATGATTGGTTTTCCCCAGCAACCAACTCAACGCTTTTGTCTTTTAGACATATAAATTGGAGGGAGAGAATTATTCCGATTCTTGAACTTGCACTACTGTAATTTTTCATTATTAATACAAACTACAAAATAACTGCTTCTTCAGCTATATGAGAAAATCCTCTAAATTGTTCTTGCATTTCTGATGTTAAGACTGTATCAACTGGAGTTAATCTTGGAGTTTCAGAAGTAAACTCTTTATCGAAATTAGAACAGTCATGTTCATTTGATAACTCTGGGAAAAATGGTGGTTGAATTCTACAATTCAAGACATCATCAAAATTAACGTCACTAAAATATGGGTGCTCCATAATATCAAGAGCATCTCTTTCACTACTACCTAATCTTTGACTTGGATCTTTCGTTAACAATGCTTGTAATACTAGAACTGTTTGACGAGGCATACTGATTGGATATTTGACATCATCATGTTCAATAGCATTGAAGATTTCATCTTCATCATCCCCTTTAAACGGACTTTGACATAATAACATTTGAAAAAGTAAAACCCCAAATGCCCACCAATCAACTGATCTATCATATGGTTTACCTGATACAATTTCTGGAGCCATGAATTCTGGAGTACCACAAAATGTTCCAGTAGTGTTACCCCTCCACATATTCTCTTTACATAAACCATAATCAGCAATTTTGATATGACCTTGCGCTGTTAATAAGATATTATCCAACTTCAAATCTCTATATACAATTCCATTCTCGTGGAAATGTTTAAGAGCTAATAACACTTCACAAGCATAGAATTTAGCTCTCTTGGCACTGAATCTGTTCTTTTGGATATGCCACATCAAATCACCACCCGAGATATATTCCATTACAAAGTAAATTCTATTCTCAGTCTGGAAACAGCAATGGAGATTCAATAAGAAAGGATGCTTGTTTTTGTTGGCTGTAAGATATACTCTTTTTTCTGATTTGACACTTTCCGCTTCATCATTCTCTACGATAAAATCTTTCTTAAGAACCTTGATAGCACAAAGCTTGTTAGTATGTCGTGATTCGGCAAGCATAACTTTACCAAAATTACCCTTACCAAGAACCGCAAGAAATTGAAAATCATCAAGACCTATTTTTTTCTTCTTTCTTCTTCTATTACGAGGTGGCTCAATAGCTTGAGTTGCAATTTGAGCTTGAGTATTGTTATTATTATAGTCGAAACTTGTGAAAGTATCATCTGGTCCACTTTGCATTGCTTGTTGTTTTATTGTGTCATCATGAACAGGTGGAGAAAGTATAGGTGACGGAGAATGTGAATCAAACCTTTGGTTATCCTTAAATGGATCTTGTGCGGCATGATACGGAATTGGTTGATTGATAGGTTGCTGCTGGAAGTAGGGAATATTTTGGATTGGATAATCAATAGGAACTTGTGGTTGAGATTCTTGTGTTTGATAAAGATGTTCTTGAGGTTTCTGGGACTGCTGTTGAAGCTGCTGTTTATATGGGTGTTGAACTTGACTTTGCTGTTGCTGTTGTTCTGGTGGTGGTTTCCGTCTTGGATGCTCGACAGGTGTTTGTTGCTCGACATTTGTATTCGTTGGCAAAGTGGCAGTATATTTCTCTTCTTCTTCATCAGATTCCAAGTGATTGGAGTTTATAGGGCTTGTGTCCATGGGAGGAAATCCAACATTTCCCTTTGGAAGTGGAGGAACGGCTTTTTGATGAATATGAGGTTTTTGAGGAGATATTTGATTCGGAACTTTTACAGGCAGACGTGGTGTTGTTGCTTTGATAGTTGAAAGAATTTTATTGGCCATATCCATGGACATACCGCAGAAATCGGGAACAAGATGAGTACAATGAGCATGGCACATCACACCACATTCAGTACATTTCCTAACATTCTTACGTCCCCATGGTAAGATATAACCACAATGACAACACCATTTAGTACCTCTATTCAGCGTTGGTTCAAACCTATGAGGTATTCTATGATTAAGCTTGGCTTCATCTGGATCGGTAGTTGAAGTTGAAATACATTTGGTAACCACTTTTTGATAACATTTCTTATGACATAAAAGTTTACAGTCTTGACATTGGAATCCACTATACCGTAAAAATTCACCACAAAGAGCACAACACATGATGTTATAAAATTGCTTTTGGACAAATTGATGACCATGTTGGCTAAAGACTTCTTCTTTACGTTGACGAATGGCACCATGACGTCCCAATGGACCCGTGAATTGTTTACCTGACTGTTTTTCAAAAGAAATGGTTACAAGCATGTGACCAATCGGTTCAAGGTTGATCCATGTATTAATGGAAACTCTATTAGTTGATGGAGATTTGGAATTGGTTGAAGAAGTTGTCGTGGTATTTGAATTAGAAAACAGGCCATTACTACTATTTCCATCAAATAATCCAGATGTTGCAGTTGAATCAGACATAAAGCTATTGTTAGATGCAGAATTGGGATGCATTCCTGTCATCAGACTTGCACTGACCCAACCTTCCCTTTCACCATTCTTTTTCTTACGTAATTCCTCAGCAATATCAGATAATAGTGCCCATGTAATAGCTACTGGGATAGAGGTTTTATCCATCTTATCATAAACACAAAATTCAACTTCATTACTTTTATCGACATCAATTACAAAATCCTCATTCCATTTTCCAGATCTACTACCTTTGGTACGTGCTCTTTCAACATCATCAATTTTAATCACCACAACAGATTCTGGTCTTTTAGAGAACATTGGTGAAGCAATATGATCAATATCTCTAACACAAGTGATAGTTAAAAATAATTTACCAGATAAAGAATTTCTGCCAAATTTAGATGGATTCATAACTTCCATATCACGAGCAATCTCTTCAATATTAACATGCATATCTTGATATCTCTTCAATGCTTTATTAAGAAGTTGGATACGGTGATCACTTTCGACTTTACCACCTTCAGCAGCATTGCTACTTGATTTATCACCGTCCATTAAATATAATTGACTAATCTTCTCATTGGCTTGTTTATATTGATTCTCAACTTGAAGTTTGAATTGAAGCTGCTGAAGCATATACAGAATCCTGTGACCGAGAGAAGGCCCATCGTATTTAATCAAATCAAATCTTGAATAAAGAGGTCTGTTATTTGAATTATTACCTGCATTAGCATTACTATTATTTGCATTAACAGTAAGTTTATTTAAAGTCTCGGTCAAATAGTCAATGTTAGACTGAGTTTCTCTAATTTGGGTGTTACATCTTTGTATTACCTCGGGATTGGTAGTGTTCCGTTTAAGTGATTGAAATCCTTGGATAAGTTTGGTTTCTCGTTCGATTTTCGACTTGATGTCTGAAACCACAACTGCTGGATTGGTTGCGCCAGTAGTCCCTGCTCCCAGTACTTCTGGTAGCCTATCTGCCTCACTGGCGAGATCAGCTCCATTTCCAGACCCTTGGTCTTGGCGTCCAGTTGATGGATACATTTGTGTATTCTGATTGATTTGTTGATTTTTTTTACGCGCAAAATCAACGATCCCACTTGTGATTGTTACTGAAAATAGCCTTATTTTGATTTACAAGCAAATTCTTTTGTAAGGGAAGAATCGCTTCTATAATGCGCTATTGGCCTACAGAGTAATACGTTGAGTTAAATAGGCCCATTGTGGGCTTGGAGAAGCCATATTTAACATTCTACAGGGGCTACTCAATAGTTATCTCTCCTCTGAAGACTGGGAGTCCAAATTCTCCTCTAAAGTGAATTAACCTTTTTTCAAGATACAACTGAATATCCCAGTTGTAGCTGTAAATTACTAAGATCCATTGGAAGATAAGCACTTTAAGCGCCACCACTTAAATTCGACGAAATAAAGTTTAAAAGTAGTGTCATCATGATACACATTTTTTTACCGTATATGGAAGGTGTCTTGCAGCATATGAGTAGAGATCAAATTTAGTAAGAAGTGACGATTTTATTATAAGTTCCACTTAAAATTGTTGGGAATATTTGAAAAGTTAAAGAATACTGTGTATTCATTGTTCTAATTGGGTATTTATCGTATCAGAGTAGGATCTTGTATTAATTGGATATTATAATCTTGTACATAAACTTTTCAATAAAAACTGTGGAATTCACAGATTTTGATTTTGATTTAAAGAATTTTCAAAATTTGTTAAAAAAAATCAGAAAAAAGGACACGAGTTCACTGATCATCATAAGCTGCTGATTATGCTATTTTAAATCTCGAAGATCTGCAATTATAAAGATTAATGTAATTATGTTAGTTGGTCTATCATACTAATGCGTTCCATCACCAATCGTTCTCATCACTATGAAAAAAATGCGATGAGCTTTTTGTTAATTTGTCTGCAATGGATAAGCTTAATTTGAGTTCCTTGAAGGATAAAATTGCCAGTAAATTAACTTCTGGTGGTAAGGATTCAAAGAAGAATAACAAAAAAGACAAAAATTCAAAAAAGTCACAAGAAAGTTCTGCCGAGGATGAGGTATTAAGAGCTGAAGCATTAGCATTAGGTGCAACCGAAGAGGACTTGAAATTATTGAAAGGAATCGAGAGCGGTGAAGAAAGCGAGCAAGAGTTTGGAGATGAAGGTGAAGATCAAACTCTTTCTTCTGAATTAACCAAATTCATGAAAGGTATAGGTTTAGAGGGAAAGCTTGAGATTGTAGAAGATATTCCAGAGCTAATGGATGAAGAGGAAGAAGAAGAAGAAGAAGAAGAAGAAGAAGAAGAAGAAGAAGAAGAAGAGGAAGAAGAAGAAGATAAAGAAGAAGATAAAGAAGAAGAGGAAGAAGAAGAGGAAGAGGAAGAGGAAGAGGAAGAAGAAGAAGAAGAAGAGGAAGTGGTTGTCAAAGAAGTCCTGACTAAAAGCAACAAGTCTGACAAAATTACCAACTTCTCAGCTGTGGATAGCTCAAAACTTTCGCTTCCTACACGTTTAGACTGGTACAATACTACTTTAGATCCTATCGAAGGTGAAAAACTAGATAAGTTTGCCATTGACAGATTATACGAAAGAGCTAAAAAGATAGTCGATGATGAAAACGAGGTTTATTTGAAAGAATTTACGGCCAACAACTCACAGAGGAAGTTTTTATCTCAAATTTTGAAGGACGGTACTTTAAATGATAAAATTTCAGCATTAACTTTGTTAGTTCAAGAATCTCCATTACATAATTTAAAAGCTTTCGACACCTTAGTCGGATTTTGTGAAAAGAAGTCAAGAACTGCAGCCTTACAGGCTATCAATGCATTCAAAGATTTAATTATTAATGGTTTGTTACCGGATAGAAGATTATTAGCTTTCAACAAACGTCCATTAGCAAGAGAAATGTCTGATATCCATCTTGCAATATATTATTTTGAAGACCATGTGAAGAAAGCATATTTCAAACTTGTTCAAATTTTAGAGCATTTAACTCATGATCCAATTGTTCACGTCAAAATGAACGTTGTTGGTCACATTTTCGATTTGATCAAGGCAAAACCAGAGCAAGAAGCTAATTTATTGAGACTTGGAGTTAATAAATTAGGTGATGCTGAAAACAAAGTCTCAGGAAAAGCATCCTATCAAATATTACAATTAGAGCAAGTTCATCCAGCTATGAAAAAAGTTATTGTAGAAGCAGTCATCGATATTGTGTTTCGACCAAACAGTGAATATAATGCACAGTACTATTCCATTTTGACATTAAATCAAACCATTTTAACTAGAAATGACCCTAAACTTGCTAATGAGTTAGTGAAAACCTATTTCGCTTTATTTCAAAAGGTTTTGATCGAATCCGACGCAACAAATATTGATAAGAAAGAAGACAAAACTCTAGGAAAATCTGAAAAGGGTAGAAAGAATAATAGAAAAAACTTCAAAAAAGGTAAGAAAGGAGGAAAATCTGTGAAGAATGAAAAGACAGAAAATGAAATAATTGAAGAGAAGAACAGTAAGCTTTTTTCAGCATTATTAACTGGTTTAAATAGAGCCTTTCCATTTTCATCATTACCAAACGATGTTTATGAGGAACATCTTAATACTTTGTACAAGATCACACATTCTTCAAATTTTAATACGTCTGTACAAGCTTTAGTATTAGTTCATCACATTATTACCAAGCAGAATTTAAATGCTGATAGATTCTACAGAACATTATACGAGTCTTTATTAGATCAGAGATTGTTAAATTCATCTAAGCAAGGTATTTACTTGAACTTATTATTCAAAGCTTTAAAAAATGACAAGTCAAACCCAAATAGAGTTTTAGCATTTGTTAAGAGAATATTACAAATTTGCTGTCATTGGTTGAATATCGGAACTATTTCAGGTATGTTGTATTTGTTGTCAGAGTTAGCAAAAGAGTATCCTCAAATTTCGGATTTGATGATTGATACAAATTCAAGACCAGAAGATGATATAGAAACCAATAAATCAAAATCTACTGAAAAATCAGAAGACTATGATAGTAGAAAGAGAGATCCCAAATTTGCAAATGCGCAGAATTCATCATTATGGGAACTTGGTCAATTTTTAAATCACTATCATCCAACCATTAGTATCTATGCTCAATCCTTATTGGACGGTACTCCACAAAATAAACCTGATTTGGGATTGTACTCTTTAAGTCACTTTTTAGACAGATTTGTCTATAAAAATGCCAAACAAAAGCCAGTTACAAAAGGATCGTCTATTATGCAACCACTAGGAGGATTCCATACAGGATCATTGTTAGTTAGAGCCACCAATGTTGTAAGTGACGAAGTGCCAGTGAATACAGAAGAATGGTTAGCCAAGAAGAGTAAAGATGTGAGACCTGATGAATCATTCTTCCATCAATACTTCACAACCAAAGATTCTAAGATCAGAGAGAGAAAGAAAAGAAAGGAAGATGAAGAATTGGACGATGAAGAAGTTTGGGATGCATTGGTGAAATCCAGACCAGAAATCGAAGAAGAATCCGATGATTCAGTTGGATTTGACGAAGAAGACTTTTCAGATTTTGATAGTGAAGAAGAAGAAGACAAAGAAGAACACGATGTCGAACAAAAACAAGATGACGAAATAGAAGCAAGTGAAGACGAACCACCATTACCTGCAGGCTTCGATGAATTTGATGATGATAGTGATGAACTCAACTTTATTGATGAAGAAGATGAATTAAGTGACGAAGAGATCACCAAGAAGAGATCTAGGGAAGATGACGAAGATAAGAAATCTAAGAAATCTAAGAAATTGAAACAATTACCAGTTTTTGCATCTGCTGCCGACTATTCACAATATTTAGACTCGGACGACGAAGATTATAGTTAAATGTATACACAAGGCCCAATTGGGATTTTTGGTTGAAATAGCAACGTAACATAACCTACCATTGCCTTTGTTTCGCGATGGGGACTTGGGCAGCATTACAACTTCATCAACATCTGTTAGTTATGTCTCTAAAGATTAGATAATATTCTTTAAAACTATTCTTCAACAGTTAAAACCTTAAATGGTGAAGGTTACTTATTCCATTTAGTAATATTATGAGTGGCCTGACGAGTAACATTATCAGATCCCTGAAATAGAACCGGCTCGGAAAAACATTCCATTGCTCCACTTGGTTGGTTAATATTTCCTAATTGGGCGACCGTTGAAAAAAAAGAAATTTAGACGGGACCTTGCAGAAAATTTTATTTACACTTGTTTTTATAAAATTTCACCTTAATATACATGTTCAATGACGATATAATGGTATTGGGGATCCAAGGAATTGGGAAAACCTCATTAATACTCTACTATATTCATAATCGATTCATACCTTCCGATATTGGGGTGGAAGAGAGCTATATCAAGACAATAAGGGGAGCCACTTTTAATGAATTAAGGATCTTAGATTCAGATTCACAAGATTTCTATGGTACCACTAAACGGCAACAAGTGTTTAATTGCCGTGGTATGGTATTTTGTTATGCTATAAATGACAGGGCCTCGTTTGACCTGTGCAGAGATCTTTATGATAGGGTTCATGATTTAAGAAAGGATATCTCAGATTTAGTTGTTGTTGGATTGAAGTGTGAGTTAGAGGATGAGAGGAACGTTGGATATGATGAAGGATTAGAGTTTTCTCTGATGATCGGTGCAAAGTTCTTAGAGGCCAGTAGCGCTCATGGTGTAAACGTTGAAGAGGTTTTTAAGATATTTGAGGCTAAGCCTAACCCTTCAGCAAGTGAGACACATTCGCCAAACCTGAACGTTAACAACACATCAAAAGATTCAAATAATAGGCAACAGGATCATTCAAAAGCCAATTCTCTCACCAAACTGAAACAAGGGGCCCAAATTACTTCAAGAGTATCAACAAACCAGGTTAAAAAATCAACAGAAGAAATCACGACTTCGAAAGTAAAAACTGCATCTAATGGGAAGGGGGAAGGACACCTGAAAGTATCCAAGTCAAGCGATTCTTGCTGCGTTATTGTATAGACGGGAAGAGGAGAACTGTGAAGAAGGAGGAGTAAATAATATTAGCATTACATAGAGGATATAATCTATAAAAATTTCTAAATACTATTGCATCTACAACTACAATCAGGTACCGGACACATATAGTGTTTAGAAAACCATTCTTCCGCATGTATGGCATGACAACTGTGATGACACGTCAAACAGAAACTGAACCAATCACTTTCTGCACCTACCACTTTTGTTCCTAATGACAACAAACAAACAGAGCAACGAGGTAATTGGGCACCGCAGTTTGGACAGCCTCTTACATCTCCAACACCTGCCATGCGCTTGAATTGTTTAAGTAATTTTTGTTGGTTAACTGATCCTTTGGCCTTCGAAAGATTTTTATTACATCTCGGACATTGGATGAAAACTTGTCTGGGAGCTGACAGTAGAGTTGGAATGCCGTTACGTACCGAAAGCTTAGCCCTTTGAACATCAAAACGAGCTCTTACATGGTATAGTTGCCAACTATTCAAAAGCAGACGGTAACAATCCATCCAATGGGAAATTCTATTATCCACCACATATCTTGGAGAACCAAAAGATGCCATTAATGCAGCAGTTTGAACATCACTTGTACGATCAACGTACAGTTGTATCAAATCCACTCCTCTTTCAGTGATACCTGTAAGGATCAAACCTTCCAATTCACCTTTTGTTACCACATAATCTGCTATTCTCTCAAGGTAAACTGTTAAATCCCGGTCCAGCAAAAACCGTAACGCAACGCCTAACCTTTCTCTTAGTGGAAGACTATGCTCATCCAAAACATCCCACCAATCATTATCAGCTATGAATGCAAATATTGCTCGAAGATATGGGTTATCAAGTTCACTAGCCAATTTCCTACATTGATCTTTCCATGGTGAATTAACCAGAGAATCTTTATATGCCAAATATCCAGCAACGGCAGTTGCCATTAATCTAAGACGTTCATGAGGGGAGGTTGATAAAATCTCAACCGCTTTATCTACATGTCCATGAAATACAGCCCAACCTGCAGCTTTTTCATGGAAACCTAATGTGACTAAAATCTTCAAACGTTCATCAAATTCTTCGTCGCTGAAATACCAACCTGATACAATAAGACATAATTTCCTATGAGCTTTACGTTCACTAGATCTAGGTATATGTATTGCAGCTGCCTTCTTACCCTTTTGGGAGACAATTGTTTTAACGGTGCTGGTAAATTTCTTTTCAGCCATTTTTTTGAATTGTTCATCATCCATATCGTCTATGGAACCAGAAAATCTAGTTTTCTCAATACCAGTCCAGATACCTAAAACACCTAAGAATCCTAAATCTACTCCACCAGAGACCATAGTTCCTTTGTCCAATGATTTTTTAGCTAGACTTAGCCATTTCCACGTATTTCTTAATGCAAGTTGATTATCTATATTATCTATCAGTTCCAATACTTTAATGTTATTCTCACAGTCATGGCCATAACCTAAAGACGCCCTCTTCCTTATGGTTGTACAGATATCATTACTTAAAACATCTGAGATATCCAAGAATGTATCCAAGGGCATGGAGTCATCATCGTCATCATCAGCTTGTAAATATGAGCTTGTGGCAGATTCATCATCTCTTAATTGTTTCAAGTCATTGTTACTTAATGAGAAGTCATTAATTCGGTTCAACATAGTAGGTACATGAGACATACTACCAGCTTCATCAGATAAAAATTTTGTCATGGTACCTTCAGGGCCACATACTGAGAATTCATTATACGAATTGAAGGACAACAGCTCAATGCATTCAACCACAGGCATCCTGAATACAGAACCACTCTGTCTCATACAAACAAAGTTCGTAGAAGTAGGAGAATTTAAATCTGGGGAATAATCAAATGCGACCACACGAGAATAATCAGGCTTTACATCAAGAACCAAACTAACAAAAAGACTATCATTCTGGGGATTGTAAAGGGCATTAGATTGTGCTTTTAACGAAGCAGTAGAAGGTTCTGTGCGGTCACTAAATTTCAAATCGAGTTTTTCAGGAACCAAACCAGTGTGCCATCTACGGATCAAATCTCCATTGAACAATGCAGAGAATTCTCCTTTACGGATAGTAGAGTACCTCAAACATGGAGTATCACCATGTTTACGTCCATCAAGCAACTTATGGAACTGAAGTACTGGTGTATCATTACCTCTTAAACCTTCAAGCTTTCTAGAATCCCAAATAGCTACGGAACCATCTTCAGCCATGGAACTGAAGTATTGATTCTGTAAAGGATCAACATTAATACCACTAGTACATCTTGTAGCAAGTTGAAAAGCAGCTTGTTCACTTCTAAGGTCAATTTCTCTCAAATATTTATAACTACCAGCTAATATGCCATGATCACTATTGGGTCTGAACATACATGATAACACTGCTTCATTAGGAAGATAACTGTGACTGGGACGTTTGATATGATCATTCTGGCTGGTACGACTATAATGTTCCACATTCCATACTTGAAGACTATTATCTTGACGTCCCTTATCAAAACCAGCAGCTACTAAACCATTGCCATTAAAACTAATAGCGTTACACGGACGAGATTGTTTGGGTCTAACTCGAAGAACCGAGCAGTTTGACTGAGTTACATCAAATATGCATACAGTTCCATTAATCTGTCCCACTCCTGTTATTCCTTGATTCCATGGACTAAATGACAGTGCTTGAATAGAGTCAAATCCTCCACGCGAGTAAATCTTCTCAATATCATTGGTTTCAACGTTAGGGTCATCATGGTGCGTTTGGTATAAAACAACTTCATCCCGGAGTGGCGTAACACCAAGGAATTGCTGTTCATAACCGTGAGCCCAGTTAACTCTGACGATACTCATGGTTTTGATAATTGAAGATTCAAAGAAAATGCGAATAAATCAAAAATACTGAATATGATTAAAAATGCTAAATGGACTTATCTATACTATATAATACTATGGTGCTCTTGTGGACCTTGTCGTCATTGGCTGTTCAAACCACAATGAATTCAGCTATTTTAATTAGATTCTTAAAGCTTTTACTTGAACCCTTTACCTTGACCAAGTTCAAGCAGGATTTGTCAATTAAATCAATGACTTCAATCCTAAACTTGAGTTTTCTACCGTTACCAAATTGTGCTGGAATAATACCATCTACCAATCCAAACTCCTCATCAATATCGAAACTCGTAAGTGTACCCTCGACTTGTTTCAATTGTAATGTGGTTCTAACGATTTGGAGAAGTTCTGTGGATGTATGATTCGAATTAATGGTGACAACTTTCTGGGTTGACGTGAAAAGCTTTTTGAACCAATTAGTAACTGGCGGAGATGAAGGCACTGGTGGTGCGTTTCTTTTAGCCACTAGTTTATTCTTTTTTGTTTCATTGTCTTTTACTTGTGCAACTGTCCTTATAGGCAGTTTCTGTGGAATTTCTTCTTGGTAAGACTTTTCAACTGGCTTAAGAGCTGTGGACTCGTTTTGACTAAATCCCGCAGACATTTGCTTTTGGGCTGGTTCCGACTTGAATTCAGATGTGTCACTCTGTTCTATTTCAATTGCTTGGATTTCCTCTTGGGAATTTCTATTGTTACACTCTATTGCATCTTCAACTTCATGTATACTATCTACATCTTCAGCTATGCTTCGGTTATATTCCAGATGTTCAATGCTACGATTGTATTCCAGATGTTCTTCATATCTTTGGGCATCCTCAACCAGCTCTTCCAGTCCTTCAATATCTTCTTCATCTATTTCTAATTTCAGTCCATTCATTTCTCCAAGTACATTTTCTTGAACCAAACTTGGTCTTTTATTTGAAACTTTACCCATAACTGCTGTTTTGGAGCTGATAAAGCTGTTGAACTCTGACATGTCATCAGTTATTGCATTCTTGAGAAGTGTCGTGTAATTAGTTTCATCTTCATCCTCTTCTAATGCTACCGATACAAACTCATCCTTGGCAATTCCAAGCCCTTTGAGATTAATGGTTGATGATTTCTTCAACTGTGATTTTTGAGACATCGACTTCTGAAGTTGTGATTTATGAGAGTATGATTTCTTCAATTGTGATTTATGGGAGCATGATTTAGTAAGTTGTGATTTTCTGGATTCTGATTTCTTGAGGTTTCCTTGAGATGACCATTGTTGATTCATGACAACAGGTTCTTCTTCTTTAATTGTACTACTAATAGGTTCATCTTCAGCTATAGTACCTGGGCCATCAAACTGTTTAAGTAAACCATTAAACGAAAATCTCGAGAATCTTGGATTTGGCAATTCCTTGAAATCAGCAACAGGAGGTAGCATGGAATATCGTGGGTTCGAGGTGGTAACATTTGTTGCACCATCACTCTTTTTTGATTGTATTGGAATACTTGGAAGTTTTGCTTTAGGAGGGTCTGAATTGGAAGAAGAATTATTCCTTTCTTCAATATCGAATAATGATTTATATTTCATTGAGCTTGGACCAGTTGGTTCAACAGTTGAAATTACTGTGGTAGCAATTGTTGAATTAGAAACTTGCGATGTGTCAGTATTGGTTGTAGCATGACTACCATCTCTTGATCTGGATTCATTTGGCCCCTTACTAATGTAATCCGACAACCTATTTGACTTTACTGGAATGAGTTCAATACCTAATTTTTGTAAAACTTTAGTGGTATTGTCATTAGCACTGTTGTTCCGTATTGATGCATATGATGATGGGGATGTTAATGATTTAGCACGAAGAAGTGAACTTACTCTTGCACTTCTTGGATCTAATGATTTAGCAGGCTCCGTCGCATTTCTCCTAAAATCGAATTGTGAATCACGATTCAGTAACCTAGCTAAAGCTTGCTTTTGGCGAAGTTCAAGATACTTTGACTGTTGATCTTTCGAAGGAGAATTAGGTTTACCCATTGGGGGTAAATTCTCTTTATTATCATCAATTATGTCCTTTGGTGCATGTGTTTGTTCTGTTAATTTTCCATTATTTGATTGCAGAGGACTACCGTCAACCTTAATGCTAACTTTTGATTGACTTTGTTTACTTTTTTGATTTAAAGTGTCATTCAACTTTCTTGGATCAACAGTATACAGTGCTAAATCATCGCCTGTTAACTTCCTAACAAGTGACTTTGAAGATTTACCTTCCCTAGCAAGTGATTTAGAAGAATTTCTTGAAATTGTAGTATTATGGAATTTAATTGGTTTTTTCTTATTAAAAGATGTTGACGCCGTGAATGAATTTTTAGAATTGAATGAATTTTTGGAGGAATTTGACATTTTAAAATTAGAAGTTGAAGACTTGAAAACGCTTGATTTTGAGGTTTTGACAGATTTGGTTTTTACAGTTGTATCAACAGATCCAATGTTAGTAACATCTTCTAAAGCAGTATCTCTATGTTCATTACGATACTTCATTAAAAGGTAATAGAATATTTTCTCAGAACTACTTTCAGGACGTTTTAAACGTTCTATAAGAGTTGATTCACTACAATTGTGAAATAGAACTCTTAAGCTTTTAATTATTTCTTTGTCGATTTTTGATTCATCAATAGCTTTAATATTAGCATTTCTATAATCAATTCCTTTATCATGATTACCATTAGGATATTTAACAAGTAAAGGATGACATAAAATTTTTGAAACAGAAATTCTATCATCAGGATTTACTTGTAACATTTTGGAAATCAAATCTTTAGCTTCCCAACTTAAATCAGAGGGCATGACAAATTTACCATTTTGAACTTTTAGTAATAATTTACGGATATTCTCATCATCAAATGGTAAGTGACCAGTTAATAAAGCAAACAAAATGATTCCACAAGACCAAATATCAGAAGGAGCACCGTGATAATTTTTACCAGCAACAATTTCAGGAGATGCATAGTGAGGAGATCCACAACTTGTTTCTAATAATTTTGAATCCATCTCTAAAGCAGCCATACCAAAGTCAGCAATCTTAATATTTTTATTAAAGTCCAATAACAAATTCTCAGGCTTTAAATCTCTATGACAAATGTTATATTGATGCAAGTAAGAAATTCCATTAATAATTTGTTTAAAATAACTGACAGCTTCAAATTCTTGTAATCGACCTCTCTTTATAAGATAATCAAATAATTCGCCACCTTCAACGTATTCCAAAACTAGATACAAATGATTTTTGTTTTCCCATACATCATATAAGCCCATAATATTAGGATGACTTATGAGCTTCATGATAACAATCTCTCTTTCAATTCCATATGGAAGTTTACCACCAACAGTCTTGTATTTGGGGTTTTCCAACTTTTTGAAGTTTGACTTTGGAACTATTTTAATGGCTGCCAACTTCCCTGTATTGATATTTTTGGCCAAACGGACCCTACCAGTACTACCAGTACCTAAAGTTCTTCCAAGTTTCCAGGGCCCAATTCGATTAGATTTCTTGTTGGAGTTCGTGGTGTTTGTAGAAATCTGACTGAGTCTCTTACTGGCATTGGTGACCGACTGCACCACCTTATCCACAGAGTCGACGTATTCTACAGACATATTGAATCGATGTGAAAGAAGATGTTTTTAAAACTTACCGCCAAATCAGTTTGTTTTTCACTTGAGTATACAAACAAACGCGAACCGTGAATTTCCCTAATGGGAACAATGAAAGTGGTGGTGAACACACGGATGCTCGGCCAAATTTACCGCCAAAAAAGTACCGCCACTGCGCGAGGCGCTACGCCGGCTCTTCCCCTAGTTTCGGCTTGCACATAGAAAAAAATAACAAGCTCGTTTTTCGGTTATGCTCACCCAATTTCAGATAAAACCTCAATCTTTCCATTTGAAACCAAATAATTACTATGTTCAAATTTAGGAATAAGTTGAAGTTTTCCTCAGATGACAAGGAAACCCAGTCCATAAATACTTTGAGTGATAGCGTACTGAAACTTTCTGTTAAAACAAACTCATCATCTAGCTCAAGCAATTCCTCTGCTGCTGTTACTAATCCTTCCAAATCTAACAAAGAAGAGGTAGTTTCTAGCGCCCCATCAGATAGTACAACAAGTGAACCCTCTACATCAAATCCGGGACTTCTTACTATAAAGATATATAATTCAGATGATGTCAAGTTACCGGTCAAGATCAATAATAATAAGCATGCTTTAAATGCTCTTGCAACCAACGCTATTTCCAATAGTACCAAATCAGATCTTATTAAAAGAATTTCCACTTTGAATGAAGAAGAACCTTATATTGGAGCAGATTCTAATTCACAATACTTACCATCTGTTGTTAACATTCCAAATCCTCATGGTTCAGACCCCTTAGTAAGGTCTTTACTTTATTTGACGGTTGAATTTGAAAATAACGTTTTAGTCATTGAACCTGTTGATGGTTCTATACAAAAGGCTTTATGGAATAAAGTAGTATCTTTTGATGTGACAAAGACTTTGAAATCATCAAATAATTCATCCAACTTTTTAACTTTAAGTTTATTTATTAGGTTACCGGGGCTTTTCAGTTGTAAGCCTGATCAACCTTCCATAGAAGAGATTTTAATTGGTTCTATAAAACTACCATTAAATTTGAAATATCACAATGAAAGTATTCGTCTTTTAAATCACGAATATTTACCATTTAAGACGATTGATTCTTTAGAGATTGGTAATTTAATGATATCGATTGATTTTAAACCAATTATAAAACGTCACTTATCTATAGATGACTTTGATTTACTTAAGGTCATTGGTAAAGGATCTTTTGGTAAAGTTATGCAAGTTGTGAAGAAGGATACCAATCAAATCTATGCATTGAAAACAATTAGAAAACAGCATATCATTAGTAGAATGGAAGTTACTCATACATTAGCAGAAAGAACCGTATTGGCAAAAATTAATAATCCATTTATTGTTCCGTTAAAATTTTCTTTTCAATCTAAAGAGAAGTTATACTTGGTTTTATCATTTATTAATGGTGGTGAATTATTCCATCATCTTCAAAGAGAAGGAAAATTCTCCATGGATAGATCTAGATTTTATATTGCAGAGTTACTCAGTGCTTTAGAAAGCTTACATGAACTTAATGTTATTTACCGTGATTTAAAACCAGAGAATATTTTGCTTGATTATCAGGGACATATTGCTTTATGTGATTTTGGATTATGTAAATTAAACATGAATAATAATGATAAGACCAACACTTTCTGTGGTACTCCGGAATATTTAGCACCCGAACTTTTATTGAATCAAGGGTATACTAGATCGGTAGATTGGTGGACTTTAGGTACCCTTTTATATGAAATGTTGACTGGTTTACCGCCATTTTACGATGAAGATCATAATACCATGTATAGAAAGATTTTACAGAACCCATTGACGTTCCCCAATTATTTAGAAAACACTGATGCTAAGGATTTATTAACGAAATTATTACAAAAGGATCCATCTAAAAGATTAAGTGACCCACAATTGATCAAAAATCATCAATTTTTTAAGGATATCGATTGGGTCAAATTGAATAATAAAAACTACTTACCGCCTTTTAAACCAAATGTGGAGAATTTACTTGATACCTCCAATTTTGACCAAGATTTCACCAGTGAAAAACCACAAGATTCTGTGGTTGATAGCTTTTTAAGTGAATCAGTACAGAAACAATTTGGAGGTTGGACATATAATGGTGATAACATTCTTTAGTAGTATTTTTTTTTTCATTTTATTACGGAAATATTATTATATGAATTTAAGACGAAATTTACATTATAAACAAACTATCTAGGAAAAGGGCCCGCCCCTTATGTTTATTACGAAACAATATATAATTTAACATTTACTTGTTGGCAGCATTATTGTAAGTGGCACCATTTCTACCAGGAAATCCAGAGGATTTGCCCGAAGATTTAGAGCTAGGAGCCAAAGGAGCCTGTGGGTCAGGAGCAGGCCTTCTCCATTCATTTGACACATATTGCTGATATGATGGGTTCAAATGTTGAGGATTCGCAGATGTTATGTTGACCATTTGAGGTGGTACAAAATAGGTATTATCTGGTGGGGCTTGACCAGAGTTTTGCTGATATTGAGGGTTATAATCAGCATTGTAGCCTTTTTGAGAGTTAGAATCATATTCCGGTTCTTGCTTTTCCTTATTCTGTCTCTCACTTTCTTCGTAACTTGGTGGGTTGTTCTTCTCCATGTTTTTACAGCAATTATACAAATTGGTTCGCACTGACTAAAATTAAAATTATATCTCAAATGAAGTATTGGAAAAAAAAAAGTTTTCACTAATGCTTAGAATATTTATAAGAACAAAGAAAACAACCACTAATAATCCAAGTACTCAAAGAGTAGTGAATCAGTTGAGTGCTCTATCAGCATCTAGAAAACAACCAAAACTTGTCAAATTAAGTGATGAAGATTTAGTAAAGCACAAAACAATTCAAAACGCTTGGAAATTATACAGTAGAAGACAAGAGACAAAAAGACAACAACAATTAGAAAAGCAATATGAATCCATAGTTAAAGCTATGGACACTTTAAAACAAGTGAATCCAAAAATGTTTGAAATAGCCAATAAGGTTGATAATAGTTTCTATCCACTAGGTATGAGAGTACCCACACATTATCCACCAAACGAGCCTTGGGTGTATAACTACCAAAAATAAAGATATTCTTGTATATATATAATAGATAATTGATTATTTAGACCTTTTATGTTTATTTAAATAAACTCTTAAATGCTAGAAATGGTAATGATGAGTTTGTTCAGTTTTTCCTGCAACTGAACGTCACTTTATAATACAGTATTTATTGAATCATTTGTCTCTTCTTTTTCTAGGAGTTCCAGGACTTTCAGGCTCATTAACTTCAACAGTATCTTCATAGTCATCGAAATCCTCCTTTACGGGTTCTCCTTGTCGCCTCATTAGATTTTTGATGTATTGTGTTGATGATAAACTGAATATATGATCTTCATCTGTATACACTATTTTCTTCTTATTTGCATTGGTGTTTTTACTAAAATTCTCAAATCCCTTCACTATAGTTCCATATTGACTTTCATTAAAATAATCATTTTCCTTTTCGTAAATCAGATCTTCTAAATCATTAAGTTTATCAATGAGTTCCTGCTTCTTGATAATCTCTTTAATTAACTGATTTTTCAATTCGGTATACTCCTTTTTATCACTCATTTGTTGATGATTTTCTCCGAAAGAAAAAATGCGATTCAAATGAGTCAAGCACCTCAAGCTAACTGAGTGTGGATTTAGAATGTTAGAATATCTTCTATGTTTTGACACCTCATATACCCCGGAGCTGTGTAAATCACAAGTAGTTTTATTCCTACGATTTCCGTTCCACCAGATTTCCGGATGTGAAGCTCGGTAAATTCACATTCATGTCTCATGAACTTCCTTATGTCCAACTCCGATCCCGAATTGCTTAACTCCATAACCCATATATTCTCTTACATCTAAGCGTAGCACCACCTAATAAAATTGTTGTAGTGTTACATACAGAGCCCTGAACCATATTATTTGACGCTGACACCCTTGTCATCAACAGTTGGCGTTGCTTTTGTTATATAAAGCATCACTCCACGTTAATCATCTGACTCGATTTCCATTCGGGTTTTTGTGGTCCACACTCCCACACATATATAAATGCCACTATTCCCTCAATTTTTTTTCAACACACATTTTTAAATTATGGCTGTTACTAAAGTTTTTGCAAGATACGTTTACGATTCAAGAGGTAATCCAACTGTTGAAGTTGATTTAACCACTGACAAAGGTTTATTCAGAGCAATTGTTCCATCTGGTGCTTCCACTGGTATTCATGAAGCTTTAGAATTAAGAG
This sequence comes from Yamadazyma aaseri, assembly GCA_947297635.1. NCBI lineage: Eukaryota > Fungi > Ascomycota > Pichiomycetes > Serinales > Debaryomycetaceae > Yamadazyma > Yamadazyma aaseri. The sequence goes on along the minus strand of CAMYTP010000009.1, from coordinate 1,651,958 downwards.
ATGGTGATAAAACAAAATGGTTAGGTAAAGGTGTTTTAAAAGCCGTTGCTAATGTTAACGAAATTATTGCTCCAAAATTGGTTGCTGCTAACTTGGATGTTACCAATCAAGAAAAAATTGATGAATTCTTAAATTCTTTAGATGGTACTCCAAACAAATCTAAATTAGGTGCTAATGCTATCTTGGGTGTTTCTTTAGCTGCTGCTAAAGCTGGTGCTGCCGAAAAGAATGTTCCTTTATACCAACATTTAGCTGACTTATCTGGTGCTAAACAAGATCCATTTGTTTTACCAGTTCCTTTCCAAAATGTCTTAAATGGTGGTTCTCACGCCGGTGGTGCTTTAGCTTTCCAAGAATTTATGATTGTTCCAACTGAAGCTCCATCTTTCTCTGAAGCTTTAAGAATGGGTAGTGAAGTTTACCACAACTTAAAATCCTTAGCTAAGAAGAAATACGGTCCATCTGCTGGTAATGTTGGTGATGAAGGTGGTGTTGCTCCTGCTGTTAGTACTCCAAGAGAAGCTTTAGATTTAATTACTGATGCTATTGCTAAAGCTGGTTACACTGGTAAAGTCGGTATTGCTTTAGATATTGCTTCTTCTGAATTCTACAAGGATGGTAAATACGATTTGGACTTCAAGAACCCAGAATCAGATGAATCTAAATGGTTATCTGGTGAACAATTAGCTTCCTTATACGAAGAATTAATTAACGAATACCCAATTGTTTCTATTGAAGATCCATTTGGTGAAGACGATTGGGATGCTTGGGTTCACTTTTTCTCCAAAGTTGATGGTAAAATCCAAATTGTTGCTGATGACTTAACCGTTACTAACCCATTAAGAATCAAAACTGCCATTGACAAGAAAGCTGCTGATGCTTTATTATTAAAGGTTAACCAAATTGGTTCTTTATCTGAATCCATCAAAGCTGCTCAAGATTCTTATGCTGCTGGTTGGGGTGTTATGGTTTCCCACAGATCTGGTGAAACTGAAGATACTACAATTGCTGACTTATCTGTTGGTTTAAGAACTGGTCAAATTAAGACTGGTGCTCCAGCTAGATCTGAAAGATTAGCTAAATTGAATCAAATCTTAAGAATTGAAGAAGAATTAGGTGACAAGGCTGTTTACGCTGGTAAAAATTTCCACGCTTCTTTTACTTTATAAGTTACTCGTATAGATTTGTAAAAGGACATCGATTCACGGTTATAATTTATAACGTAGTATTTATTCCCATCTTCTATCAAATCGCAATATTATTATTATATAAATTATCTATTGAAAGTCTGCTTCGTACTTTTCCAATGCTTCATTAAGTCGTTTGATGACGTAATAAATCTCAATGAATTTGTTATACATTGGAACTGGTGCTAACCTTATCACATCAGGTCTTCTTTCGTCACAAATAATCCCATAATCATGCAAGTAATTGAATACTTTATCCATCAAAGATTGAGGTGTGAAAAGTACCGACAATTGACAGCCTCTTTCTTCCTGATTCAATGGAGTTAATATTTTGAATCCATAAGTTTTTTCAGACTTCTTTATATAGTATTTAGATTTAATCAATTCGTTTTCCATTAAATTGGTCATTTCAATACTCTTAATTCTAAGTTTATCTACACCACCTTTATCATGGAAAATCTTGAGGGAAGCATGTAAAGCAACAACATCTATAACTGAAGGATTAGATTGTCTGTAACTTAAAGCTGACTTAATTGGGTCGAATTTTTCAAACATCTTAAATCTATCGTCCGGGTTATTCCCCCACCATCCTGCTAACCGGGGACTGAACTGTTCCGGGGTATTATCTTGAGTGTAACATTCATTAACAAAAATACCAGCAATAGCTCCGGGTCCCGAGTTCAAGTACTTGTAGGAGCACCATACTGCAAAATCAACGTTCCAATCATGAAGTTCTAATGGAACATTACCAACCGCATGTGCTAAATCCCATCCAACTATAATATCACGGTCTTTAGCGTATGAAGTGACGGTTTGAATATCAAAAAACTGACCAGTATAATACTGAATTCCAGGGAAACAAATCATGGCCAATTCATCTTTATGTTTCTCTATAGAATCTAAAATTAATTGAGTTGGAAGATAAGTATTGTCTTTTGGCACTTCAATTTGAATCAAATGAGATTCATCGAAACCGAATAGCTTTACCAAGTTAACTAATGCATAGTAGTCCGAAGGGAAAGCCTGTTTTTCAAACATAATCTTGGTTTTCTTACCCTTTGGTTTGTAGAAACTAATCAACAAAGCATTGAGATTACTTGTCAAAGTACCCATAACTGCCACTTCATTTTGTTTTGCACCAACTATAGGAGCAAGCAAAGGTAATAAAGGCAAGTCGATATCCACCCAAGAGGTCAATTCAGGCTCGTATGGGTGATTAAAATGAGATTCAACCCCTCTAGAACTCCAGGCTTCAAGTTCCTTATTAATGGCCGTTTTAACAGCATGAGGCATTAAACCCAAGGAATTCCCGCAGAAATAGATAGATTTGGTTTCTTTAGGATAATCTTTATTGGAGATTCCAAGTGATTCGAACGTAGGCACAGCGAATTCTTCATCGTAAGTGCTGTATTCAGAATCTTTCTTTAAACAGTAAGACTTCATTCTCAGATATTTTCAGTTTCTCAAAATCTTTCAATTTTAATGATTCACTCAGTGTTAATATGTATGTACTAATTCGTCGGAGTAGTCCAAGATATGCATGACTAACAAAGTAGTTAACAATGATGGGTTGCCTAGACTCATGAAGTTTTATACTCCAGTGGATATACCCACTCAAAGATTGTTACTTCAACAAGTATATCAATTGATTAAGGACAGAACCGCACAAGAATGTTCCTTTATAACACCACCATCTTTATTAGAAGATTTGGATGATATTAAAGTAATCTATAGACATTATGCCACACTTTACTTCGTGTTCATAGTTGACGATCAGGAATCAGAACTAGGAATATTGGATTTGATCCAAGTATTTGTTGAATGTTTGGATAAATGTTTTAGTAATGTTTGTGAACTTGATTTGGTTTTTGGATGGCAAGTATTACAGACGGTATTGGAAGAAATAGTACAGGGAGGAATGGTTATAGATACCAATATAACTAGGATAGTTAGTGCAGTTGATGAGGCCAACAGTCAAAAAACTGTTGGAGTTAATGGGTTAAGATTCTTAGGAGCTGAACGCACGTTTGGATGGCGATAATCATGAAATGTATATATATATATAATATGAACTATGTACTAAAAATCACCAGAATTTCCACCAACTTTTCTGATTTAATAAACTTTCTGTCTCCTTTAATTGCAATACCGATTTTTCAATCTGTTGTTGTTGATGCACCAATGCTTGCTCCTTCTCAAATTCCTTGATATCAACCAATTTAGGATCAACACCTCTGGTATCTTTCTCGAATGGACTCTTGATCTTTCCTGTCTTCCATATTGGATCATTAGATTGGGAAGTTTGCTTTACAATTTTCATCAATTCTGCTTGCTCTTTCTGTCTTAATAAACGACTTTGTTCATATTCCGCTCTGACTTCTGGAGAAAATCTGGCTATGAGTTCTTCATCGGTAGGTGTAGTATACTTATATAACAAAACACCACTCCCTATAATACCCCCTCCATATAAGAAAACTCTGGCCCATCGAGCCCAAACTGGTAAAGTCATGCTTAGAAATTTGTGCGTTCGCATTGGATAAAATTTATTTAAGAAGCGATAGAGAATTACAATAGATTACAAAACTAAACGACCATTATAAAAGTTATACGAATTTCAAATCTTGATATTCAACTGAATTAACACTGCCACTTTATCACTTTAAATTAACTTCAAAGTATATAAGTATAACGCGTGCTCTGTTCAACTGCGCTCCTCGTTAAACGAGCTAAACGACAAATTGAAAAAAATAACTAACAATCTTTATGAGTGAACAAAAGAAACCTAAAGTGTCTACAGGGAAAAGGAAGTTCCATTCGAAGTCAAGAAATGGATGCTCCACTTGTAAGAGAAGAAGAGTTAAATGTGATGAAGCAAGACCAGTATGTTTAAAATGCTCCAAATTGTCATTAGAATGCGGTTATGCTACAGATGCTCCTGATCCCATTCAAACGAAAAAGAGTCCAGGACCGAACTTAGAAACGGCAGTAGCTAATGACTTGTTAGGGGCAGCATCTGGTAAACAGGATTCCATCATTTCCGAGTCTTCCAAAGGATCTGAATCAACTAACTCCAGTGCTGGATCAGTCTCACCTGGTGTATCGAGCAACACATCTATAACGACAAATTCCACTATAAACAGCCTATTAAATGCTGGTAACTTGAATAATATTAATCTAAGCCACTTGGTCAATAGTTTGACCGAGTTAGGTGGAGATTTATCGACATTAGGGAATTTAGCAAGCCTTACTAATCTTGCAACTTTAGCACAGCTTCCAATTGATATCAGTAATTTGGGAACTTTAATAGATACCCAATTATTCAAAGACAAAGAACAACAACAGCAACAACAAAATCAACAACAGGATCAACATACACAACAAGATAACGACACTTCAAATGCAACACAACCTCAGATGACCAGTCCCGAGTCGATGCCTCCTCCAATGTCACATACCAAAATTCCCAATATTTCGCCCAATATGTTTCAACCATTTGCAGATCCTATGGCTAATATGGGGACCAGCAACCTTAATATGTTGGATTTAAGATTGATGTTTCATTACACTTCACAAGTGGCTAGTACCATTACGGGAGCAGGGATTTCCGATACCAATATATGGAATTATGATATTCCAATGTTAGCATTTGATCATCCATTTTTAATGCATTCTATATTAGCATTTAGTGCTACTCATTTGTCGAGAACTGAAAAGGGTTTAGATCAATGCGTTACATATCATAGAGGTGACGCATTAAGGCTTTTAAGAGAGGCAGTCCTCGACATTAATGCGGATAATACCGATGCATTAGTAGCCAGTGCATTGATTCTTATTATGGATTCTTTGGCTAATGCTTCATTTCCGTCTTCTACATCACCAAAATCACTACCAGCTTCTGCTTGGATTTTCCACGTTAAAGGAGCTGCAACGATTTTGACAGCTGTATGGCCATTAACAGAGGCTTCTAGGTTTTATAAATTCATTTCAGTTGATCTTGGTGATTTAGGTGATATAATAAACCAGCAGGTTAATTTGAAAAATAATCAAAGTCAATACACTGATTTAGAATGTCATGATTCGGATATTGCAGATTTGTTCCCAGTAGCTATTGATTCGCCTTATTTGGTGACATTAGCATATTTAAACAAACTACATAAAGAAAGATACAAATCAGACTTTATTCTTCGAATATTTGCTTTTCCTGCTCTATTAGATAAACAATTCTTATCATTATTAATGAGTGGAGATGTTAAATCAATGAGAATTATGAGATCATATTATAAATTGCTTAGATCATTTACAATGGAAATGAAAGACAAAGTGTGGTTTTTGGAAGGGGTTAGTAATATTTTACCAGTAGATGTTGAAGAATATGCTGGTGGGGCAGGAGGTATGCATATGATGTTAGATTTCTTAGGAGGAGGTCCAAGTATTGTTGATAATGAGTTAGAAGATATCAATATTTCCAAGAAATTGGTTGATACCAATAATTTACCCAGTGATATTACTAGCGAATTGGATATAATGAGTGACACATTTATCGGTGATCGAGAATTAGACTAGAAATTTTGTTTTTCTTACTCCAAATCAAACTGTGGATTATGTACATGTATGAATATGACGACTATGATGAAGGAAACTGCATGTTCTGTTCTTTCTCTACCAACTATTGGTTCTTGTAAATCAACTTGTAGGTCTGACCAGGTTCAATGGGTTGGTCCTTTAGTTAGACTCTCTACTCGCATTGTAAGCGGCTGATAAGCTCGATAAGAAGCAGACGAGCACTAGGAGAAAAAAAAAACCACTTGTCAAACACACCATGAATATTTCAATGAAAAAATAAAGTCTTTGAGCATATAAATATCAATGCCACTCGATCGTAAAATGTTCATACCCGCCACTGTACCAACTGGCTTTGGAGATTAACGACTTTCTCTAGGGTATTTGTCTCTGTTAGGTCGTCTGTTCCTCGTCTTACCTTCTCGTCTTATCCTCGTTTTTTCCTCCTTAAGGGGGGCGCGCTCAACAAAATTTTCCATTTGTTTATTAACCATGCAAACTATAAAATGTGTTGTTGTTGGTGATGGTGCTGTTGGTAAAACATGTCTTTTGATTAGTTATACCAAATCCAAGTTCCCTGCAGATTATGTTCCGACCGTTTTTGATAATTATGCTGTGACTGTTATGATTGGTGATGAGCCGTTTACATTGGGCTTATTTGATACTGCTGGACAAGAAGATTATGATAGATTAAGACCTTTAAGTTACCCATCAACCGATGTGTTCTTGGTGTGCTTCTCAGTTATTGCCCCTGCATCTTTTGAAAACGTTAAAGAAAAATGGTTCCCAGAAGTTTATCATCATTGCCCTGGTGTTCCTTGTTTAATAGTTGGTACTCAAATTGATTTAAGAAATGATGAAGTCATTTTACAAAGATTACAAAAACAAAAGTTATCTCCAATTACTGCTGAAATGGGTCAAAGGTTAGCCAAAGAATTAAGAGCTGTAAAATACGTTGAATGTAGTGCTTTAACTCAAAGAGGTATAAAGTCTGTTTTCGATGAAGCTATAGTTGCTGCTTTAGAACCTCCTGTTATCAAAAAATCGAAGAAATGTAGTATTTTATAGTGAAATTTAAGGACATTAGTTATTGATTTGCTTTTAAGTGGAAATTTTGGCATCTATTGACTCAATTTTCTTATCAAAAAAAATCATTAAAGGCTTATTCTCTCTTTCTATTTTTTTTACCTTCCACCAAACATATGACATCTTCTCTTACAATGGTAGTATACAATGGTAGTATAGCAAATTGCTGGGTAATTGTACCTAAATTCAATCTTAAAGTAATGTTTTGTTGCACTTTTTTAGGTCCATTGTTCCTGCTATCATCATCGGTTTCTTCGCACTTAAACATTTTATTATCAAGAAACTCATCATGTCCAAGGACCTTCCTGATGAGATAAAGGAAGGCCAAATAGAATATTTTGAAAGCGAAATATCGCCTTATTTTCCCGATGAATCACTGTCTCCCCCAACTCCCGATTCTCCTATTGATTCTTTTTTAACAGATATAAATTATGGTCAGCAGCAACAAATATTCCTTAATAGTAGAATTAAGAGTAAATATGATGGATTTTGGACTACAGATTATTCTTTGCAAAGAGATAAGTTTATAAAGATACTTTCTGAAGAATATGGTTTCATATTGTCTTCTAGAATAACATCTAGTTTTGCAATGAAAAGCTTAGTTTATCATGCAAAGGGAAGAGATGGTAAAAAATATATCATAAAACTTAGCCCTGATTCTAATATAACCGATTCAGTTCATTCAGTAATAAATGAGTGGTATATACTAAGTGGTTTGAACACCAAGAAGGAGGTCAGTTCTGCTAATTTGAAAAATACAAATGTTTATCATCCTCCTACCTTAGCAAATAATATTGAAGGAATCATTTACCCTGTCAAAGTGCTAAATTTGGTAGTTGAAAATACTAGAAAGTATGTTTTGATATTCGAAGACAATGATATGAAAACAATCCGTTCTAGTTTTAAAGATTCCGAATCTCATAGTGCTTCTTCAAGAAATTTTTCTAGTATGTCTAGTTTTGTTGATGACAAGCTAGATTTATATAAATCACCACAGCATATAATTGAAATATTGTCCGATATGATATCGGTTTTAAAAATTTTGAAGGCTATCCATGACGCAGGTTTCGTCTATAATGTCTTGAGTACCGTGAATATCTTAAAGTCTAAAACTGGTCAGATTATGTTAGGAGGATTTGAATATTGCTTCTCCATTCAGCCTGAAGATAGTACTAATGCTGCCAGAAGGCCTTACCTCGCCAATATAACCGACAGTTTGCCTTATATGTCACCAGAGACAATCACCTCTGCTAATTATGGAGCAGATTATAGAACTGATTTTTATAGCATTGGTGTAATCTTATATGAATTACTTGTTGGGAAACTTCCATTCATAGCAGACACCCCTTCAAAGCTAATAAGGATGCACACCTTATATAAACCAGTATCACCAGAAGTCTTAGGTGCTCATTGGTTAACTCCAGAATTAAGTATGGTAATAATGAGATTATTGGAAAAGGACCCTTCTGATAGATATCCTGATGCTGTTTCATTAATAAATGATTTATCAATCATCACCAATGAATACATTGATAGGAACTCAAAGGTTCCTCCACAATTAGACAGCACTATGAAGAAGTTACCTTTAATTGAATCTCAGAATCCTCTTGCAGTTATCATTCCAAGAAAACTTTTCGGAAGAGATAAGGAATATAATGAAGTATTACAGCAATTTTCAACCAAGGGATTAATGGCAACAGTCATTAAGGGTCCTTCAGGTAGTGGTAAAACAACTATATTAAAAGAATTGGAAGAAATTGCTTATGGTAAACATGAGTTTTTTATTTACTACAAATTCAGTAAAACAGGAAAATCTGATAGTATTTATAGTACTTTTATCCATGGTATTTCTTCAATTATCAAGCAAATATTAACATATTCCAAAGAAACAGTTGAAGCTTGGAGACATAAAATCATATCTTCCATCCCAACCGATATCACCATACTAATGCAATTGATTCCAGAATTGAGAACGTTGTTGGGACCGAAATATTCTTCATTGCTCTTTGATGAAACAAAATTACAGCAAACTGATGCTATGAATGATGAGATCTTCAGACTTGAAGTCAGAATTCGGTTCCTTATTAAATCGCTCTATGGACTTTTTGCAGTTCATGGTGTTACAACAGCTGTAGATGACATACAGTACTGTAATAGTAATGAATGGAGGATGTTTGCGGAAATATGTGATTATTTTACTAGATCAGATATTGACAGCATAGTAACAAACAGAGTATTCATGACTGCTCGTGATGGAGATGATATAAGCTGGATTTCAGATATGCTTCTGACTTTTAAGATCAAAACAAAAGTTATAAATTTAGAAAAATTATCTTTACATGATTTCACTGAGTATTGGTCAAGTTCAGTAGTTACTGCTTATAATCCAATAAGAAAAACTGCTCCAACAAGCTCCGAAGCTATGCTTGATAATGTTAGTCCTAAAGAAACCAGTCCTTCTTTTGTTGACGAAATTCTTCTAGACGAATCCCGGACTTTGTATGAATTATGTGACGGGAACATAATGCAACTGAAAGTAATTGCTGGATTGGCTTTTTTTAGTGGAAAGGCTCATTATATACCACGCCGTGGTTCGGTCAGAGGTAAATGGCAGTTTGACTTTACTGGATTTACCAAAACAACTTCGCAAGAATCCACTCGTGACTATATCAATGCATTGTTACCTGCAAAATGCAGAAATATCTTACGAACAGCCTCCATTATGTTTAGCTCGGATTTCAATCTTGCTGAAGTAAGTAGAGTTACTAAAATGGATCTAAAAAGTACGTTTGAAATTTTAACACTTGCATTGTATCTTCGGATAATCTCACCTTTAACACCATTTTATAAACTTCCTTTCCATTTGTTAATCACCCATGAAACTCCATTTGAAGTTCCAGATGATATGATTTGGGAATTAGCCAGCGAAACACAGTTCTGTTTTACACATGATTCGGTAAGAGAATATTTTTATGATGATTTAGTTGAAAGTGGTGAATTCCAGAAATTCAACCAAACATTAGCTTTGAATTATTTTAATATGAGCGACCATCATACTTCAATTTATAAATATTTGAAAATGGGCAGGTTTTTCAAAGAATCTGCAAGTTTGATAACTCCAGATCTGAGTTTGCTCGAAACATATTCCACGGTTCTTATAAAGGCTGGTAGGTTTTCAGTTGGAATGTATAATCTCGAAGATGCATTAATGTACTTTTCACTACTAAGACGCTTAGTAACTGATGAAAAAACTCAAATTAAACTATTTCTTACCATCTGTCAGTTACACTACCAACTAGAACAATATTGTGAATGCTTGAAATTAATAGAGACTTGTGAGTATGACATTGAAGACAGTCTTTTTCTAGTTACCAAAGTCCGATGTCTAACCAATTTAGGACGTCTTGATGAAGTGTTAGAGGTTTCCACATCTGGTTTGAATAAATTGGGTATTGAGATAAGTTTAGATGAAGGAGAATGCCAAAAGATTGCTACAAAATATGCTAATATGGTTCCACTTTCAATTCAAGAGATTAGAAATATGAAATCGTTACCTCTTGTAAAAGAGCAAAAAATTGCATTAGCCCTTGAAGTGATGGCTGATGTGATCCAAACTACTTATTTTGCCAAATATGATTACATCAAAGATGCATTAGTTTATCAAATGGTCCATTTGATGCATAAGTATGGTAGGACAGTGTTTTGTGCAATTCCTCTTATATACCTTGGTAATTCACTTGCCAAACATATAGATAAGTCCAAGTTCTTGAGAGCGGTTGAATATGTTCGAGTTGGTTTGCATTATGTTGATACAGGAGAAACCTGTCCCCTTTCATACTATCAAAAAATTTACGAAAAGTATATTTCAACTATTGCAATTTATATGGAACCGTTGGCGGATTTAATCAAATATCACGAGACTTTCATAGCATCCACGAGGACTTTAAGTCAACCCACTGGCGAAGTTGATATGATTACAGGATTTTCAAATGCGTATCTTCTGTATTCAACAGGAATGCCATACCATGAAATACTTATCAAAACTGAAAGACAAGACCATGAATATTATGAAATATTTCATGGAAGCTATAAAGCGTTGCAGATGCTGGGTATGAAATTATTCCATAGCGAAATTTCTTTAGAAGAATATGATCAAAGCATCAACAAATCTATTGACAGTGCTGATTACTTATTCACCTTTAAATTTTTTCAACTAGGATATTTCAATGCTACTGGTAGATTTAATGAAGCGATTTTATTAGTTGAAAGAGAAATGGTTTATATGGACAGCCAAATACCAAATACGTTGTTTCATCCAGATTATTATTTTTCAATTGGAATTGCATTAACCCAAATTCCAGAGAAAGATTCCAGAAAGCATTTGACACAAACAGTCTTGCGTTTCTTTACACTTTGGAATGAAATATGCCCAACGAACTTTAAAACCAAAACACTTTGCTTGACTGCTGCCTTGGTGAAAGATAAGTATTCTGATCTTGAAAGGTTAGATATGTTTGAAGAAGCAATCGAGTCTGTCAAATTAACAGGAAATACATACGATGAAGCTTGGACATGTTTCATTTGTGCCAGATGGTTAGCTTCAATTGGCAAGAGTCGAAAGAGGATTAGTCATTATACCAGAAAAGCTTATGATTTGTTCACGATGTTGGATCACCAAAATTGTATTAAGTTGATTAAAGATCTTTTAGGAGAGTATCTTGATTATGACTGGAGTGGTATTGATGTGAAACCAACCTTAGTGCCAAACCCACTCAACAAAAAGCTTAATGAATTTTTTGAAAATGGAATCCAGAGTAATCGGAGAGACATGTTATTAGCTGAGAATAGTACTGGAGAAAAAGATGTACAACAAGAAAATCTTGATGTTAGCACCATTGGCTCGGAAACAGCCACCTTGAATGAAGCTGTTAAAGCATGCTTAGAAATTAGTGGCGCTAGTTCTGATTCTTTGATTCGTATGAAGCTCCTAGAATGTGCCATCCATTTTTCGGAAGTTGATTATGGTGTAGTTGTTACCCAAAGGAACGATGAGCCTTTTGTACTGACAATAGGTTCTCAGAATAGTATTTACACCTTACTGAATGAGCCATTGAGTTCAAGAACAGATCTTTGTCCTTTTACGTTGATTTCTCATGTATTTGAAACAGGCGAAATTGTGAATAAAGAGGAGGATGAGCTTTTGTTTGAAAGTAAGTTCAGCAAAGATGATTATTACCACGATAATAAATGCCATTTCATGATATGTATACCATTGAAGGGTCGTAAAGGTGTCAGAGGAGCATTATATCTTGAAAGTCAACGCCAAAGACGTCCTTCGTTACTAGGGCCATTTTTCAACAGCAGTAAGCGTGATTTAATTGACTTATTATGCAGTCAAGCTACAGTAGCTTTAACAAAAATTGAAGTATACAAGCAATTGGAACATGCTAAACGTATAGCTGAAGAAGCAACTACTGAAAAGGCCAGTTTCTTGGCCAACATGTCTCATGAAATTAGAACTCCCTTTAATTCTTTGTTGTCTTGTTCTATATTTTTACTTGATACTGATTTGAATAAGACACAAAAAGAGTATGTTGAAACGATTCAATCAAGTGCAATGGTTACATTGAACATTATTGATGGTATTTTGGCATTTTCCAAAATTGAACATGGTTCATTCACACTAGCAAATGAACCCTTTTCATTAGTTGGAGCTATAGAAAATGCTATTCAACTAGTTGGTGAACAAGCTGCCACTAACAATTTGGAATTGGTATTCCTTAATAAGTGTCCTAACATCAATAAAATATTTGGTGATGAAACGAGATTTAGACAAATTATTATCAATCTTGTTGGTAATGCAGTTAAATTTACTAGCAAAGGACATATTATAGTGGAAGTAAGAGCCAAAGAGATCTCTGACGAAAGATTTGAGATTACTTTATCTGTTGAAGATACAGGGATAGGTATTCCTAAAGATTCCAATAATAAAGTATTCGGGGTATTTTCACAAGTTGATTCATCTTCGAGGAGAATATATGGTGGCTCAGGATTAGGTCTCGCAATTTCTAAGAAGTTGGCAGATTTGATGGGAGGTACTTTAACGTTTGATAGTGAAGAAGGTGTCGGAAGTAAGTTTTATTTTGTTGTTAATATGCAAGTGGAACAATTCAGTCGCCCTGAAGTTATAATACAAGATAATGCAGTTATAATTGACCGACATAAACTTACCAGACAATCACTTTATGATTACTTGAAATGGTTTGGTCTCACAGTAGAAATGTCTGATGATGTGAATATCGACACTTCAAAGTTTGATCTCATGTTCTTACATGTAGATCAATATGATGATACATTTCTCAAGAAATTTAAGGGTAAAGTTATTATCATTAATGAATTCGGTAAACCACTACCAGATGATATCAAAGACTTGTCCGTTTTGCTTGTTCCATTTCATAAGCCAAAGATTATTGAAGTTTTAAAAGGTTTGAAGAATATAGCTTCCGAAAAACCACATAAACCACATCAAACTATAAATTTTGCAGAAAAATATCCACTTTCAATTTTGATTGCCGAAGATAACCTCATAAACTTGAGAGTAGCCTTACAGCATTTGAAGAAATTGGGATACCAAGCTGATCATGCAAAGGATGGAGTTGAAGTTGTCGAAAGATGTTTGTCCTTATATGAAATGCAAAAACACTATGATGTGATTTTTATGGATATTCAAATGCCTCGTAAAGATGGTATTACAGCTGCTATAGAGTTGAAAACTATGTTTGAAGAGAAACCAGAATATCTTCCTGAAATCGTGGCATTAACGGCAAATGTTGCAGGAGAAGATAAAGAGAGATCATTAGATTGTGGTATGGTTGATTTTATTTCTAAACCGATTTTGCCAGTGAATTTGATGAATGTTATCGAAAAGATAGGTAAAAGAAAAAAAGAACAAAGGGTAGGGGAAAACCTTGATTGATCAAAGCAAGATTGATGTAAAATTTTTACCATAAATGATAATGCAATAAATAATAGTTGTAATAATAGTAATAAGAGTAATGATAGAATATAATAGTACAATAGTAATATAATAATAATACTTATAATTCAAAAACATTTCACAATATTTACAAACTTTTCGTTACATTCTCGTAACATTGACAATTTTGATATCTAATTTAAATTGTGATCTTTTGTGAATTCTTATCATTGAAGAGTTGAATTCTTTCTTGTTTCCAAGCCTCTAATTCCTTTTGGTATTCATTCCAAACTTTATCATCCTTAGCAAAAGAAGATTTTTGAGCTTCAGATAATCCTTTCCATTCCACAGCCAATTCTTTCAAGATTTCAGAAACAGAGCGACCATCATTAAAGAAGTTTTCCTTAACATAAGCAGCAAATCCAAAAGCTGGTGCTTTCGGTTTAGGAACATATGTGGCTTTCAATTCTTCATTATAGTTTTCTGCTTGTACTTTGTATGGTTCTTTTTCACCTTCAGTCAACTGCTTCCATGAATTAACAGCTTCCTCGAGCTTAATTCCGCTATTAGCTTTAACATACATATTGAAAGGTGATAAACTTCTAGGGTTCTTGAAAGCTTGCTTCAACAATTTAGCAGTTTTAGCCTTTTCTTTGGCTTCCTGCTCTTTAGCTTTAATTTTCTTTTTATTTTCAGAAATCTTCTTTTGTTCTTTGGCCAATTTCTCTTTTAAAGTTTTGTAGGTTCCTCTCTCCTTCTTCAATTGTTTCTTTAAAGAATCTAACTTCTCTTTATCAGCATCCTTTTTGGCAAAGTTTACGGATGTCATGGTTAAAAAACGTACGTTTCTAGCCGTCATTGTTGCATCAATTGATGCTTTAAATCCATTGGCGATCAATGGTTTCACTGGTATCCTCAACATTGGGTGTATATGTGGATTGTTTTGTTTTCTAAATCCCTTTACTAACGCGCATGAGAATATTAAGCCAGCAGCAGTAGGTCGTGCGGGGGAGAATACAATCTATTAAAATGGTTACAATGAGGGCGCTAAATGGCACCGCAGTGCGAGTTTAACGAGATATTAGCGGTACCACTTACCGCCATTTTAGCACCAGATTTATTCCAGTAAAATAGATCGCGATTTGCCATTGATAAATTTTTTCATCAACATGTTCTCTGCTGCCCGTTCAGATACATTATTCTTAGAAGGTGAAAAGGTTAGTGGTGATGATATCCGTAACCAAAACGTGTTAGCCGCTCAATCTGTTGCCAATGTTGTCAAATCCTCTTTAGGTCCAGTTGGATTGGATAAAATGTTGGTTGACGATATCGGTGATGTTACAGTAACGAACGATGGTGCTACTATTGTCTCCCTTTTGGACGTCAAACATCCGGCAGGAAAGATCTTAGTAGAATTAGCACAACAACAAGATAGAGAAATTGGGGATGGTACAACTTCTGTTGTGATCATTGCTAGTGAGCTTTTAAGAAGAGCTAATGAATTGGTGAAGAATAAAATTCATCCAACTACTATTATAACTGGTTATAGATTGGCTTTGAAGGAAGCTATAAGATATATTAATGATGTATTGTCATTGGATGTTGATTCTTTAGGTAAAGATACTTTGATTAATATTGCTAAAACATCCATGTCATCTAAAATCATTGGTAGTGATAGTGAATTTTTTAGTAAGATAGTAGTTGATGCTATGTTGGCAGTTAAAACTACAACAAATAAAGGTGAAACTAAATATCCTGTCAAAGCGGTCAACATTTTAAAGGCTCATGGTAAGTCATCTAAAGAAACAATGTTAGTTAATGGTTATGCATTAAATTGTACTGTTGCTTCACAAGCTATGACCAAATCTGTTACTAATGCTAAGATTGCATGTTTAGATATCAATTTACAAAAAGCCAGAATGGCCATGGGTGTTCAAATTAAGATTGATGATCCTGATCAATTGGAAGAAATCAGAAAGAGAGAATATGGTATAGTTATTGAAAGAATAAGAAAGATTTTAGATAGTGGAGCCAATGTCATTTTAACCACCAAAGGTATTGATGATTTATGCTTAAAAGAATTCATTGAAGCTAAAACAATGGCAGTTAGACGTTGTAAAAAAGAAGATTTAAGAAGAATTGCAAGAGCTACCGGAGCCACTTTAATTAGTGACTTAAGTAATTTAGAAGGTGAAGAAACCTTTGAAAGTTCTTACTTGGGTTACGCTGATGAAGTCACTCAAACAAGAATTAGTGATGATGAATGTATATTAATTAAAGGAACCAAACAACATTCTTCATCTTCAATTATTTTAAGAGGACCTAACGAATATTCATTAGATGAAATGCAAAGATCTATTCATGATTCATTATCCGTTGTTAAAAGAACATTAGAAAGTGGCCATGTTGTACCAGGAGGTGGATGTGTTGAAACTGCTTTAAATATTTTTTTGGAGAATTTTGCTACAACTGTTGGATCAAGAGAACAATTAGCCATTGCTGAATTTGCTAATGCTTTATTAATTATTCCTAAAACTTTAGCTAGTAATGCCGCTAAAGATTCTTCTGAATTAATCTCCAAATTAAGAACTTATCATGCTGCTAGTCAAAGTGCTTTACCTAGTGATTCTAAACGTAAAAATTATAAAAACTATGGTTTAGATTTAATTGAAGGTAAAATAGTCAATGAAGTAAATCATGGTGTTTTAGAACCAACCATTTCTAAAATCAAATCTTTAAAATCAGCTTTGGAAGCTTGTATTGCTATATTAAGAATTGATACCATGATCACAGTGAATCCAGATCCTCCAAAGGAAGATCCACATGATCATTAACTTTAATGTATATATTAGTCCATTGAATCATGGGTTTTTTAATCTATTTCTCTTGTAAGAAAAATCATCTCATTTTTAATTTTTCAATTTACTACTCTCCAATTTCATCTTCTATTGTTTAAACTGTGCTTATTTTCTTTTCTCCATCCCATCTTGAAATCACATTTACCCCTGCAACGTAGATCATTACAACAATCAAAAGTTGACATGGAGATTTCGAAGAAAAAATTTTCAATCACTTTACGAATCAAAGATGCTTTTAAAACCTCTATCCTATACTATTAAAAAAAAAACCTTACCCTAATCTACATAAAATACAATCATTATCAAAATGATTTCGAAATAAAATAAAACGTTCTTAAGCTAGTATCCTTCCCTGCAACATATTATCATGTTTATGCAATGTGTTAATAGATCTGTTTTGTAATGGTTTTCTTTTATACTCTTCAGCGATCATTGAGTTTAAGCTATAATTAGTTGGACTTGAACTAATTGAATCAATGGAAGAGACACTTGAGCTATTTGACATTGGAGAATTAACACTGCTGTATGAATTAACAGAAGATGTTGAAGAAGATCTTGATTTGGAATAATTCTTGAGATTGAAGTTGGATAATCTGTAGAAATTGATCTTTTGGTTTTGTTCGGCTTGAAGTTTCTTTGCAAGTTGGTTTTTTATTGGGATTAAAAATGGTTGTAAAGCAATAATCAAATCATCTTCGTTGATGGTAATATTCCAATTTAATAATCCAATCAACTCTCTTTCAGCCATATTAACTTCTTCAATAGTTAACAAACCATCAGTATATTTTGTCCAATGCTTATTTAATGGAGATGAATCATTTAAAGATTTAGCACTTAAAATAAGTGCAGATAAAAAAATTCTGTGTCTAGTGGTTTCCATACCAATAGCATTAGCAGGTAAGAAACTTCTTAATTTATTAAGATAGATCAAAGTAGCCATTAAAGTAGGTGTTTGAACATTGGAATATTTGATCAAATTTTTTATGAAGTTCACTAAAGAAATATTCACTTTAGAAATTGGATTAATTATTAAATCACTAGTACTTAAATGATTGAATTTTGGTTTTGAAGACTTGACTTGAATGATAGAATTGGTAGTAGCAACCAAATAGTTAATCATATCACTATTAACTGGTTGTCTTGAAAATATCTTTAAAGCTTCTCTATCTGACATTATTTGAATTATATTGTGATGAGCGTCAAAGGAATATGCCACTATTTATAATAAATTTCAAAATTTATTAACTCCAAATTACGCAGGTTGAGGTAAACTCTAAACACTTTAAAGCATTAAACATAAATAAGGGATTTACTAAGTAAATTCTTTCACATAACCATTCAATAGTTAATCCTATTCAACCCTCCCCCTGTCGATTGCCTAATTCATATAAATCTTAAAATATTTCATTATTTTTCGCGTTCAACTAACCACTAACTAACGCGAAAAAATCTCGTCAATTCTTATCCGGAAAGGGTTGTGGTATTGTCTATAGTATAGACGACTTAAGGTTGTTTTGTCATTATTGTTTATCAAAGTTATTAGCCAAATAGACAATCATCACTTTGATGACGACTTTATTGTCATAGCCTTAACAATAAGTCTGTGTTGATACCTTAAACAAAAATATTCAGGACTTAATTTTTTTTTTAAAGTTTTTTTAAAAGGGGGTTGACGCTCAAGGTGGTACAACCTGTGAGTGAAAAATTATTCTACGTGTTTTCAGCTAAGACCCTTTTAATCTTATATAAATCGTGAATATTTTTATGTATCATAACATCTGGCATAATTAAAAACGGGTATACGGTAGCCTAGGAGATCTGACCTTTAGTAGTTGTGATTAACTTTATTTACTCCTGTAGTATAGTAAAATAAACCCACTTTCATTTCCAGTATCTCTAGTATTTGAAAATCTAGTGAGAATATTTCCTATTGCAGTATTTGATTTATCTATTTCCGTAGAAAATGTAGATAGAGGTAATTGTACTGATTTAACTAATTAATTATCCTAAAAAGGTAAGTAATGAAATTTTATGTACTTGATTGTTCTTCATTAATTGCATTGTTCAATGTCCCTTGTATGTTTTAACTGTCTTAAGTAACTACTCTAGGGGTTTTTCCTATTGAAGAAAATCTTCTCTATTGGAGTTGGTGATTTAGTAATTTACAGTTAAATTTTTTCTATTGTACTTTTTTTTTTCACCTGCTTTCCGCTATTTCTGTAACTTATTTTATATAAAACAGTTATACATTTTTATGTTATTATACAAATTAGGCTAATTGATACTAACCCTTGTTAACCTGAAATTGTCAATTGTTTCAACAGTTAAGTGATTTTAAGCTGTATCTGGATAATAGAAAAAGGCAATAGCTATTATTAAATATGTAGCCACTAACATTACTCCTTCTAACCAATTACTTTCACCATCTAAAATAACCAAATTGGTAATAAAAACAGAAACAAATAATATGGCTGTCTCAAAGGTTGAAAAATATAATGACATTGGGATATCCATAGCCCAACCAACTAAAACCATAAATGGAGTAACAAACACTGCAATTTGTAAAGAGGAACCAACTGCAACACCAATAGCCAAATCCATTTTATCTTTCATAGCAACAAGAATAGCTGTAACATGTTCTGCTGCATTACCTACAATTGGAATAACAATTAAACCGATAAATGTCTTTGATAACCCGGAACTTTCAACTAAATCATCAATGGATCCAACTAAATAATCTGCGCAAAATGAAATAATTAAAGTAGCTGCAATTAAAGTAATTAAAGCTTCAGTAATATTTAATTTACCTTTATTTTTATTCTCAATGGGAACAGATGTTGCAATTATATCATCAGAATCTTGACTTGCTTGTGGTTCAAATAAAGATTTATGAGTTTTCAATTGAAATAATAAGAAAAGGATATAAACCACCAATAAAATCAAAGAAACACCTCTTGATAATGAAAGAATAAGTTCGTCAGATGAGCCAGGAATCGGGAAGGAATCACCGGATTTTTTTGGTGTTGGTAAACTAGCATGGAATGCAGCGGGAATTAATAAACTGGAAGTACCCAATGCCATTAAAGAAGACATGGTTTGAGCCACGGTTTGATTAAAAGTTTGTTGAACTCTTGTAATACCACCAGCGACAAAACAACAACCTAAAACTAAAAGTAAATTAGATAAAATAGAACCTAACATAGAAGCTTGAACAATTCTAACTTGGTTTTCTTTTAATGCAATAATTGAAACAATAATTTCAACTGCATTACCCAATGTAGCATTTAATAATCCACCAAGGGTCTCACCTACATGTTCACTCAATTCTTCAGTGGCGAACGCTAAGATTGAAGCTAAAGGCACAATAGCAAAGAAATTAATCCAAAAAACTGCATTTGAATTCCATTCCAAGATTCCAGCAAGGATTCCAATTGGTACAAAGACAAGTAAGTAATTAACAGGTGATGACTTGAAAATGGCCACTAATGGATCAAGTATCTTTTGCCGATACGATTGCTGTCTGCTGCCATTAACTAAAGGAGTTGAGTCTGTCAATGCCATCGCTAATATTAAACTTTGAAACTATAAGCCAACAAATGTTTGGAAAACCAAATAACCGTCAATGAGTTTTTGCAAGCAATCTGTCAATGAAATTGGGTAAGCCACTTACCGGAAATTACAGCCTCGTTTATGAGTTTTCTGACTGAAAGAGGAATGTAAATGTGTATTTATACAGAATGATTTTATTATCTCACAAGTTCACTCCATAAGTAAGGAACAAACACTTGAATTGCTACAAGTAAAGTCATGAAGTTTTGGAATAATGATAATGGTAATAACCATAAGCCATTATCTAAGATATTCCAATACATGGAATAAAATGCGACACTAAAGAAGTGATTAAATAATAGCATGGGGAATGGTAACATACCACTTAATAAACCAATAGGTCCAGTAATACAATCTCCACCTAATTGGAAATATCTAAAACAACCTCTTTGGAGTATTTTCAAGTATGTGGAATCCGCTGCAAATAACGCATATAATGCTACACTAAGGGTGTTAATAACAGCATCTAATTTTTTTCTTTGAGAGTGGAACTGTCCTAATCTTATTTTAAGTGCTTTATGATCTTTAAGATCCTTAACATTAGATGGATGAAGTAATCTTGCTAATATTACTGCATCATTCAATCCAACAGTCATACCACCTCCTGTAAGAGGGTGTCTCATGTTTAAAGAATCACCCAATAATATAAACCCTTTCTCTTTAGTACCTTGTTTTAAAGCTGGTAAGTATTGATTTGGCATACTTCTGAATTTACCAACCTTCATGGCTCTTTCAAAAGAGGGAAGAACTTCTTTAGGTATCTCTGGTTTAACCACATTATTCAAATAATCTTGTAACTCATTATTACTTTGTGAAGGAGGTTTAATTGATCTATATGCACATAACATTCTAGCTGTGGTTTTACTGGTTTGGTATGCAAGAACTGGTGCTGCTTCTTTGCCTAATATCACATGTCCATGGTAGGGTGCTGGAAATTCACAATTTTCCAAATCAATACCAACGAAATATGATCCAACGTGTGGAGGTTTATAACCAGTTATCTCTTTTCTGAATTTAGAGTAAATCCCATCACAAGCGATAACAAGTTTCCCTTTATACTCATTAATAATATCTTCACCGTTAACATTTTGCTTAACATTAACTCCACAAATTACATCAATATCATCATCATCTTTAATTAAAGTTGTGGCAGAACCTTCAATACAAGTAATATTCTTTTCACGTTTAACAATATCTCTTAAGTTCATTAAAAACTCTCCATTATGAAAAGAAACTCCTTGGACTCTTTCATCATCATACCATTCATCAGCTTTTAATGTTGTATCACTTTTTATCTTGTCATTATCATTAAAAACGCAGTCTCGTACACTAACTGTGGGATTAGCTTTAGAAGCTTCCAGCTTTTCTAAGTAAGGAATTTGGATACTTTCACCATTATATTTGATCCAATACCCTTTACAAGGAATCGCCTCAATATCATTAATAGCAGTAGCCATTCCTAATTCTACTAACGCTTTAACACCTGCTGGTTGCATTAATTCCCCTACTATACGATCTTGTTTCCCCCAATTTCTTTCTACTATTAACACACTTCTTCCTTGTCTAGCCATAGCCGTAGCTATTGCAGGCCCAACTACTCCAGCACCTATCACTATAACATCGTATTCCTTGTCCATATTGCCCTGATTTTTGAAATTCTTCTCGGGACTTATATAGTTTTTTCTCGACCCATTTAGCTGAAAAATCTGATGATCGCGTCGTTTAGAAATGGCATCATGATGATTTTACTTAATTATTCAGTTATATATTATTTCTCAGCCTTGTTATTCTTCATCACTTTCTTCTTCTGCTTCTTGCAACCATTCAACAAATTTGCCTGTGGCTGTTCTAACATGTCTATATAAATCATTAGCTTGACTCTGGTCACTTTCCCACCAACTTAAAATCTTATCTTCTTCGATAATATCTTTATCATACAACACATTTATGGCCCAAAATAAGAGGTGCTGATTATAAGCAATATCTAACCTACTAGTGACATCTTGTAATATAAGTAATAAATCCAGCTGATCTTCAGGTTCAAATATTTGTCTTTTGAATAAGGGACCCCATGTATTAAAGATCTTCAATGTAGCATCTTTCACGTTTAATGTTTCAGTTGCAATGAAATGAACAATTCTTTTGTATAAAGCCTCTACTGTAGCTACTCTTACCTCATGATAGGTGACATTCATGGACATTCTTAATGTGTTTAATTCCAACAATGCTGTATCTAAATCATGATTGTTTTCAATAGATCTAGTGACAGTATCAACAGCTTCCTTGTTGAAATCTTCTTCTTCATCATCTCTCTCAAAATCAGTTGAGATTATAGAATTAGATGAAAACCTTCTACTTCTTCTTTTCTTTCTCTTATTGGAAACTGATGCAATTGAATCATCACTAATATTTAAATTAATGAAATTTTGATACATCTTGGTACTCATTTTACTGATTTTGGAAACATCCATATCTGATTCGTAATCACTATCATCACTATCTTCTTTTTCAAAATCAGAAACATAAACATATCCCACACCATCTACTCCGACAACATCGATATCTCTGGCATTCGATAATGATATTTTTTCTTCTTCTTTCTCTTCTTCTGCTTCTTCTTCTTCTTCTTCTTCTAGTTCTTCATCACTTGAAAAACTATCAAAAGATTCAAGTTGTTTCATTACTGGTTTTTCAATCAATCTGGTATTAATTGGAATTTGCTTGTTAGCACTGATTACAACATTATCACCTAAAACACTGTTGCTGATAACCACATTTGACTTAACATGAACATTAGATGCCAAAATGGACTTAGTGATGACGGAGTTATCTTCAATAACTACATTATCCCAAATGTAACTATTTGTAATCAAGACATTTTTACCAATTTTACAGTTTCTGCCAATAGTAGATTTGTTGATTGAAGAACCATCGTCAATTTCCGTATCATTTCCAATGGTAACACAATTACCTAATTTGCAATTTTGAGCTAAAATTACTCTATCTTCTTTATAAATATGGTTGAATTTATAGGAGTAACACTGATCATGAAGTAAATTGGAATCTGGTACTAATGGATAACACCATCTACTTAAGATATCTTGAGAAACAGCAGCATAAGTTAAAAAGCTGGTGACTCTACTGGCATATTCAATACCATCCGTTATGTATGCATAAACAGTTTTCTTTACCAAATCACTAGTTAAAACCCCCTTAACAAAATCACTTCTTAATAATTGATAATCAAAGTTATCTTGAAAGATTTGTGGGACCAAAGGAGAACAAATATCAATATGACAGTCAATTAAATCATTTCTTAAAATTAATTCATCCTCAACATCCTCTAATAATTCAGGATCAATATTGATAGATGTTTGATTCAAGTTACTTGGAGGTATACTTTGATAATAGATACACCTATCTGTTTTACGATCCAAAAGAAATGAAGCGGAATCAATTTGACTTCTAGTTCTATGATATGGAGATGCATTAGTTAAAATCATTGTTAAAATATGTTCTTTATCCAAATGTTTCTTATGTTTATGAAATTTCAATGCTTTACTGAAATCAATATTAGTGATAACATCACCACTTACTAATAAAAAGTCACCAGTAATTAACCCTCTATTATCTAAATCTCTCATGGTGTCACCTACAGATCTAGATTCCAAAGACATGATGGTAGTTATATTAAATGGTGAATTAGTGGAATTCCATTTGGAGTTTTCAATGTATTCTTGAATCTGATCTGCATGGGAAGAACACATTAAATAAACTTCATTCACACCACTTTTAGCTAAGAATTCCAAAGTATATTCAATTAAGGGGACATTTGCTAAAGGTAAAAGACATCTTGGTTTAACAGCCGTCAAAGGCATAAATCTGGATATGAATGAGTCGGTTAGGACTATAGCTTGAAACCTCTCATCCTTTTCAATCTCTTTCTTCCCTTTCTTTGGTGGCATTTATGGTTAAAATTTTTACACTTCTCGATTTGAGAAGAGTGTGAGACAAAACTTTATCACTGTATGAATTTCACTATATGACTATGTACACTTTAAATAATATCTACACCATATTTATCTTAATTATTGGCGGCTTCTTCTTTCTGTTGACTTATGTTGATGGTATTTCCTTCTTCGGCTTCTTTTCTTGCTTGTTTAATTTGAGCAATGATTTTTTGTCTTTCTTCTTCATCTTGCTTTCTTTCATCCAAAATTCTTTGCCATTCTGGAATTGGAGCAGGTTTAGTTTTAGCAATCTCTTCTTCCTTCATTGCCAATAAGATAGTTCCTAATAATAAGACCACAGATATGGCTTGAGCATACATTCTAGCTTGAACAGCTTTCTGAGCAGTAGTCATGATTTTATCCCTATTGACTAGAACCCAAGACCCATATAAGGAAGCAGCCCAAGTACCAATAATGATGGAATATTTATTTTTATTCAAAGAGTGAATGATCTTATCAGACATAGGCATTGATTGCCATTCTTTATATTGTTCCATCATTTTCTTTTGATTATAATCTGAACTATGCATTTCTCTATCAAATTCAACAGAACCTTGATCAGCATAGAAAGCACTAATAGCAATGGTTGGCATAGCAATCATAGCAGTTTTCACAGATGTATTCATTTGTCTGAACTTAATAGGATGTTTAGTTTTAAAGTATGCAAATAATCCAGCAGATAAAATAGAACCATATAATAACCCTTTGGCTCCTTCTGCTGTAATATGAGCAATATGTGCTTCTTTCTCTTCGTTATCTAAAATCTTCATTCTTATTAATATGAAATTTATTGACTAAATTATAGAGCGTGTGCACTTGTATTTATAGGAATTGGCCGGGTCGGATATTGTTAAAGAAAAAGAAATTAGTACGTTAGCAAAATAGCTCATTACATACTTTTTAATCGCAAACTTGATCATGAATATTCAATCTTTGATGACACTCATTGATGTTGTAATTCTGATGATGAATGTGTTCTTAATATGCAAGGAACCTCTACCTTTAATAACTCAAAGATTGAATATGCTTCATGGTCTATAAGTTGATAGCCAATTAAATCATGTATTATTGGCTGTTGATTCGTGAAGTACGGCCGAAATAAACCACATGATGCAGATGTGGCTTTTCCCTGACATGATAGCTTATAATGACTAACATAAAGTATAATTTGGGTTTAGATGGAATCATGATATGTTATGGCCACCATTGTCTTTCTCTTATCATTATTATTTGTATTATTCCTATGTTAACCAGAACTGACCATTTGCACGTAGTTGAGCTATTTGACTTGCCATTTAAACCGCACACTTTATTGAAGCTGGACTTGAAATAAACCTCTTTTCAGACATTTTATAATGAATAGTAAGATGGATGGTGGAATGGATCATGGTGGAATGGGTCATGGCGGAATGGATCATGGCGGAATGGATATGTGTTCTATGAATATGCTTTTCACTTGGGACTATACGAACACTTGTGTGATATTCAAATGGTGGCATATTCGTGGTTTCAGTTCCTTTTTATTATCATTCTTAGCTATTATCATCATTTCTATGTTTTATGAGTTTTCAAGATACTCAATCTCTATGTGGGAAGCCAAAACTGCAACTAGACTTGACGAATTGTCCTCAACAACAAACTCACAAATAAGGCAATTCAGATTAAAGAAATCGATATTATATGGGTTTCAAATAGGATACTCATTCATGTTAATGTTGGTATTTATGACCTATAATGGATGGCTCATGATTGCTGTTGTGTTGGGTGCTATTATCGGGAATAACTTATGGGGATATAAAGCTGGTGGTAGAGGTATGGAATGTCATTAGTATTTAAATAAATGTTTATTGACAATATAAGTAAAAACCAATCCTACAATTTATAGTTTCCGCCAACTGCTTTATCAGCAATCTTCTTTGGGATTTGAGCTTGTGCTTCTTGGGTTATGGTCCCGACCAATTTCCCTTTAGGGTTAAAGTATGAAGAAATAAAGAAAACTCTTCCATTATTTAATGTCATAAATCTATAATCAACAAATAACCATTCGGTGACATTGAAATCATCATCATGGAAATAAATATTATGATCCATACTTGCATACGTAAAATTAGCGTGTTTGAATTGAAATGCAATCCCCAAAGATCTAAAAAATAATACTAAAGTGGTAGCATCAGATAAAAATGCAAAATCAATATAATTCCATTTTTTATTTACAGGCTGTTTACCCTCGACATTGACCCTGGTGAAAAATCCTAATCTTCTGTCTCCAATTTCTAATTCCTTCTCCTTTTCATCAGGTTCCTCAAAAGTTTCTGGAATCATAAATACTTGAATATGATCGTTGGTGTGATTAAGAATCATTAATTCATCTAGGTGATCCTTATACTTGTAAAAATATTCGTTAGGTTGGAATTGAAACAGAAATGGTACACTTTTTAAATTAAGAGTATTACTATTATGATATTCTAATCTTCTCTGTTTAATGTCATTATTTCTACCAAAGGATACCATTGCAACAAAACATAATTTATCTGTCTCTCCTTGGTAACAATTAACTAACCGATTCTTGTAATTATTTCCGTCACTATTATGTACAATTTCATATCTTATGATACTCAATGTACTTGCAGGTCTCATAAAGTAAGAATGGAATGAGTTTGGAGTCCAGCCTGGCTCAACTGTTTCCCATGCTGCTGCTATACTTTGTGCTACCATTTCACCTCCAAAAACTAATTTTGTGGTCTTAGTATCAATAGATTGTAAAGTATTTGCTCCATAAACTAGGTTATCATTCTTTTTAACTACTTCATATTGTCTGGCTTTATACATTATTATGACCTTTTTCTTTTGTTGATTTAGATCTGAGGTTTTATGTATAGTAAATTTTATTTATAGTTGAATCTTATTTAATTTTATTTATAGTGAATTTTTTGAATAGGAGGACGATGACAGACAATGGTTAGAAGACCCAAAAATCTCAGTCCGTACTTTATTTGGGGCTCACACTAGATGGTAGTTGGTGAACTTTTGCCTCAATAGTAGGCGTTGACATGTAACTTGGTTGGCCAATAAAACTTGGCTTGTTCTCGGTTAAACTTGACAGATCAAAAACAAACTTTTTCATCTGCAGATCTAACCGACAAAAAGGGTAAAATATTATCTCCATTTAGAAGCCATAATTTCGTCGTTGCTGAACTAAAAATAATTAAGCACTTGAAGAGTTCATTTGTAATATATACTTCAATCTTAACCAATATGAATTACTAGCCGTTGCCCATTAATTACAAATGGCTTCAAACCTGTGCAGATTAGACCATGATCGTCGCTGAGGGGTGCAGCTTTTCCGTGAACGCGGAGTGAGAAAGTATTTTCTCCTTAACTAAATATCCTACCTTGTGACTTTAGCAAGCTCTGACTACTGAATTATTAGCTAATCCACATTATTATATTTTGCAAGTAAGAAATAGGAAATTTTTCAAAAAACTATCAACGCTAATTACAATAAGGGCTTATGTGCCCTAAATAATATTATTCCGAGGACGAGGTATATAAGTGTCTCTAAAATTTAGTTAATACTACCAATTTGCCCAATAACATTGAGAGTCTCCTTTAACACTGATATATTCAAGTATACAATGATTTGACAGTTAAAACGATATCAAGAATATGATGGCACGTGCTTGTTATATACTACTAACTATATATGTAATATTTTGTGGTAGACTCGCTAGCAGATGCTCCAGTGGCGCAGAGGTTAGCGCTTCGTGCTTATAGCCGTATGACGACTCATGGTTATGCCTAAGTCACGGTCGTGTGAGGAACGCGACGGTCGTGGGTTCAAACCCCTCCTGGAGCATTTGTCCTTTTTTTTACATAAACTGTTCGTAGCTTATAGTAACAGCATTACAAGTCTTGGTAAAATTCTGGGAACTATTCATTGTTGTACTGATTGTTATTTGTGCAGCTGTTGCTCTTGTCCTTTCTATATTTACAGCGTCTATTCTCTCACACATTGAAATTTAAATCTAGAGATCGAGCTCATCGGAAAAAAAAATAAGTAAACTATGGCAGAGAAAGTAAGATACTATTTAGAACAGTCAGTTCCAGAACTAGAGGACCTTCAAAACAAAGGTCTCTTTGAAAAGCATGAGATCACCATGATTATGAGAAGGAGAACAGATTTTGAACATAGAATTCAAGGTAGAGGTTCACACACAAGAGATTTCTTAAAGTATGCTGAATTTGAAAAAAACTTGGAGAAACTTAGAAAGAAGAGATATGCTAGATTGAGCAAAGTTGGATTAGTTGACACAAAACCAAGTATTTCAGATTGGGCTGGAGTTAGAAGAATTCTTTTCATCTATCAAAGAGGTACAAATAAGTATCCCAAAAGTCTTGAAATTTGGTCTAATTACTTGGAATTTGCCAAAAAACATGGTGCTATTAAAGTCATTTATAAAATCTATTCTAAATTATTACAACTTCAACCAAGAAATGTCGATGCATGGTTATCAGCTTGTAAATATGAGTTTGAAACTAATAATAATGCCAAAGGTACTAGAGTTTTATTTCAAAGAGGTTTAAGATTAAACCCAGATTCTAAAGAGTTGTGGTTGAATTACTTCCAATTCGAACTTACATACATATCCAAATTATTAACAAGAAGGAAAGTTTTGGGATTGATAACTGAAAAGCAACAACAAGAAGAAATGGAAAAAGAGGTCCATCAATATAATGAAAAATTAAATGAAGAAAATATGTTGGACGATGGTGATGAAAATACAATTGCATTACCTACAGAATCGTTACGTGATGAATTGAATACTTTACCAGAAGCAGATATGAACATGTTAGGAAATCCAGAAACTAACCCAGCATTAAAAGGGGATGTTTCTTTGGCCATTTTTGATGCAGCTGTTGCAGCCTTAATCAATGATAATACTATTAATAAAGACATCAAATTCTTCCAATTAGTTCACCAAATGTTGAGTATTATTGACAATTTTGATGATTTGAACCAAGATTACCTTTATATGCATATTTTGAATTATTTACAAACTCATTATCCAAACAATGTTAACACTTTATTAATTGATGTTACTTTACCTTTAAGGAACGTGGACAAATCATCTAGCTTATTTGCCAATAACTTGCAATTATCCGTCAACAAATTCCTTGCATATAAATTGAAATCTAAGAATGACGAATTGACTAGAAGATACATTGACTACTTAAATAAATTCATTGATGGTGAAGAATCCAAAGTGAATGAATTATTGAGAGCTATTATTAAAAAGTGTCAAACATGAATTTTGTATAGTACACATAAAATATAGAATTAAATTAGAATAGGAACCCTAATCTCTTTTTCCTAATGAAGCTTCGTGATCCAATGGTAAGTATCTTGACTTCAGTCTATTTATGTTACGAGTGAAACCCAAAGTAGCAAAACTGGAAACCACTGCGACTAGAAGCATGTAGCTAACGAAGGCTCCTTTTGAAACCATACTTGTTGGGGTCTGGTAAAAACCGTCAATAAATGGAAGTCCATTAGTTTTACTGTATGATTCAGTAATAGACCCAATTGGAGATATGTTATCAAACCATTTGACTGAAAAGTGGATTGGAAATTCATCACCGATAACTACCCTGGTAGCATTGGTACTTGCACCATATGCAACGCTGCTAATGATGGTTTTGATATTGGATTTAGGGGTAGTAAATAACACATTCATATTTGGATCAACATCCAAATGACTTTCATGGATTTCACCTCTAAAATTGAAGGTTAATGGGATGGATGCTCCACCTTTTTCAAGATAATTCTGTTCTGTACTTAATGGAATTCGACAACTAAATGGAGAATCTTCGTGTATATAGAATTGAAATAAATGGTATAATTCATCATCAAACGTAATCGTACAATTGAAATCTTCATTCACGCCGTATTTGAACGTTAAAGGTTGATTCGTTTCTTTACAAGTTGGAAAAGGAACATAAAGAATACGTTCCTGTGAATCCATATTATGTTCACCATTGTCGATATTTCTTGAAATGCAATCCATCAATATATGCTGTCCATTTTCATAAGGCTCTATGTTAGTTGGAATATCTCCATTCTTGGTTAAAGGAAAGAATTGGGCTGAGACCAAAGGTAATATCAATAATAGCCAGATCATTAAAAAGAATATCAACTACCGCGAGTCTTTTTTTTTTCATTATCATATATATACTACAAAACATTACAAGAATTATGCTTGGGAGCACCAGCCCATTTGCACGAAAAACTCGTAAATCTTAGATGCTTTGTTAACATCAATTTTCAAAGAGTTTCTAGCATCTTTTTTCTTTAAAATTCCGTTATTCTTTATTGCCTCTTTCATTAATTGATTTTTAATAGCTAAGTAGGGTTTTGGAAGTATTCTAAGAGTAGAACATAACTGTTTTTCTTCATTAGACAATAGTTCAAAGTCTGTAGCATGACTTATATCTAATGGAGCTCTTACATTACCAGGTTTGGGTTTGAATTCTGGTTGAGGACTAAAGTTTCTACCTTGAGTACTACCATGTCTACCAACATTAGTTCCATTTCCCATTCTTTGGTAATGAGCACTCCGTATAAGTTTATCTTTCTCAAACTTGTTACCGTCTTCTATCAATGTAATACCATTTCTCCTCCAATTTTGGAGTTGTTGAATTCGTATTCTGCATTTGAGTTCAGTCAAAATATCTTTTGTGAAATTTTCAAAGTCCTCTGGGGTCATAATTTTAATAAATGCATTAATTTTCTTAAGTAATTCCTTTTCCTCTTTTGACTTTCTCTTGTCATTAGCAATGTTTTTCCTGTAATCAAGCAATTTATTCAAGATTAACACTCTTTTACGTTCAGCTCTGGTAGTTAATCTAGAATTATAAATTGATAATACAGTTAATTTCAATTCAATATCCAAACTATTATCCTCTGGATCAAATACCATATCTTTCACACTTATTTCGGCATCATTTTCTACTTCATGATCAAATTCCAATCTACCAGGCATATATCCTTGAATTTCATGACAAAGAGGTACTGAAGCAACAGACTTTTGTTTTGGAGGTGGCAAGGGCATACTCTTTCTGTCCTGTAATCTTTGTTTCCTCTGCTTTAAGAATTCCAATGGATTGATGTCAAATTGTTTATTCATCTCTGGTAATGGGTATTCTTTTGATTCAAGATATATTTTGAAATAATGTTCTTTGACTTCCTCCTTCGATCTATTTCCTATATGGTCAGCTATATCAGCCCAATTTCCTAGCCCAAATGTTTCACAACCTTGGATTAATAAGAGCTCTTCATCTGCTCCCCATTCTTTATCAAAGATTGGATAAGTGTTTTGTTCTATAATCATGTAATCATGCCATGGTTTATGATCATTTGTGCTATTACCACTGCTGAAGCAAGGCACACAGAGATCATAGTCAGTGCATATAGCACACTTAATCCTGATTCTATTGGTACAATCTACTGAGCAAACGTCACAGTGAAATAGTTTACCTTTATCCATGAGTTTAGATAGAATAATCAATAAGGAATGCGAACTTGGGGTTCAATATGTAGTTCTAGAGCTAGTGCGAGCATAGTACCATCTGCCGCGAGAACAGGCCGTTGACGCAGCCAAACTATTCGTTCTACTAAAGTCTTTTGACGCGCGCCACTAGCCCTCAGAAAATAGGTCGTGTGACACACACTAAAACACAGTCACAGGTTCACATGACTTATCCTCGCTCAATTTTCCTCTTTGTACAGGCATCTCAGTTGGGTAGTTGAAAGTGAGAGCTGAAAATTTTTATTTTTTCTATTCATTGATTATACAAAATGGTATGTAAAGATATAAAATAGCCATGAAAAATTAGACATGAAGATGAAATAATAGTGGAATATGATAGTAGGAAGCATTTATAAGAGAATCACCATAAGATCTGGGGATATATGAATGAATATCGAGAAGAAGATTCAATTAATAGTGGAGGCATAATCACCTTCTTGTTGAGATATTTCAAATGGACAAAACAATGATCAATTATACTAACAAAGTATTTAGGCTCGTGTTAGAACTAAAACCGTCAAAAGGGCTTCCAAGGTCTTAATCGAAAGATTCTACCCTAAATTAACTTTAGATTTCGAAACCAACAAAAGATTAGCTGATGAAATCGCTGTTATTCAATCCAAAAGATTAAGAAACAAGATTGCTGGTTACACCACTCACTTAATGAGAAGAATTCAAAAAGGTCCAGTCAGAGGTATTTCTTTCAAATTACAAGAAGAAGAAAGAGAAAGAAAAGATCAATACGTTCCAGAAGTTTCTGCTTTAGACTTATCTCACACTAACGGTCAATTAGAAGTTGATTCTGAAACTGCTGACTTAGTTAAAACTTTAGGTTTCAAAATTCCAATTCAAACCGTTGCTATTTCTTCTCAAAGAGGTCCAAGAAGATTTGCTAAAAGAAACTAAGCTCATGAGTTTGTATATTTAATATAAATTTTGATATATTTGAAGCGTGCACTAATTCTAGTGATATTTTGTAATGAACTACTTATTATTATGTAATAAAACAATTATGTAATAAAATAATAGTATAAACCAAAGTGAAGCATCGGTTTTCGTGTATCGTTATCTTTTATAAACTAACCATTTATTTTATCGTACTCCTTTTTACTTTATGTATTCTGCAATTTTCGCAACTTCTATAAATCGTAATCATTATCATATGTCATATTTAATTAATGACTTCTGAAGGTTGAGTAGTTTTTCCGTTCTTTAGACCGTCAACGTCATCTTCACCATCTTCATCTTCTTCATCTTCTTCATCTTCTTCTTCCTCATCTTCTTCATCTTCATCTTCTTCATCATCTTCTTCATCTTCACCGTCTTTACCATTTTCACCATTTTCGCTATCTTCATCATCATCGTTATCAATCAAAACACTGGCATCAAAATACAATGAAGGATCTAGGGAGTTAATTTTAGCAGATTTAGACTTTCCATCTAACAAGATTTCACTCATGATTTTACCACTACCCGGCGCATTATTGATACCCCAACAACTATGACCTGAGCAAATGTATAAGTTGCTTACATTCGTTTCACCAATTAAAGGACCCGAAGAGGTAGGGGCTTCTAAAACTGGAAGATAACAAGCTTGTCTTCTCAATATTCTACCTTTACGTAAGTTTGGTGAAAACTTCGATACTTGATTGAATAGATCATCGCATTTGGCGGTAACAACCTCGACAT
Source organism: Yamadazyma aaseri (assembly GCA_947297635.1). Classification (NCBI taxonomy): domain Eukaryota; kingdom Fungi; phylum Ascomycota; class Pichiomycetes; order Serinales; family Debaryomycetaceae; genus Yamadazyma; species Yamadazyma aaseri. The sequence continues at coordinate 1,618,397 of CAMYTP010000009.1, read as the reverse complement.
CATCGGTTGTTTCTGGGACGTCTACCGCAGAGTCTCCCTCTCCGCAAACATAAACCTCATCTTGTCTGGCATAAATTTCAGGTGAAATATATTGAGATGAATTCAATTTGAATTCAGTGAAAATAGCATATGGACTAACTGGTTGATCTTTAAATGGAGCAATTGTGATAGAATGAGCTCTCAATCCACTAATTGGACAATCAGGTAGAATTTTAGAAGTCCAAGGACCAACAGTCAAAACGACTTGGTCCCCTTTGAAATTGATCAAATTACCACTGGAAGTATCATCTTTGAGAGAAGTAGGTTCGTAATTAACTCCAATGGCACTACCAGCTTCATAATCATATTCAACATTAATTACCTTCCCAAGAATTAATTCGATTGATCCTTTAGACATTTCAACAGCTTTCTTCAAGATAAAATTAGTAAATTTATAGGGATGAACTTGTGCGGTTGTGTCAGTATCGCCCAATGTTGAACAACTCTTTACCAACTTTGAGTTTATCCAGTTCAAGGTTCTTGGTAGTTGATTTTGTAAACCACGGTTGTCACCTCTTCTAGAGAACTTTTTGGGGGGTTTTTCAACAGAAGAGCTAGAGTCCGAATCGGATTCTTTGTATCTTTGTTTATCACTAGCAAGTACTGTCTCTTTAGCTTCATCTTCGTCATCATCTTCGTCATCATCCTCATCTTCTGATAAGTGAGACAAATCACCTTCAAGTGATACAGTTGTTAGCCTTCTATAACCCCATTCTTTTTCACCGTTATACTTATCACTTAATTCTTGGTGTAAATTGAAACTCAAAGGGACAATTTGTTGAGGAAAAGCCCATAAAGCCAATAAACCACCAGCTTTACCGCTGGCACCACCAGCAACTCTTTTACTTTCAATCAACACTATCCGGTACTTTTCGGGATCATATTTAGGGTGATTTACTAGATAGTAAGCAGTACAGCAACCAACAATCCCAGCACCAGCTATAATAATAGTATGCTTCCCATCAGCTTCACTGGGGGTAGATTTGAAATTTAAATAATCCGCCATTATACTTTATGCAATTCCTCACCTCTTGTATAGTTAACAACTCACTCGGACTGTTAGTATAGTTGGTTTATGTTATATATAAAATGTTGTTAACAGAAAAATAAAACTTATTGACTGATTTTTGAGGGAGAAAATAGGATGATTATCTGACATCAAAATTGCACAATTGGGGCAGAGATGCGTTGAGAAGTATTTCAAGAGAGGGAGTGTTAAGGCTCATAAATCACGCGCAAGATAGTTTATTATGGTCATGTGGCAGCAATTATAGCTTTATAGTTAAGGTATATCATTACTGTGCAGCATAAGATGTGGCCGTAGCCATGGGGAGCCAATGAAGGAGCAGGGATCTCTAAAAGTTTTATATGGATATGTCTAAACATATGCAAAAAGTTGTAGGTAACTTATTCACCTGCAGCTAAAAACAGCTGATTTTATATTACACAAAATCTTATTTTTTGTGATAGACAAATAGAAAATACGAACACATGAAACACGACGAACTGATACGGTAAATCCGATAGCGTATTTTTATTTATTTAATTTATTTAATATTTATTTTATACATAAATTTGAACTTCAAAATCACTTTCAAGTTCAGTATCTCCAACTGTATCTTCCATATTCAAAATTTCATCATCAAATACCATTTTTACTTTATTCATATCAACATTAGTGAGATTATGTTTCTGGCAAAAATACTCAAAAACTTTTGATAATCTTGTATCAGCATTTACCTTTACAAAGAGTTGTTTGTTGTCTTTTCCTTTCAATGCAATTTTAAAGTATCCATCATCTTCATTGTCATCAATTTCAATTGCCTCTTTTAATCCTTCTATTCCCACCATTTCTTCTTCGTCATCTACATCTTCTTCACCGTCTTTTTCTTCTGATCCCAAAAGAATTTCTTCAACAGGAATGTCCTCTACTTCCTTTACATCTTTAATGAATTTCTCATATTTAGTTTTCAATTCATCATACACCTCAAGTGCATTTCCTGCTTCCTCACGTGGAATTAGTAAACAATCAATTGCTGTATATCCTTCTCCTTTTATATATGTCAATTCACTACTATTAGGTGGTGATATTCTCAATGATTTGGGCTTGAAAAATGGTTTTATTTCTCTTCGTCCTTGAATCCAAAATAATGCTACATCTTCATTTTTAATCTCACGGCTTAATTCTCCATTATTACGATAATACAGTAGTATGATCTTTATGATATCTGCAAATTCTTTGGTCCCTTTGGTACTAAAAGATGATGGCCTTTCACAAATTATTTTGGGAATTACATTAAGTATGTAAAGTCTCTCCTTTTCCTCAGAATCAGAAAAGCTGTATGAATTACCGAGTGTATCATTTTGAAACTGTTCAATGCTTTTAAGAATCTCATCTTCATCCATGTCATCGTCTTCATTATCTTCATCATCAAATTGTTTTTCTCTCTTATCGTTTATTGTTGCACTCTTGGTCTTGGTTACTCCTCTATGACTTTTGCTGTTAGCTGTCTGACTTCGTTTGGTGGGAGACTTCCGTAGTCTTGATGAGTGCCGCACAGAATTATCTGTATCATTGACATTTTCAATACTAATTTCATCATCATCATCATCATCTGTCAACACGTCTATCCTACTAGTCTCAGAGTGTTTTGAGAAGGAGTCAATTGATGACTTCGGTGATGTAATCATGGCAGTTTCACTTCTATCACTTGATCCTAACAACAAATCATGGATAGATCCCTTCGTAACATCCACCTTTATGGGATTATCCTCAGTGACCAAAAGACTTTCGTTAACTATATGTTTTTCACTCTTTCTCTTTTTGCGCTTAGATAAGTTGAAGAAATCATCGTCATCATCAGCAGTGAAATGCTTTTTCTTCTTCTTCTTCTTCTTTTCATGTTTAGGTGATGATCTATCAGAAGTTCTCATATTTTTATCATCAGAAGAAATAACATCTTCAATAGTTATAGAGTCCATGTTATGGATAATCACTGGATGTCATAAAAGCTTTACTTCGCACAAATAGTTTATAAATGTCTATTTCTCAACCAAATTATACTTAAAATATTGAGCCCAAGGACCCAAACAATGCCTTTAATTTGATCATAAATACCGTTAATACCATTAAGACAATGGTCATGATGATCTTTTCATTTTTCATCCACAATTCATAATCCAAGAATTTCACATCATCCTTCTTTTTGTTGGCAAGGTACCTATGATTTGAATGCCTATCTTCATTCCAATGTGGCTCCACAGGTACATACCTATTGTTGAATTCAATCTCTTTGGCTCTATCGATATGATTAGTTATGCTGTTGAATACACCATGAACTTGTGGGTAGTTATCAAAGATTACTGAAGACATGGGTTCAATATGGGCTTTTTCACTAGATGTAAGAATGATAGTATAGTGTGGAGAAGGTAATTTACCAATTATGTTTCTTATAAATTGATCATTCTTTCTGATTTGTTCTTCTCTTGTCTCCTGATCGTCACTTAGTTGATCGAATTTGATTTTTATGGATCGGGTTTTTATATCAATATAATTCAAGTTGGTATTATCATCGGCATTAATATTCAATGGTTCAGCATCACAGGTTGTGATTATATATTGCTGTAAATAATCAAGATCAAGTACATCGTCGATGAATGATAATCCCATCACAGTAGATGCCATGGAAAAGTATTTCCCCAAATGGTTCCAGTTTCCAAGTGATCTATCATTGATATCAGATACTTTCAAACCAGGCATGTCAAGCAACACGTATCCATCAGAAGAACACTCTGTGATTAATCTTTTTAGCATATTAGTAACCTCCTCTCCAGTATATCTTGTACTTGGCTTAATTTCAGGTAGCTCATCCTTGAGGCCCTTTACAAGACTATATGATGCTACAGCTAAGGGCACAACGTTAAAGCAGAACACATAGTTTATGATGAATAAAAATGGCAATATCTTCATTACGTGTGAATAAATCAATAGATGGTTTTTGAGACTATAATCATTTACACGACCACCTTAAGTTGAAAGCTATATTGTTATGGCGAACCTTAGTTGGATGGAGATGGGGAGGAAGAGATGTCGGTCGGCTTGAGATGTTGAATGATAGAGGTGGAAGCTTATACGGAGCATGAGTAGTACTGTCTAGTTTGCTTCCAGGCATTGTGGAGAATTGTATGAAGATTTTAATTGTCAGTTTCATAATTGTTTCAGATATCAGTACTTTAAAAGTACAGGAAATTCTGCTTAAATCAACAATAACGATGTTTTATACCTTATTTCTATGTATATTTACCTTGGGATTAACTATTACCGAGATTCAAGTAGTCACCATCCATCTAGTGCCTGGTTTTGTATCATTCACATCTAGCTCATCTCAACTGGCTGCAACTTTAGATGAATGGAATTATTCAGGTGATTATCAATTTAATCAGACTTTTGCAAAAGAGATGGTTGATCTTCATAACTATAAGCGTTTATTGCACCATTCTCAGCCTTTAAGATGGAATTTCACATTATTTGAATATGCACAGGCTTTTGCAAATAAATATGATTGTTCTGGAAATTTGAGACATTCTGGTGGTGTTTACGGAGAGAACCTTGCTTTGGGTTACACTCCTAAGGGAGCTATATCTGCATGGTATTCAGAAGGTGACACTTATGACTACGAAAAGCACAATACATATGATCATTTTACTGCTATGATATGGAATAGCACAACCCAAATTGGTTGTGGCTTAAGATATTGTAACCCAGTATGGTCTAATTATATAATTTGTTCCTATTATCCAGCTGGTAATGTAGTAGGATATAGTGAAAACAATGTTTTTGCAATATAAATAAACTAATAAATTAAACTCCATCAGCTAGAATCGTTTCTTCTAGGGTATGATATTGCGTTGCAAAACCCTTGATTAATTTGATTAACTTTTCAATATCGAAGCTACCACCTGTTTCTCTAATAGAATGCATGGATAATTGGGGGTTACCCAAATCCAAAGTACGAATACCTAATTTACTAGCCAAAATTGGACCAATAGTAGAACCACAAGGAGAATCGTTTCTGACAACAAATAATTGGAGAGGAATTTGATTATCTTCACCAATTTTTTTTAATAAAACAATACCTGGTGAATTTGTAGCGTATCTTTGATTAGCATTGACTTTGATCACAGGACCTTTATTTAATTCAGGTTTAGTTTTAGATTCGTAGTTGGCACTATAATTTGGGTGAATACCATGAGTCATATCACTTGATAAGAGAAATGACTTGGAAATAGATGGTAAATAGGTAGATGAAGAAGCCAATCTTTTTAAGATATCAGGTAAAAATGAAGAATTAGCACCTTGGGCAGAAGATGAACCAATTTCTTCATGATCAAATAATGAAACCATTCTAATACCCCTTTGACTACTTAAAGTTTCAGTACTTTCAACTAAACCAGTGATTGAGCAAAAACATGATTCTTGATTATCTAATCTCGGAGAGAAAATAAATTCATCATTTAAACCTCCAATAGTCGATTTTTGAGTATCAAAGAGAACCAATTCAAAATCTTGGATTTGTGTAGGTTTAACATCCAATTCTTTGGCAATCAAATTGATCATGTCGGAATTATGTCTAGTAATGACAGATTGAACAGATTCAAATTGTTCGTCACTTAGTTTCAAGTTCGGATCATCTGCACAACTATGAGAGTGTTCGACCTGACCAGCAATTGGAAGCAATTTATCTTCTTTATTGAATTCAAATTTAGTGTTTGCAGATCTATCAAGATGGATAGCCAAAGTTGGAATTCTTAATAAAGGTTTATCAATTTTTACTAATTTTGGTACAAATTTCCCATCTTCATCAACATATACTCTACCAGCAATACTTAAATCTCTATCAAACCAAGTATGAGCAATTAATCCACCATATTGCTCAACTCCAATTTGAATAAATCCTTCTTTGGTTCTATCGGATATTGGTTTTATACGTAAACATGGTGAATCAGTATGTGCTCCCACAATAGCAAATCCATCACCTTCCTTATATTCACCTCCAATAGTGAATGCAATGAGAGAACTGGCATTTCTGGTGACAAAGTACTTACTCTTATCTAGATCCTTAATATCCCAGACATCTCGTTCAGAAAGTTCTTCAAAGCCATTTGATTTCAATATAGCTTTCACATTATTGACCACATGGTATGGAGTTGGGGAATCGTTAACAAAATCAACAAAACCCTGTGCATATTTCAATTGTTCTGACATGATAATTGATTAATTGTCAAATTTCCAGCTGAGTATGCGGCCTCGCATTGAATGAAGAAATCAAAACATAAATGGTGATGTATGCGCAGTGCTGTTGGAAGGGTCCTACTAGCATGAAAACAAAAAAGCAAAACCTCTAGGATAATAACACCATTAAATTGGTTATAAATAACACTTTAAACCGTATGAAAATTAATAAAAAAGAAATTGGGTATACACTAAAGAAATTGAAAGTGCCAAAATTTCCGTGAGTAAAAAGTAAAGTTCACAGATTTGACAGAATAATGCCACTATTACTAGTTTAGTCAAGAGTGGGAGAAACTATGCCACATATTAAAACAAATTTATTTATTGTCACTTTAACGGTTGAATCTCTCCAACAGTTTCCATTTTGGAAAGCAAGTACCAAGAGACTAAAAGCTTCTATGCAAGGATTTTCAGTCCGAGGGTAAAAGGATCTGCAATCACATGATCATACTGAGAAAAACTTATCATTTCCGACCATCATTATTACTACAGTCACGTGTAAATGCAAATTCATAAGGTGCTGCAATCGAAGAGTAATGCCGTTTCTCTGAAGCCACAGTTTGTAAGCATATATTAAAGAATTGAAAAGTTTTCAAAATTTGCAACTAAACATTTAAGAATGTCTGAAATCAGCAGTATAACAGGACAAACTAAACCCTGTGATTCTAAGGACTTGTCTGATCGTGACTTAGAAAGGAATGACAGTGGAAGTTCCTTTCAAATAGCAGTAACTGAGGATTTAAATAGACTGTTATCACCAAGATTAGTAAATATGATTGCATTAGCTGGTATTATTGGAACTGGGTTGTTCTTGGGTACAGGGAAGTCTTTGGCTAGTAGTGGGCCTTTAAGTGTCTTGATTTGTTACACTATTATTGGTATAATTGTGTATTTAACGATGCTAAGTTTGGGTGAGATGTCTACCATGATTCCTGTATCTGGAAGTTTCACTACTTATGCCAAAAGATTTGGAAGTGAAAGTTTTGGCTTTGCCATATTGATAAATTATTGGATTAATGATGCTATATCTGTTGCAAGTGATTTGGTTGCAGTTCAATCAGTTTTGCAATACTGGACTGATTTCCATGGTTGGGTTGTTGCATTAATCTTTTGGGTATTTTTATTATCTTTAAATGTTTTCCATGTTAGATTTTATGGTGAAACAGAATATGTATTAGCTGCATTGAAAATCGTTACTATCATCATTTTTTTCATAGTAAGTATCATTGTTAATGCTGGAAAGAATCCACAACATGAATATATTGGATTCAAATTATGGTCTCAGGGAGATGCTCCTATAGTTGATGGGTTTAAAGGTTTTGCATCCACTTTTGTTACTGCTGCTTTTGCTTATGGTGGTACCGAAAGTATTTCCTTAGTTGGTGGAGAAATGAAAAATCCAACTAGAGCTATGCCCAAAGTCATTAAAATTGTATGGGTAAGAATCTTTGTATTCTATATTTTAGCAATCTTTTTCATTGGTATGAATGTACCATATGATTATCCAAATTTATCTACTGGAGAAGTTATTACCTCTCCATTCACAATTGTATTTCAAATGGCTGGTGCAAAAGCTGCAGGTTCATTTATGAATGCAGTTATTATGACATCTGTAATTTCGGCTGGAAACCATGCATTATATGCTGGTTCTAGATTAGCATTCACATTAGGTACTCAAGGATACTTTCCAAAATTCTTTACTCTCACTAACAGATGGAAAGTACCTTACGTTGCTGTTATCATTACATGGTTTGCTGGAGGTTTAGCGTTCGGTGCATCTTTCATTGGTGTAGGAACATTATGGAGTTGGTTACAAGCCATTGTTGGAGTCTCAAACCAATTGGCATGGTTGTGTATTGGTATAACTAGCATCAGATTCAGACAAGGTTTAGCTAAGCAAAATAAAACTCACTATCTTAGCTTCAAGAATTGGACCTACCCATATGGTCCTTGGTTTGTTGTTATAGCTGTGACTTTCATCATATTAGTTCAAGGATGGCATGCTTTCTCTCCTTGGGATGTGAAAGCATTTTTCCAGAATTATCTTGAGCTTGGAGTCTTCCCTCTCACTTTTATCATTTGGTGGGTTTATAGGCTTGGAAAAGATAAATTCATCAAGAGTACTGATATGGATTTCGAAACTGATAGATACGTGGAATCAGAGGAAGAGAAAGCAGAAAATGCATACGCTGATAGCTTAACTGGCTGGAAGAAGTTCAAATATAACTTTGTTGATAATTTCTTGTAAGTATACTTTATAATGAATGGATGAATAGAAAAACAAATTATTTGTATATATAAAACGCGCTATAAACATTGATGTCTAATAATTCCATAGGGGAGAATCGGTATTCAATCAGGTCTATTAGAGACTTGACATTGAAGCCACGGTTCCTTCAGACATACGGGACTGATGAAGATTACTATAACAAGTCTTTAAGATACATTAAGTACTGGAGTACGAAGTTATTTTGTTTTAATGAAACCGAATTAAAGAGCCATGCAGAAGAGCAACCAGATATGATAAGTAGTCCGACGATAGTTAATGATATCCTGATGTTACGGGACATTGAAACTATAGGCAAGACCGAACTGTTGGTTGAAGAATTGGGCCTTGATTCTACAGCAATTGTTGAATTGAAAGGCTCTTCTAATAATCTTGAATGGGGCTCAAAAGTCAAGTTGAATACTGCTGACAGACCAGGTCTTGTTTTGAACGTGGGTGGTACGATCATAGGTTCTTCTTGGTGTCCGAATAGCTCTACTGGGCGTTGTTTTCTAGCTATCCTGGTGGTAGCTAATGGTGGAGATGTAAATAATCTCATCACCCACGAGGAATTGTCAATATTTTATACAGTTGGTCCTAGCTCAAGACTTAAAACCTGCATTCAAATATGGGAATTTAATCCTGAAAGTGGCGAGGCTACTTTAACCAAATTATGGGATATTTCCAAGTTCGGAGCTTGTACCAATTTATCATGGTCCCCAATACTGAGTCCTGAAATGATAGGGTTACTTACTGGTATTTTCAAAGATGGAAAAATTCATTTACTCAAAGTGGTGGATTCTGGCCCAAAGTTCGAAACTGTTAAAGAAACTACAAAGAGTTATGAATTGAAAGATTGTTCAAATAGAATAATTCCTTTCCTGTCTTATGATTTTCTCCTGAATGACAGAATAATAGTAGGTGCTGTAGATGGTACAGTTTCAGAATTTATGCTACCTATATCCAAAGAGGAACACATCGATATCCCATCTTTCACTTACCAAGTGGTTGAAAGTTCAGTTTCTTTCATAACAGTAGCTAATCCTTCACCCAACAAATACCTTATCCATACTAATAGTTATGGAACTCAAAGCGTAGTGTTTGACTATGACAATTTTTCAAACCGTAGACTTGAGTCCTTTGATTCAGTGCTCAAGCCAGTGTACCATAAGGGATTGAAGTTATTCATTTGTACCGATGGGAATGATACAGCCGCTTTTGGATTCACAAGAAATCCCCAAGAACGACAGGCTTTGATTCTTAAAACCGATGGACTAATTACAAGTTATGGTGTATCCAAGTATTTAAATCACCCCTTACTATTGGTGGGCAACAGTTTTGGTGAAGTATACATTGTAAACTTTGCAAGGAAAGTACTCAGTCAAGCTAAAGTTAGCAATAAATTTTTAGTACCTTTAAGACTAATGAAATTCAAATACAAGGGGAAAAATAAGGTAGAGATAGATGATAATTTAGAGCCAGTTGCTGCAGAGTCAAATACAAGGTTAACAGTCAGTCCTCAAGAGATCACCATCTCCTCTCTTTCATGGAATGAAACGTTGCACGGAAGTTCAATATATGCTGCTGGCACACATCTAGGGCTCGTAATAATCGGAGGGTTATGTTGCAAATAATGACAGAAATTGTAGTAAATAGTGTCATGAATCGGAGGGCTGAGATCCAAATATGACAGAATTTGTATAATAGTAAGCAACGTCATAAATGATACATGTTATCGAACAGCCGAATACGCCTCGAGCAACCTTACCCCCCTTAGCACTTCCTTTATTAAACGTAAATCGATCATATTTGGTAATACTGTCATACAGCTCATTATATCCAATAGTGAGTCATTTACCTTGCATGGGTCCCGGCGATAACCCTTTTAGGTAATAACCGGAGATAAATTACGGATCTAATAGAATATGACGAATAATCACTAAAGACCTCTTGAAGGTCCATGGAGGAGGGGGGGAACCATGTTGTGTATAAATAAGGATAGTGTTGCACTATTTTGAAGACATGATTCAAACAATGTTGAAAAAGATTAAGAACTTCTTAGAAAGATCTAAGCAAAACCGAGCTGAAAGAGATAGTGAAAGAATACGTTACCAAGAAAGTTTGAAAGCCCACCGCAGAGTAGCTCTACCATACCAAATTGATGGAATATCTCCTCAGACACAGCAGAAGATGAGTCTAATATAGTCGAACTACGCTTCAGCTTATAAAGAGGATTTGTTAATAATGAGGTATGATTATAAATTATTTTAGTTAAATATATAATATTATTTTATTAGTATTTTGGAAAATTTTCGTCTATTTCATCACTCCATGCATTAAGACCTCCTATTATGTCCTTTACGTTGGTGAAACCAAAGGATTCTTTAATTGTTTTCGTAGCTATTTGTGAATCGTTACCATATCTACAAATCACATAAATAGGGTCATCCTTTGAAGTATTTGGGAGGTGATCTTTCAACAGTGGTAGTTTAAGAAAGCTATTTCCCCAAGGAATGTTTATTGAGTTAGGAAGGGCTGCCACTTCAAACTGTTCTTTAGGTCTGACATCAATTAATATTGAATTGTTTTGACCTTTTACGTATTCTTTAGCAGTTACTCTAGAATCTTTTGGTAAATAGTACTGTTCACTTCTTCCACAGAAAATATGATAATCCAATTGATTGCTTTCTATAAGTTCCCGGGTTATAGAAGGCTTCTCACCACATACTTCACAACTGGCTTGTCTTCCTCTCATTTTAAAAGTTCTATATTGATTTGACTGGTAGCCGTAAAATGCACACATAAACGGTTTGAACGATGATTCATAGAACCCTGTTAGCACCTTTATAGTTTCAAGAGCCATATTCAAACCGATAATACCAATAGCCGGCCCTATAACTCCTCCATCTTGACAAGAAGTTACAGAATCAGCAGCAGGAGGTTTAGGATGAAAACATCTATAACAAGGACCTTTGTTATCATAATTCAATATCGTCCACTGCCCATCTGTTTTAAGCCCAGAGCCACTTACTACAGTTTTCCCTAGTAAGACAGCTACATCATTTATCAAATACCTGACCGCAGGAGCATCAGTACAATCAAGAATCAAGTCATATTGCTCAAAAATTTCAAAAGCATTATCATTAGCTAATCTTATAGGATAGGTGGTGACATTAACATGTGGATTTAACTTATTGATGTATGATTTAGCAGATTCACATTTAAGCATTCCCACTGTCTCAGTAGTGTGTAAAACTTGTCTATGAAGATTGCTTACATCAACAGTATCATTGTCCACTATACCAATATTACCTATACCACTGGCAGATAGGTAAAGTAAAGCAGGACACCCTAACCCCCCAGCACCTATAACCAAGATTTTTGTAGATTTAAGTTTGATTTGAGATTTTAATGCTCCAAATTCCGGAACGATCATCTGTCGACCATATCTTTTATACTCATCTAGAGATAAATTATCATCGATTTTTGAAACTTCCCTATCATAAACATTACTGGCTTGTTTAAGCCTTTGATTTTCCAATTTCAAGGCTTCTATTTGGTTCAAAAGCTCTTCTTTAGTGCTATCCATTTGATTGAAAATTTTATTAGAAAAACGAGCAGAGGATCAAGTATGGGGAAAAGATGTTTAGTTGACCTATAAAGATTATACAATTTTTTGTTTGACAAAGAAACTCTTCAAGTGTTTCAATTGGTATAAACAAGTACCAATCAAAACAGCTAATTGAATGATAGTCCAGAACACAACTTTAGAATTGGTAGATTCAGATTGATCTCTAAAAATAGCTTCCCTTTCTCTGATTTGTTCTTGTTCAAAATTGATTTGTTCTAATTTTTTGTTTAAAGTGTTGATTCTTGAAGTTAATTGATCCACTTGGTTTGTAGATTTAGAATCGATATATTCATGAGCAGATCCAATAGCAATATCAAAAAATATTCTATGTTTTTTGTTTTTGGTACCATCATGGTAAACAGGTCTAATACAGAACTTGTGTTCACCAGTACCCAAGGAAGTGAATGGAATCTCACCTTTATAGCCAGCCTTTTGGTTAACAACCTTATGATCATTATCGAAAGTTTCGGAAACAGTGTATTCTAATTTAACTTCTTTGTTGGTAAAGTAACTGTTGGTGTGTTCATCATATTCAAGAGCCTCAACTTTAGCAACAACCAAAGTTTCTTGAGGTAATTCCTCAAAGAAGCATCTTTGTTCATTGGTCTTCAAATAGAAGTGTAATGCATTGGTCACTTGTAAGAAGAATAACAAGATACCTAATAGTTTGATCCCAATCATTATATTGTGTTGATTTGTCAAATAACGCGTGTCGAAGTTGTGAGAAAAGTGTGAAAAATAGTGAAAAATTTGTATGCCAAACTTTATTGTTACTAACCAAATTTTTGATGTAAATGTTTGTATATTAGTTTTATGGTGTAATAGTATTTACTTCTTGTGCTTACGTTTTAATTTATCAACTAATGATCCAAGTTCATTTGTTTCAGGGGTAGATTTGACCTTTTTGTTCTTCTTTTCGGGCCCATGATTGATTTGTCTCTTGGATCTCTCATCCAAAATCTTTTTCATGGTCTTTGTCTTTTTGAAGTCAGTATTGGTAGGATCAATATTGTAATCACGATTCTCAAAGATTTCTTTGAATCTATCATCATTGAGATCAATTTCAAAATCTTGTTGTGTGTTTTCATCATCTTGTTTCTTATTCTTATGTTTCTTATTCTTCTTCTTTTCTGATTTTATTACATCTTTCATATTGAAATGGTGATCTTCTTGTTCATCATTCTCGTTCATCATAAGCAATTCTAATTCAGCCTTGGATTTTGTATCTACTTCTGGATGTTTCTTAGATTTCTTAGTAGATTTCGTTTCTGGTTCTTTATCTTCCTTCTGTCTATCTTTGAATTTCTCCATTCTAGCCTTACGACGTTCTTTTTGTTTACGTTTGTATGCAGTTAAAGAATCTTCAACTTCTTCATTAACTTCCTCAGTTTTAACTGCTTGTTGATCTTCAAGTCCCGGATTAAATGAAATTTCCATATCAACGTCATCTTCTGATTCAGCTCCATTAGATGAAGATTTATTGCCCCCCAATAACATCTTGTATTTGTTTTTAGCGGATTCTTTATCTTCCTCCTCTTCTTCATCTTCACTTCCTGAGGCCAAATATGCTTTGAAATCCATATCTTCGATTTCTCTTTGAGAAAACAGCCTTGATGCAATTGCTAATCTTTCTTTAGGTGTTTCGTCCCACGTTAATTTAACTTTAGAGTGTTGTAAAGCATCTGTGACAAATAATGATGGCTTATAGTTATTAGGAAGTTTGGTACATGTGTCTCTGGCATCAGAATCATCAAAATCCATACCTTCCGGAACATATCTTAAATCAAAGATATTGGCAGTAGACTCGTACTCAGTTCCATCACAGTTATCATAGATATTCTTGGCAGTAGAAATACTATCACACTTCACAATCGCATAATAATATCTTAACCTTTGCAATTGATAACGACGTAATGCTTTGCTATCATAATCTTCTTCTCCATTGTCTTCTTCAAATAACTTCTTTGCTGCTTTCTCTAAACCTGCTGCACTCTTGGTATCAATTTCTTCTTCGAGGTCAGAATCATCATCTTGCTTCTTCTTTTGTTTCTTCTTGAAAAGATCTCTTGGTGGTCCTTCAATCTCCTCTTTTTGCATTTGTTCTTTTCCAAACTCAGAAGGGTAAATTGTAATAGATTTAATTAAACCAGATTTTGGAACGAATGAGCTGAAAGTTGCCATCAAATCAACAGCTCGAATATTGTCCCAATCCATATTGACAACTGCAAAAGTATCTGAAGGATCTCCTTCTTCTGGTTTTCCTTCTTCCAACTCAATATCTGATTCTTCAAGAACAATTTCTTCCTCTTCTTCGTCATCGGAGTCCGAATCTTCTTCTTCAGATGATGATGATTCTAATCCTTCACCCCTAGCTCTATCAAGGGCCGTTGCGACATCATTATCACTTTCGTCACTTCCATCACTTTCATCACTTTCATCTTCAGACCCGGAAACCTTAGATTTCGCTTTCTCTTGTTCACCACTTTCGCTTGGTCCTTCTTCCTCGTCACTTTCTTCATCTTCACCACTTTCTTCACTATCCGACTCTCTGAAATACTTGTCAAATTTCGACTCTTGTTCTTTAATCTTTCTACCGTATCTATCAACTTTAGTCTTCTTTCCACCTAATCCCGCATTCAACTTATCCAATTCTTTTCTACTAAATCTCTCATCAACCTTAACTTTAGCATTCTTAAGCTTTGGCTGCTTAAATCTTGGGTCAGAATGCACCGAAGCAAATCTGCTATCAGTGGTAACGGGCTTGCTATCCCTTGCTTTTCCTTTATCTTTGGCCATAGTTAAATATAAAAAAAATTGCGATGCTCATCGTTGTTTTTTTTTCAAGAATAAATATATTTCTATTCATACTTATATACGTATAAATGACACCTAAAAAGACAGCTTATAGCTAGACGGAACCCCCAGACCCACCATGATTACCTACCAATCCTACCATTTCCAAGAAAGCTCGATCTTCCCCCATGGTTTTAAGGTTAACATTTTGTCTAGCTTCTGCCATTTTTTGTTCCCATTCCCATTGTTTCTTTTGTTGGTCTAGTTCTTTTGTTGATCCGATACCCCATACCTCCAAGTCTGTAATGATAAACCTATCTTCAAAATCAGTCCCGCTGGTGCTCTCTTGCGTAGATTTGTTGAAGAATGCTGTACCTTTACTTGATGAAATGTGCCTGAAGACTGCAAATTCCAAATTGGATTCAATTGTTAATGAAACATCTCCTGGTAAATACTTTTTAACTTCGTTCTTATTGATTGGTTGTTCGTTACCAAACCCAATACCAAGTCCCAAGGTATTGAAATAGATAGATTCAGGCCCAGTAGTTGGATTATTCGTGCTCTTATAAAAGTCAACATGTGGTTGCAAACTTAATATCAAACACTCGTTATCTCCAAAGTTCTTCTTATTTGACAATTGCCATGGCTTGTGAACTAATACTGCATACGTAATTCTATCGTTATCATGTTGCCATGGTTTTAAATGATTTTCCAGAGCTCTAAAGAATCTCGGAAATGATGAATCAAACAGAATATAACGTCTGTTAGTCTTTGCAGTTTTATCTCTTAACCGTTTACCAGAAACTACAAACAAAGTTGGAGCTTGCCATTTGAAAATTTTCAGCTCTAAAGATCTAATAGAGAATCCCGCTTCTCTTCCGATATAAAGTTTGATCAAGTTTTCATTGGTAATTTCTACACTAGAATTGATGCTTTTCAAAATTTTGTTGATGGCTGCAATAGTGGGATAAGTCATTAACTTTGACTCTTGGAACTTTATTGATGATTTTTTCTTTTTAATCTCCAATTCTTCAGGTAATGGTTCAGATATATCTTCATAATTGGAAGATAATAAGCCATCCTTGAATATACCTTCAAAACCTTGCTCAATTAAGTTTTTTAATAATTCAAACTTGCTATTGAATATTTGATCAAAGTTCAAGTACTTCTGATGCACATTGGAGGAAGTTATAGACATATCATAATATTTGAGAATTGTTATACCTACTTGTTCAAAATCTTCCCAACGGTCTTTCAATAATAGATTCAATGACTCTTGCATTTTTGCCCGAGTAGACTTTGTAACTGATTGAACTATTAAGAATAATGCTATCAATTGAAGAAGATCTCTACAATTGATTAAAAGCTCTGATACTGGAATATAATCAAGATTGGTTAAAACATCCAATTGTTTCCAGAGCACTTTGTTAGTTAATTCACCATTCTCTTTTAAAATTTTTACTTTTGCAGTATCTTTAGTGTAAATCTTCTCATCACTGATAGATTTAGGCAGCAGAGGGCCTACAGCATCAGTTCCTAAAGGGATATTCTTGTGGCATAAAACAAGAAATAAAAACAGTTGGTAATTGAATTTGGGACTCACAAGTGCCTTGAATCTTTTTGTGTGAAATATAGTTGATACCAAAAGATCATCTAGAGTAAGAAGGGTTCCTTCATTAGATCCAATGTCACGTAAAAAGGGAAATACGGACATCGACTTACAACAGTCATAAATGTATCGAATGCAATCAGAAAACTTCAGGTTGATGTTGGCGATATCTACATCCTTATTGGCCGACAATTGGAATAAAAAAGCCAAATCACTTGGAGTTAGTATGTTCTTTTCTGCTAAAGAAATGGAGTTTATCTTTGACGTGATTGCCTTTACTTCCACTGGTCTTAATAACTTTTTACAGTCTCTATGAAACAAACTAATGATATCATCCTTGGGCATCTTCTGGACCTCGAAGTGGATATTCAGCAGCCCATCTGCTGAAGTGCTTGTTGTTTGTCCCATTAATCCCTTATTTAGTGATTTTTGGTAAGGTAAAATGTATGTCGTGCGAGAGTAAATCAGATATGTAGCTATATGTTTGTACGATATTAATGTATTAAAAACGTTGACTTTATTACAGTGATTAGAAAAGGATATCAGTTAAATACTCTTTGGATTTGATTTCTAATTCTAAAAAGTATTTTCTGACTTTATTGAGGAGAGTTTTGCTTTGGAAGATTGCTTGTTCTTCATCACTAATCAAATCTTCTCCATGATCATTGGAATGCAGTTTGATCAACTGTCTGGTAAATGATGTTATAACCAAATTAAAGTAGAATCTGACAGCAGTTGTGATCAAAGTAGAGCTGGTGATGAGAAATAATTCCCTTGCTGGTGATGCTGATTGTGAGGTATCTCCACCAAAAGAGTCACTAGTACCCAACTCTCTTTTCATATGGTCTGAATCAACATCTTCACTACTAAACCAGAAGTAGGTAAAGTATAATGTATAAAGAACTCCCAAAATGGTGTCAAATGTGTAAAGTAAACAAACCAACGACATCTTTCTTACATTAACAAACCTCTTGAAAAGATTGGTTAAGCCCCCAATGTATATCGGAAGCATTATAAGACATGAGGTATTGTATAACCATTGCCAGAAGTTGATTGGATGTCCTGTTAAAAGAGACAAAATCCCAAAGGCTCCTCCTGCTTTATTCAAAATCGTAACTGCTAATACCAATTCCACCCCAATATATAGTGGAATTATTCCAAAAAATCTCTATAATTGTTAGTGACAGAGTTTTCAAAAGGTCTATTACCTTATTAACTAACATACTTGTGGTAAAACCATAGCAAGTGCCGTGTTCATTCGCATACTGGGCACTTTGAAGTATTGATTTAAACAAATAAAACCAGATGCGAAGACCCAGAGAAAAACTTTAGCATTTGCAATGCAAGATACAGTAGAAGAGATTGAAAAACTTCATTTGCTGTCAGATTCTGACGATAGTGATGATGACATTCAACCTACTAATGGAGTTGTAACAGATAAGGCAGCTATTGTCACGAAATATGCTGATAAAATCAAAACAGACTTTATAAAGAAAGGACCCAAGACTACCAAAGACAGAGCTAATAGAGCAACTGTGGAACAAGTACTTGATCCAAGAACCATGGGATTCCTTGCCAAGTTGATTAATAAAGGAATCATTTCCAAGATAAATGGATGCATAAGTACAGGTAAAGAGGCCAATGTGTATCATGCAGATCAAGAAGCTGAGAATGGGAACATGAAAGAATTTGCAGTTAAAATTTACAAAACATCGATTTTGGTATTCAAAGATAGAGAAAGATATGTTGATGGGGAGTATAGATTCAGAAATAGTAAAGGTCAATCCAATCCTAGAAAAATGGTAAAATTATGGGCAGAGAAGGAATTCAGAAACTTGAAGAGATTGTATACTAATGGGATTCCTTGTCCCGAGCCTATTGATATACGATCCCATGTTTTGGTAATGGAATATCTTTCCAAAGGCAAAGGAGAACCTTCGCCAAAGTTGAAAGATCATGATTTTAAAGATGTAGATGAGATTGTACATTATTATCATCAGATGTTATTCTACATGAGAAGAATGTATCAAGAATGTAGATTAGTACATGCTGATTTAAGTGAATATAATTCCATTGTACATCAAGATAAACTTTACATTATTGATGTTTCACAGTCTGTGGAGCATGAACACCCTATGTCATTGGATTTTTTAAGAATGGATATAAAGAATATCAATGATTTCTTTTCCCGAAAAAAAATTAATGTATATCCAGAAAAGTCTATTTTCAAATATATTATTGAAAGTAATTATAAACTTGGAATTAAAGACAATTCTGATGAAGAACTCGGAAGATATTTGGATACTGTTGCATTGAAAGAAGGAGATGAAGATGATGTTGAAGATGAAGTTTTCAGATCTGTTTATTTAGTAAGAGACTTGAATAGTTTGGATGAAAGTGACTTCAATAAGTTTTCAAAAGGGCAGATAGATACATTAACCGAATTGGTTGGTAAAACTGAAGATTCAAAACCAACAGATGAATCAGAATTAGATGAATCCGAAGAGTCAGATGATGATAGTGATGGTGAATATGATTCAGATGAAGAATCCGATGAAGAATCCGATGGAGAAGGTGGTAAGAGAAAGAAAGATAAAGTATTGAGAGGAAAGAGGTACGAAGATAAAGACGAAAAGAAGCAAAGAAAAGAAGCAGCAAAGTTGGCTAAACAGGAAAAGAGAAAGACTAAAATGAAGAAGCATGTTAAGAAGAAAATCATCAATAAGCGTAAAGGTAAATAGAATTATGCCCAATTAATATATTTTTTTTCTGTGAAACAAGGAGATAAATCCGAAACCAATTCTCTTCCACTTCTATATGAAACGTCGTGTACTGAAGTACCAATAAACGTCAGCATTCCTAACACTACTAAGCTGATAACTAATCAATATTAATACATGCACTACTTTTTCATGTTTCCGACCATTATCCGGGAAACGGCTGCAAAAAAGATTACAAATTTATCATTTACTCTGAGTTGAGTATATGATTTGTAAGAACAGTTTCGTGGAGATTCAAGTATAAATGTTCAGTCCATTTCTTCTTTTCATCAGCAATTCAAGCTACAAAAATACAACACATCGAATCCAAACAAGCACTCAATTTAAAAATGTCTTCTTCCATTACTTATTTGATTACCGGTACTAATAGAGGAATTGGTTTATCCTACGTCAAACAATTGACTGAAAACTCTTCCAATACTGTAATTGCAACTGTCAGAAATGAAAGATCTGCCAGGGTCTTGACTGACTTGAAGAAATCTAACTTAAAGATTATCCTTCTTGACGTTACTAGCCCTTACAGTGAGTTTGAAAAAGCTTTCAAGAAATTAGATGAATATGCTCCAAACGGAGTTGATGTTGTTATTCACAACGCTGCAATTAGTGGTCCTAGCTTTTTAGTAGCTTCTACTGATTATGACGTTGATGCTGGAACCGAAGTGTTTGCTGCTAATTATGGAGGTACTACTAAATTATACAAAGCAATCAAACCTTATGTTTTCAAAGGTGAAGGAACCAAGAAGATTATCTTCACCAGCTCTATCGTTGGTTCAGTTTCTCAATACATGGTTAGTACAAATGCTTACGGTGCTTCTAAAGCAGCTGTCGACCACTTTGGTGTTCAAGTTGCAGCTGAAAATGCTAAATCCGAAAACCCAATTGTCAAAGACTCTGTCACAATTCTTTTACATCCAGGTGTAGTTGATACCGACATGTCTGTTGAAGCAAAGAATGTATTCCCACCTGAAGCTTTTATTACTGCAGATCATTCTGCTAAAGGAACTTTGAAGGTAATTGATGGTCTTACTTCATCTGATTCAGGTAAATTCCTTGACTATGAAGGAAATTCAATTAATTTGTAATTAATTACGCTCAAATTATGCTCCTGAGGCAAAGAAGATGTATTCAACTACATGATATCTTTGTTCATATAGCACTTTATAGTGAATAAATGTTTTCTACACTAATAATCGTAAGTAAATACCGTCTTGAAACAAGTTGGCCTACGTTATTGTTGTATTAAGTTTTATTAATTAACTCGTTAGTTTTTTTTTTTGCAATCGAGAGAAATCTCACCATTCATAATTGATTTCATAAACAACGATCTAACTACACATTTAAAAACCGCCTTAAATCGGCAATATGTCCAATATCATGAATCTCCCCGTTCAATTCAAGGTTTGTGGCTAATCTGTAATTCACTCATTAATGAAATGTATGGTACACGAAGGATCAGATCCGTTGTCTAATTCAAGCTCAAAATCAAAATCGGGAACAACTCCGAGACATTCCAATCTACTTTTAAAATTGCAGAATACACCCAAGCATATTCCATCGCTAACTTGAACAAGCCATTGAAAATAAAAATAAAAGACTTTCAATATTTTTCATCATTATTACCGTTGTTGATTTGCCAGATTAACCTCCCTGCATATATTGTGCAATAATACATTGCATATGTATGGTTTCAGTAGCACCTCAAACTCTCAAGAGCATCCCATCATTTACGACTAGCGTGATGTAGATGAATATTCTGACCATCTCATTTAAGACTTCCTCATTAAGATCTGCCTACTCCACAATTTCTAAGATTGATTATATCGAATTTGACAATTAAACGGTTTCGATGTAAAACCGGGTAACTTTTCCGAAAACCAGTAAATTGGTCGAAATAGGGACATTGTTGAGGGAGCAAAAAAAATTAAACACTGTAATAGCACTAAAAGATTGATTATGGATCAATACTTAAAGGATAGTCCATCGGACTACAACCTATACCAGGAGAATAGTAGCAGTAAGAACGAGCAACAGCCGTCGGGTTCCATTGACTTCAATGCCAACTTTGATGAAGGAGATTTGTATAATGACAAAAACAATCAAGCCAACTTTACGAACGATCCTTTTACCGAAGCAAGTGGTAATAATCAACAGAATAACTTCAGTTTAAACATTGAACAACCATACCACAGTCAAATTGATGATGTTCAATTTCCTGGGATTCCTGGAACTGAGTTTATCAGTAATACTGATGATTATTCCACCTCGGTTAACAATGAACCATTTTTAGATGAATTGGATAACTTAAACTACCCTACAGAGACACAAAATCATATTGGACAGGGATCTCCTTATAACACTGGCTTAATTAATCCCGCCAATAACTTAGACGAGTTGATTTCACCTCAGAATTATAACAATGACAATAATCATCAATTTTTGGATTCACAATACTTTTCACCTCCTCAAGCTCAAAGACTCAATTTCAATTCTTTTCAACCTTCCAATTCTGCTTTAAGTCCTGATGCCTCAAGGCACGGAAGTGTTTCCATTCCTGTCCAAACCACAAACAATTTTTCTGGCGGTTCATATTTATCACCACAAACCAATTCTTTCATGTCACCTAATGGAACTAGTTTTAATAATAGCTATGATACATTAACATCCCCAAATTACGAATCATATTTAAATTCACCCCCACAGCATGGTATGCACCAAAGAAATATATCTGCAAATTTGATAAGTTCAAGTATACCGAATACAACTAATAATTATTTATCACCTTCTAATAATTCCAATATGTTGGGAACTTCTGCTCCAAACCAGTCTGACCAATCCTATAATTCAGTTAATGATGATGCTCCATCTAGAGAGTTGACTAAAGAAGAAAAATTAAAGAGAAGAAAGAAGTTCCATAATGAAGTTGAAAGAAGAAGAAGAGACTTGATAAAAACCAGGATAAAAGAATTAAGTCAATTGGTACCGCCTTCTTTATTAAACCCGCAATTGGTTGCTGTACAAACACTTAAAAATTCCAAATTGAATACCGAAGAAATTAATGATTTATTAGCCTCTGTAAAGGTTAAGGAATCTAAACCAAATAAGAATACCATTTTAAACAAGTCGGTTGTTTATGTTAAACATTTACAATATGTTATTCAAGAACAAGAAAGGGCTAGAGCAGAATTGGAACTGAAACTTCAATCTTTACAATTGAATGATTCACCAGAAGCTAAAACTAATGCTAACTTTATGGAAGATTTCAATCAAGCACAATCACAATTCATTAAAGAAGATGAAAACTTTGATCCAGATGAATTTTTTTCCGAAATCATTACTGGTAATGAACAATCTAATGACAAAATCAGCTTCTAACTGGCTTTAGTATATATGATATTTCCTTTACATTATGTATTCATACTCTTGTAATATATGAAAGGCTATATATTTAAATGTCACATTTTCTCACAAAAATAGCAAAAAAAACAACTTAAAACATGTCAGAGCCTGAGAATGCTTTTAGACAGCAGTTTAGTAACTGGAGTAACCGATTGAATACAAATACGAATACAAATGGTAATAACTTCCAATTTTCAGAATGGACAGATTATTTAAAAAATGGAGCAAATGATTTATATGAATCATTGCCTTCTTATAGAGGAGACTCACAATCACAAGTACAAGAACCATCTTGGTTTAAATTAAGTAATTTTGAAAAGATGATAGGATTTATTGTATGTTTAGCTGGGAGTTTCCTTTGTTTTGCCATAAGTTTCTTTATGTTCCCAGTTTTAGCATTGAAGCCACGTAAATTTGGTGTTTTATGGTCATTAGGGTCAATTTTATTTGTTTTATCATTCGGGATTCTACAAGGTCCTAAGAAGTATACATTGCATTTACTATCAGCAAATAGAATAGTGTTCACTTGCATTTTCTTTGGGTCCGTATTGTTGACATTATATGCATCTTTAATTTTAAAGAGTACTATTTTAGCAGTTATAACTGGGGTAATTGAATTATTTTCCATCTTATACTATACAGTTAGTTACTTCCCCTTTGGAGCACAAACATTGACATTTTTTACCAGCTATCTAGTTGGTTGGGTTGGGGGTTTTATTGGAGGAATCTTGTAATAATTTTTAATATAAAGTAATATTTATTTCAACTATAAAAAGTGAACAAAACCGTTAGTCATCAATTGTAGATTTACAATTTTTCCAACTTTTCTTTCAAGGCAGCATGTATCTTGCCCAACTTTTCAAAATCAGTTTCTTGAGCAGGCCAACCAACTCCCAAACCAGTAGTTTCATCTTTCTTTGGGATTAAATGAAAATGAACGTGATCAACCACTTGATGGGCGATTCTTCCATTATTTTGTAAGATATTATACCCTTCACCTTCTGGTGTATTATTGACATCTAAACCCAAAACATTGGTCAATTTCTTAACCACAGGTAATAAATCAGCCAAGTATTCATCGGGAATGTTGTGCAATTTTGCACCATGATGCTTAGGAATTATCAAACAATGATGATCAGCAGTTGGTTGGATGTCCAAGAATGAATAGGTGTATTTCGTTTCAATTAACTTGAATGAAGGGATTTCTCCTTTTATAATCTTACAGAATATACAAGCAGCAGACATGTTGAGTGAATGATGAACGATTATATGGGGTTGTGAAATTAATTGTCGCACTATTTAGAACTATGAAGAAGATTGCCCCAACTCGCACTGGATTTGGGTGGCGATTCAAAAAATCAATTTAAACCCATAAAGTTCCAATTTGAAATATCAATTGAAACATGACTGGTGAAGAAAAGAAACCATTATTAGATGCTTCAGGAGCAGAGTCTAAAGAAGATAGAACTGCCACTGCTATCTTGAGAAGAAAGAAGAAGGATAATGCTTTAATTGTGGATGATGCCACTAATGATGATAACTCTGTTATCACCATGTCTTCTAATACCATGGAATTATTGCAATTATTCAGAGGTGATACTGTTTTGGTTAAGGGGAAAAAGAGAAAAGACACTGTCTTAATTGTTCTTGCTGATGATGATATGGAAGATGGAGTTGCTAGAATTAATAGATGTGTTCGTAATAATTTGAGAGTTAGATTGGGTGATATTATTACTGTTCACCCATGTCCTGATATTAAATATGCCAATCGTATTTCGGTTTTACCGATTGCTGATACTGTTGAAGGTATTACTGGTTCATTATTTGATGTTTATTTGAAACCTTACTTTGTTGAAGCTTATAGGCCAGTTAGAAAGGGTGATTTATTCACTGTAAGAGGAGGTATGAGACAAGTGGAATTCAAAGTGGTTGAGGTTGACCCTGAAGAAATTGCAATTGTTGCTCAAGATACAATCATTCATTGTGAAGGTGAACCAATCAATAGGGAAGATGAAGAAAATAACTTAAATGAAGTCGGTTATGATGATATTGGTGGTTGCAAAAAACAAATGGCACAAATCAGAGAATTGGTTGAATTACCTTTAAGACATCCTCAATTATTTAAGTCTATTGGTATTAAACCTCCTAAAGGTATCTTGATGTATGGTCCTCCTGGTACTGGTAAAACTATTATGGCAAGAGCTGTAGCTAATGAAACTGGTGCATTTTTCTTCTTGATTAATGGTCCTGAAATTATGTCTAAAATGGCTGGAGAATCTGAATCTAATTTAAGAAAAGCCTTTGAGGAAGCTGAAAAGAATTCTCCATCTATTATTTTCATCGATGAAATTGATTCTATTGCTCCAAAAAGAGATAAAACTAATGGTGAAGTTGAAAGAAGAGTTGTTTCTCAATTATTGACTTTAATGGACGGTATGAAGGCAAGATCAAACATTGTTGTTATTGCTGCAACTAACAGACCAAACTCTATTGATCCAGCTTTAAGAAGATTTGGTAGATTTGATAGAGAAGTCGATATTGGTGTTCCTGATGCTGCTGGTAGATTAGAAATTTTGAAAATTCATACCAAAAACATGAAATTAGCTGATGATGTTGACTTGGAAGCTATTGCCTCTGAAACTCATGGTTTTGTAGGTGCTGATGTTGCCTCGTTATGTTCAGAAGCAGCTATGCAACAAATTCGTGAAAAAATGGATTTAATTGATTTAGATGAAGAAACTATTGATGCTGAAATTTTAGATTCTTTAGGTGTTACTATGGAAAACTTTAGATTCGCCTTAGGTAATTCTAATCCATCTGCATTACGTGAAACTGTTGTTGAGAATGTTAATGTTACCTGGAATGATATTGGTGGTTTAGATGATATCAAGAATGAATTAAAAGAAACTGTTGAATACCCAGTTTTACATCCAGATCAATATCAAAAATTTGGTTTGGCACCATCCAAAGGTGTTTTATTCTTTGGTCCACCAGGTACTGGTAAAACATTATTAGCAAAAGCAGTTGCTACTGAGGTTTCTGCTAATTTCATTTCTGTTAAAGGACCCGAATTATTAAGTATGTGGTATGGTGAATCCGAATCTAATATCCGTGATATTTTTGATAAAGCTAGAGCAGCTGCTCCAACAGTTGTTTTCTTGGATGAATTAGATTCCATTGCTAAAGCAAGAGGTGGATCCAATGGAGATGCCGGTGGTGCATCTGATAGGGTTGTTAATCAATTATTAACTGAAATGGATGGTATGAATGCTAAAAAGAATGTTTTCGTAATTGGAGCTACTAATAGACCAGATCAAATTGATCCAGCTTTATTAAGACCTGGTAGATTAGATCAGTTAATTTATGTTCCATTACCAGATGAAATGGCAAGATTATCTATCTTACAAGCTCAATTACGTAACACTCCGTTAGAACCAGGATTGAACTTGAAAGAAATTGCTAAGATTACTAATGGATTCTCTGGTGCTGATTTGTCATATATCGTTCAAAGATCTGCCAAATTTGCAATTAAAGATTCTATTGAAGCATCTATTAAAGCGAAGAAAATGAAGGAAGAATCATCCGAAAATGTAGATGTTGATATGAAAACTGATGAACCAGAAGAAGAAGACCCAGTTCCTTATATCACTAGAGCTCATTTCGAAGAAGCTATGAAGACTGCTAAGAGATCTGTTTCTGATGCCGAATTAAGAAGATATGAAGCCTACGCTCAACAACTTTTGGCTGCCAGAGGTCAATTCACTAATTTCAGATTCCAAGAAGGTGAAAACTCTTCTGCCCCAACTGGAACTACTGAATCTTCCGGCGCTGCGTTTGGTAATAATGATGAAGAAGATGATTTATATAATTAGATCAACCCCCTACCTGCCTCAAATTTCTTTAAATAGGCTTTAAATGTATATCAGATATAGTATGGAAGTAGTAATAGTATAGTATTACCTCAAAATTTCCTTTAACTTGTGCTATCGTCAAATCAAACTAGCTCCAACTTTTTGGCCTCAGAGCAACCGTTTCTTTTTTTCACGATGCGTTGGAGAAAAACTTTAATTTCTTGATTTAATACAATTCAATATATTTGGTCACTTGGCAGATAAGGGTAGCAAGCCTTAAAAGAATCTTATAAACCCCTGAAAAATATATCGTTTAATATTCTTCATTGGATCAACAAGTTGAATAGACACAATACTTTAATACCCTCCATATCTAAACAATATTAAATAATGATTAGCAAGTTCCTGACAAACTCACTTCTTTTAATGTTGGCACCAATATTTGTAGTTTCTAGTGACTATTTGGTATCTAGATCTACTACACAAGCAGCAATGGGTAAGATTACTCAGAAAAATAAGGCAAGTGAAACTTTTACACCGGGCCCAATGGGACCTAGGTACTTCACCTCTTATTTCCACAATTATCCGGTGGATAAGAAATAAGAAATAGTTTTTTAGCAGGTCTAGAGATCATTTTGAAGCATTGCATTTACAGGGTTTTTCCTTTATCATTAATAGTTAGTTCAGGTCATAATAATATATATGTATATTTTGAAGTTATAACTTATATAATTCATCATGAGTACCAGGAAGTACTTTTGGGAGTCTTACTGCAATTCCCACAGGGTTGGCAATAACTGAATCCACATCCCAAATACCTGCTTTATAGTAAGGATCTTTCTTTAAAAATTCAACGATTTCTTCCCTTGATTTGGCCATTAAATGGAAAGTACTTCCTGCAAACTTTGTCTTTTCTACGTCTTGATAAATAGCACCAGCTGCTTTGACAATTCCTGAATTGACTGCGGCTGGAATCTCCTTCAAGTGTTGCGCTCTGACCTGGCTTCTATCGGTGTTTGGCTTATCATATACAATGACGTTCCATTCAATTGGAGCAGAGGCTGACATGTTAATATATCTCTTGCTGATAAAACGGAACATTGGAGATTTTTTCCAATTCGCTGGATAATGACCTTTACACGACTTCGAAATGTTGAAGGTGGTGGCTTGAATAGGATCTAGTAGTGAATGGATTTAGTAGTGAATGGATTTAGTAGTGAATGGATTTAGTAGTGAATGGATTTAGTAGTGAATGGATTTAGTAGTGAATGGATTTAGTAGTGTAGTGTAGAATGGTACAGGGATGTTACTGGGCTTCTTGGTTAGGGTTTAAGCTACTATTCTGGGATCAAGTTTCTCTGCCCATTTTTTAACAAATTTCCTGTGCTGTTTCTTTTGGGTTTTTTTGATCGGATTTATGATCACTACGCATTATTGACGGAGATGTCCTTGATCTTAGATGATCTAATATAGGGATTAAAATCAGTTCCCTTTTTAAGTCATTAACCGACCCCCAATTCAAATCCAGTTTTGGCATTAAACTTTGGATCATTAACTACTTAGAAACGGCAATTATACATGAATAGATATGTTCCAAGTTATATTGGACTTTTTTGTTAGCTCCTATATGTTCTTTCCTGGACAACTTCTTTTATTCTGAAAAACGTCATATTAATTTTCTTGGATTATGATTAGTGAAAATCACAAAATTTCCTCAATTTAGTAATTTTTTAGATTAAACTCAACTAAAAGATTTTTAAATTAGATTAGTAATTTGGGAAATTGGTTGCATAATTTGATAAAATATTATTTGCCATTGACACTTTATAGACAAGGGTTATGCAGTTGGTTATACTTGCCATAATATATTTTCTAAGATCAATTCGAAAGTTGGAAATGCGGACATACCCATATGTAGTACTTCTATATACTCTGCTAAATCCACCATTGAGACAACCCTAACGGGCACATTGACACACAAATTACTTTCAAGTTTGTTAATTATGATTAGTTGAAGTTGAACAATAGCTATTGTACCTATTTAATGCCTCATAATAATGCTATCAAGTTAGTCCTTTTAGTGTTATCAGAATTTCGACCGAGAATGGCCGAACAGATCTTGATAACGATTTCTAAAAGATTTCCCATATATATATGGCATATAACTGTTAAACTACATCCAACTGGAAAATTAGAGCTTTTAGAACATGTCTGACTCTCTCTCAAGATTTGTACCGAGAAACAGGTATGCTTTCATATTTTCTATAACCATTTTAACTATGGTCCACCCAACTACTCTCGGATACGATAGTATGATGACCGGGGGGATTCTTAATTTGGATTCTTACTTGGGTTACTTTGATTTGACAACTGCTACAATTGGATTGAATTCTGCTTCTTCTTGGATGGGTAAAATCATTGCTTGTATTTTTGTTAGTCAGTTTTTGACCGACAGGTTCGGTAGAAAACAAGCAATTATTGCAGGAGTGGCTATATTGTTTGCAGGAATTATTTTACAATCAGCTGCTGTTCATATTGCTATGTTTATTGTTGGTAGAATATTAATTGGATATGGTGGAGTAATTACTAATATTGCAGCTATTAATTTGGTTGCAGAATTATGTCCCATAAATCTCAGAGGGTTTCTCTTGGGGCTTGCATTTAGTTGTTTTTTGGTTGGAGGATTAATCAGCTCTGGCGTTACTTTTGGCGTTAGAAATGCACCAGGAAATTGGAATTGGAGAATTCCCTCCATTGTACAAGGTGTTCCTAATATTGTTGCTTTGATTAATTTAATATTTTTACCAGAAAGTCCGAAATATCTTTTGTATAAAGGTAAGGAAAGGCAAGCGTTTGAAACGTTGATGATTGTTAATGATAATGATAAAGCAATGTGCAACCATAAGATTGAAGACTATAAAATGGAAGCAGAAAAAATTGCATTAAGGAGCTTTAATCCATGGACACAGTTCTACAAATCAAGAATTAACCTTCATAAGGTTTTTATCAACTTTACCCAGGCTATTTGTGTTGAAATGGGCGGTTCTTCAGTCGGGAGTCATTATTTAACAATCTTGTTAATTCAAGCAGGTATAAAGGATTCAACTGAGAGATTGCAAGTCAATATCGTAATGAGTGCCTGGCAATTGATCTGCGCTGTTAGTGGATCATTGTGCTTTGATATACTTGGAAGAAAGAGACAATGCTTAATAGGTTTATCAGGGATGATTGTGATGTTTTACATTCTTGGAGGGTTAATCAAGGAATATGGTGATGGTCACAGCAGGTCTGGATCATTTGGATCAATTGCTGCAATGTTTTTATTCAGTGGATTCTATTCTTTCTCTTTTACACCATTAACTACAGGTTATCCGGCAGAATTGTACCCATTCTTAATGAGAGGGGCAGGGGTATCGTTGTATGAGATATTTGATGGTGCCTTCGGCTTAACTGCAAGTTTTGTTTTACCTTTTGCCATGGAAAATATTGGCTGGAAGTTCTACATAATTAATGCTTCTTACGATCTTATATTTTTACCAATTATTTATTACGTCTGGATTGAAACTAAAGGAGAGGATATAGAAAAGATCGACGAGGTGTTTTGGTGTCATCCTTTACATAAGGATAGGCTTCCACAATTTGTTGAATCGGAAAGTGATTTAGAGAGACAAAGTATAGAAATTACCCAAAAAATGTGATTTATTTGGCAATATATATGTTCTTTCTCGATAACAAGAAACTAAATTATCGTCTGTTTATTCTCTATATCATAATTGTCATCATGATGAAATAAATATGCAACATGTAAACTAATTTACACCAAAGTATTCTCAAGGCAAGTAAAAAATAAGACCTTGAGTTGTAAAATTATTCATAATTCCACTTATTTTAATGGAGCAAAATATTCAATATTTTCCTTTCTTGGACCTAATTCATTTAATTTGATACCTGCACCGTATTGGTTTCCATCAGGAGAATGTGTTGGAATTAAATTAATTGGTAAAGCTCCTTCTGCCAATCTCTTATATTGTTTTTGACCTACACCACCTTTATCTCTCATGTACCCTTTAATGAAAGAGGTTTGGTATCTCTTCAAGTAATTCTCCGTTCTTAAGTTTGGTCTATCTTCAACTTCGTTATATAATTTTGTTTTAATCACTGGCTCGTTACCTTGTTTGTAGTTCTTGTACAACATTAGTGAGATTCCTCCTAAAACTGCTACACCAAAGACTTTAACCACATTCACTTCTGTTTCCTTCACTGGTTCATGATGATGATGATCATGACTATTGAATCTCTTGCTTATGTTAAGCTGCTTCTTTGAAGTAGCTCTAATACTTCTTGAAAACATTGTCAATTGTTAATATCTGTAGAATTATTGGCTGAAGAAATTTTATATTTTTCTCACGCACCTTTTTCATCCAATCATTTTTGGATGGATGTCGTGCAGTTCACAAACTTTGGAAAACGTCGTGTACCAGTAGATGTCACTGTGACCCATAGGAATGAATCTTGGTGATCAATATAAAGGGAGCAATTAGAGGAGAGGAATCGATCAAGGGGTCTCTAGAACCGAGAAAAATACCAAAAGCCAAACTACGCTGTGAAATGACGAAGAAAAACGAAGGCAATGAGGGAGTCAAACGAGTTCGTGGTGATATATTGTCATCAATTGGTAATTAGCCATTGACATATTGGGAGCCATTGAGATGTTGACAGCCGTTATATAATACCTCAAGTCCAAGTCAACTCATTAACGTGGATCATCAACCCCCAATCATGTGCAATTGGCCACAAATAACCCCCGTGCCATCGCAATCATCACATTCTTCACTAAACAACACATGTAAACATATAAATCGCTATATTAAGGGGATGTATACAACGTACCTAAGGTTAGTATCCAACACTGATCAAATAATCAGCCAATTTCTCAACAATCTTAGCAACATCACCAGCAACAGAAGTTGGAGGATAATGAGCAATCAAAATGGCTTGTTGGGTTCTAACACAGACAATACCTTCATTTTCATGTCTTCCGTATAAGGATCTTTCATCGTTCTTTAATAAAAAGTACTTAACACCACAGGCGTGTAAACCGCTGGCTTGTAAAGCAGATGGATCATCAAATCCTTTAGCAATTTCAGCAATTTCATTGGCTTCTAAAACATAATTATTTGAATTGGCCCATATTGAGTCACCTGCTCTGGAGTATAATGCGGCCTTGTCGACCTTACCACTTGCAATTAAATTATCAGTATATGCTTGCCAGGACATGTTGGATCGTTTGTTTAGAATAAAAATAATTTTAACATTTCGTGATTGAAATGAGAGATTGTTCGTGTTAAAGTCGTGCGTAGGGGTAAGATTTAAGTTGGTTATATTACAACTATATGAGTTTTTGTTTCTTTGTCGGTGGCTGGTCGACGTTTTCGGGGCTGCTATGGCCGTCATTATTATCTTCTAATTCAACAATCTCCTCCACAAGTTCTTCCACTTGATCATCATCGAGAACCAAAGTGTTAGAATCATCACTTTTGTCTTGCGGTTCAACATCTTGATCCTGAGGATTGGGCGAGTCTATTATGGTTTTCTTTGGACGAAGTGTCAATGGAGTTAGCTGGATAGCTTCTACGGTATTTCTGTTGATATAGAGTTCCACATTTTCAAGACTTTCATCCTCATCTTGTACTAATAAAATATCCCCGAATTTAAAGCCAATTTCTTTGAGCGACTTTGCCAAATTATCATCGAAATCAAAATCATAAATCAACTTAGAGTTTCCCAAAATCAATGAAATTTCCTCATAGGAATACGTCAGAGTGATCAATTGGACAAGGTCTTTAAGTGTGGTGGATGAGAGTAGAGACTCGGAAATATCCATGATGGCCTTTGACGATAATGAGCAACTAGCACATTTTTCATTGGCTGCAAATAATGATGCACTAGTCACATATTTGTTTGGTTTTATACTAACAAAAACAGTGGAAGATGTTTTGAAAGATTGTTCTGCATCAAAACTGTCGTAATATTTCAAAGACTCTAAGCTTGATAATCCCGAAATTATAGCATTGGTGGTGGCAATAGCTGGAATGATATTACCTGCGATTTGTTTAATATCAAATTTACTCTTCACTTCGATATTAAAGATATGACTCCTAATATTGGACGATGCGACCACAAAATCTAAAGTATCTTCATCATCCTTATCAAAACTGATTTCCTTTTCTGTTGATAATCTTTGGATCAACTTTTCACTAGATTTATACAAGACATATAAATTTTCTAACAAAGTCCACACTTTGGTTTCGTTCTGTATAATGTCAAGGTTTTCATCATTGCTAAGCAATTCATTTAACTGTGGCTGTAAATCAGTGAACGCTAAAGGTTTTGGTGGCTCTCTGAATTTCCACAACGATTCAATCATTAACAATCTTTCGATATCATTAATAAAGATTTTATTGATCATTTCGTCAATGAAAGTTTCAGCACCTTTATGGATTGTTTTCTTTAAATCATTTAACTCATTTGTTTCGTTCAACATATTTTCGATCTCTTCTTTGTCATCTGTTTCAGATTCTAATTGCTTTCTTTGTTGTTCTAGTTCTCTTTCATCTACAGTTGCCGTTTCTTCAAATAATTGGTGGAAAAGAAATTCTTTTGCCCATGTAATACTATGAGCAGGTTTAGATGGGGTTGATCTAATAGTACATACGGGAAATGTGGTGGGTGTGACTTTGGCTTGACAATCGAAACACTCACTCCGATAAGGATAGATTGGTTGAATTTGACCTTCAAAACCAGTGGTTCCAGATTCCATTAATGGTTTCTTCAAAAATAAACAAATTTTATTAACATATCGCCTAGCCTCCAAGTTGTCCAATGCATTATAAATATAATCGAATTGTGACCACCAAGAAATGGGAAAAGCATCAGTATCCATTATATTTCCATGATGAGGTACTAATTTGGTGTTGAAATAGTTGAATTTCTGAACTGCTTTAACCACTGTTAATGACTTGCTTTTATCTATATCCTTCTGTCTAAATAAAAACTGCCTGTTAAGATTACTTAAAGTGATTGTATCCAAGTCTACGATGTTTATTTCACCAAAGCCTGTCAACATCAAATCTTTGAGCAATTCACAACCTATTCCACCTGCACCTACCATTAGTACTTTAGCCTATGCGTTAGTTAGTAACATGGTTAGCATTGAGATGTTTATGAAACGTACATTTCTGACATGGTTGAATTTCTCTTCACCAAAGATTCTTTTAAGGTAAAGATCTTTACTCATAAGGCTTTCAATGAATAATGTGAAAAATAATCTTTCGCGTACATTAATACTACGTAAAGGTGCTATATGATCAATATCTCTGCACCATGAGAGGGAGACAGTTGATAGAAAGGAAGCAGGTTTAAATGTCAGTGAACAAGTTCCAGACCCCTTTCAAGTATTGGACGATTTCAGAACCACCCAATTTTGAATCACCATACAATCTATCAACAAAACTAATAGGAACTTCACCAATCTTAAAGCCCAAGTTTCTGGCTCTAACAATCATTTCCATTTGAAAAACATAACCTTTGGATTTTGTTTCTTGAATAACTTTAGCCAATACATCTTTTTTGTATAATCTGAAAGAACCTGTTAAATCGGAGATTTTTGGTCTTAAGAAAAAATCAGCCAAAAAGTTGGCACCTCTAGAAACCAATTTTCTTTTTAAATCCCAACCATAGACACCACCATTACCAGCGTATCTAGTACCAGTTACAATATCGTAATTACCTTCCTTTTGTTTCTTTATAAATTCAGGAATAGCTTCTGGGTGATGAGAGAAATCAGCATCCATTATAATGACATAATTTCCAGTGACGAATTGTAACCCGTGAATATAAGCAGTTCCCAAGCCCAATTTACCAGCTCTTGGTCTCAACTGAATATGATCTTTTCCGAAAACATCAATCAATTTTTTGGCAATGATTTGGGTTCCATCTGGCGAGTTATCATCAACAATGATCACTTCCCAGTCCAATTTAGCCTCTGTAAAAGACTTGTTAAGTAAGTATAATAGGATGGGCAAGTTTTGCTTCTCATTATACGTGGGTAAAATAACAGAGTATTTGTCCTGAACCATTCTTGATTTTTTCTTGTTGACTTTATTTATTAACGTGTCAAACAATTAACTTCCGCGAGTTGTGAGAAATATTCCATTTCAGTCTCTATATATTCTAAACCATGATAATACAATTGATTAAACCTACTTATAATAAAAGCCCATTGATACCTTTGTACATAGAAACCGTCTCTGTCTTATCATTACCGGAGACACCTATTGGGTCCCTTCTTTTTACACACACACACACACACTTATTTACACCAATCCCTTACTTTTTTTTTGGATGCAAAAAATACTATAAAAACCACTTTAAAACAAACTTTTTTTCAAAACAAATATAAATATAACAACAGATCACATGGAAATTAGTGGAACAAATAACTCCTAATTCTTGTTCAAGTTTAAGGAGCCAAATTGATTAGAAATGGAATTGAAATTGAGATTATCAAGTTGTCCGTTTCTGTATTGAGAATATCCAAAAGCTTGGTATAAACCCGGAGAATTAGTTGATGAGGTTGCACCATCGCTTTGGATGGCACTTGAACCCAGTGCACTGTTAGTCGAGGATGCACCGACTGGGGAGATTGATTGGGGTTGGTTAGTAGAACCAAATTGGGGCGATTGAGTGTCAACTGGTTGCATCATGAGATACTGTTGAGCTAAGATATGGGAGGAAGGTTGCATTGGGTTTTGAATGTTGCCTTGAATCGAATTACTTGGAATATTGTTACCCATAGAAGCAGGTCCTGGAGTGGAATTTGATGATGTTCTACTAAGATTATTATTATAGTACGAAAGTGGTTGCTTATAAGCACTATTATTGGAGTTATTATTATTGTTGGAACTGTTATTTGAGTTACTGTTGTTGCTTCCTGATGATTGCATTTGAGTTTGGCCACCTTGGTTATGTAATCCCATATAAGAGTTACTTAAGTTCAATGGTTGTCCACTTGCAGTTGCAGCAGCAATAGCAGCAGCAGTTGAACTTACAGAATGCATTTGGTTGGATTTATTATTAACTTGGTTGGAATTCTGTAAATTGAGTGGTTTGTTCAATCCACATTTCAAACAAACCAAATTCTTTGCAAAATTATGATACTGACAAGCTTCATTAGTACATTTCCAATCACCAGCTCTGAATGGAACTGAATTTCCGTTACCATTATATGATCTATTATTCATATGGTTGTTATTATGATTGTTATGATCATTATAATACTGATTGTTTGAATAGATATTATTATTATTGTTATTCAACTTTTCATTAGATGAATTATTGTTCAATCCCATGTTAATATGATTAGCATTATGGGATCTTCTAGTATTTATACCACCACCATTTGTATGAGTTTGTTCCTGGAATGCAACTGCACTAGAAGCTGGAAACGAACATCTAAAACATGCAGTTCTTCTTTGGAAATTAGAAAATCCACATGATGGGCAGGTCCAATCTCCAGGTCTTGGTCTATTCTTTGAAGGAGGAAATGGTGTCAAAATATCACTGGCTTTATTCAAAACTCGAGTAGAAGAAGGTTGGATTTCAATAGGTCTATTGTTTAAAGTTCTACCATTCATGGATAAAGATTCTGTTGCTTCTTCGTGAGTGGCAAAAACGGCAAATCCACTTATTCCCTTCTTAGATTTGGATTGAATGGAAGTATTGTTTTGACTATTTGACTCTAAATGTTTTAATGTCCAAAATGCTATTGGACGTGCACCAAATTGAGTAAACCAAGATTCTAATTCAGCTTGAGTAGTATCAAATGGTAAGTTAGATAAGTATAAAATTTTAGATCTTTCAGTTAAGAACAACTTGACATCTTGACTCAAATCGTATGGTTTGGTCAAAACATTAGAGTGTTCTTCAATGGGTAAAGACTTTTTAATCAATTGAATCAAAATCTTTGAATAAATTTCGTTGAGCGATTGTTTCTTAGATGGTGTAGCAGTATCTTCTTGTTTAGTGTCGATTTCAGTTGACTCCTGTCCATAGGAAGGAACGGAGGAGATTGAAGTAGCACTCACTGGTGGGGTCAGAAGATCATTGTGAAATTGAGGAATTTCATTCTTGTCAATTTCAACTTCTAATGCGGTGATGATATTGGACAATGAACTGGAAGTATAAGATAATGCTTCGGGATGAGATGCCTGCCATTTGCAATATTCGTTCTGCAAGTCAAAGAATCTTGGATGTTGTAAGTAAGGTGGCAATACCACAGCTTTATCTCTGGCTTCTCTAGGTAATTGTACTCTTAATTTACTGACATCCATCGATACAAACGAAAAGTCCTTGTTGGCCGCAATAATATGATCTTGAACCACTTTATCGAAGCGGGAAATGGCATCCTTGAACGATTCGCCATCCTTTAAGTCTTTTAATTTGGAATCCAACTGTGTTCCGGCGTGAATAGGCTTGATGAAAATATTGTCAGACAACAACACGGACAAGGTAGACGCATCAATCAACGAGAAAGAAAACTCGATGATTTCACTTGAATCCCTCGACACCATACCTTCCATACCATCACAGGTCGTCACAATATGAAGTGCTACATAAATATCACTCATCTTGTAATTCTAGTATTCACTTTGGTGGATTCAAATTGATTGATGAAAAGTTTTTCAGTAGAAATTTTTTTCGTTTCGATTGCAACAATATTTTCATTTTTCAGACAAAATTACTATTCGCAAGAATGCTATTAGCTATGAGGATTGGGTGCGAGTTTAGACGGTTAAGTGTAAAGTAAAAGCGTATATATTAGTGGATAATGCTATCTTATGTAGTGGGCGAATATTTTTTGGTATTCGAGAGTTACTGGAGGTGAGATGTTGATTACTTGAACATTATTGCAGCTTGTTTGGTAGATTCCATCTTGCAACTGATTTTGGGATTCATGAAGTGCCTCAAGAACAACATTAGACATGTACGGTTTAATTTCGCTCTTAAATGTGCCAATTGTAATATGGGTGATTCTGGTGAGGATTGGAAATTGAGGACAGTTGGTGATATCTGCTTCAAGACAGATGAGATCTTCAGATATGTTAATGGTTTTCACAGTAATCGATGCCGTTAGATCAGTCATTTGGAATCCTGGATCAATTTGGGTAGTTTTGAAGAGTTCTAATAATGTCTTCCACTCTTCAGGGTGCAGTTTTTGCATACTCATATGTGCAATTGTAACATGAAATTCAGGTTGGACCCGATCAATTGATTTTAATAATTTCCATAAATCATTACTAGAACAGTATTGGTCAAGCAAGGATACTATAGCACTATGTGAGACTTTTACTCCAAAAAAGTCAACTTTGGGGTTCTTTGTTTTTTTAACTCGTTTTTCATCGGTATCTGTATGGCTGCAATTGTTGGTTGTTTTTTTATTCTTAGCTTTGCTTTTAGTGGTGTTTCCAAAAGTTTTGGTAAATTCTGGTTTGTATGAATATGCTCTTTTGATGCTTTCTTGAAGTTGATCTGAAGAAGGTAAATAGCTAATAGTTTCTGGGTAATTGTCCTGTAATGTTTCTATTATTTTGACAACTGAAACTTCAGTTTCAGCTTGGTAATCCACATTAATTACTAAATCAAACTCTTTATCAGGCTCATATCTAGTATCAATTGGCTGTAATCTTTGAATAAATCCATTCATTATTTTTTCGGCCAATTCAGGAAAACTGGCACTCTTGATAGATTGATGATTATCACCTCTTTTATATACTCTTTTGTAAGTCACATCAAATATTTCTTGCCTATCAAATACTTTGGGAATGAAATTCACTGCTACAAATACTAAAGTATCGTTTGGAGATAAATAGTCCACCTTAAATTGGTAAAATTGGTCAAATAACTGTTTTCTCTCTCTTTTTACATGGTTATTCCGATCACAAAAGACCACAGAATCTGAGGTCAAGGCTTTTAAACTTTCCACCACAAGTTTGTTCTTGTTTTTGCTTGGAATGTTATCATTTTGAATGTGCTCCCATCCATAAAGCTCATGGAGTGTTTGAGCTATAGTGGTCTTACCACAGCCAATTGTAGCTATAGGCACTAAGATATACTTATTCTTCAATTTTTCAAACTCGATGCTTGTTGATAATTGCTCGTTAATTTCCAATAAGTTCATTCCACTGATTTCACTTAATCCTAAGCTCTTTAAAAAAGCCTTACGAACCTCTATAATTCCATGGCCCTCTAAGTACTCCTTTTTCTTATTTTCGTATTGTTTAAAGTACTCCATTATAAATTCCAAGTACTTGGCAATAACATATTTCTCCGTTTTAAACTTCTTCATGATCTCATTGTATGGTTTACCAGTTAAATAATTCTTAGTCACTTCTCTAAAATGCCTATAAAGAAGGTAAGGCTGTTCGAATTTAAACTTGAAGAAAAAGTCCATTGATTTAACCTTGCATCTGATAACAAACCCTTCAATTTCTCTGTTTTCATAAGTTCCTGTAGTCTTACATTTATTTAAAAATTCCATTAATGTGTCGAAAGATTCAAGTTTGAAAGAATCAACACACTTGAACCCCCATTGTTGAGCAAATGATCTTACTTCTTCCATGGGATAAGTCTTGAATGCAATAGTGTTTTGATTAATACCATGGATATAAAGTCCCGAATCTTTTTCCTTATATGATAAAATATGTTCTTCAAAAGAATCATCACATAATTCTGCTACCAATGTAACATTGTGCTTAAATAATAATTTGGCAAGCTCCTCTACAGAATACCCTAAACCTTGAAGTTGTTTCTTCAACTGGTTTTCCCCTTCAACTGCATGGTTTCTAGTGGCGTCATCTCTTTCTCCTGTGGAGTGCTTTGAGCACACTATGATGGTTCCATCTTCCATTCCACTAATGAATATGATACATCCGTTTTCTTTTACAGTTAGTTCGTAGGGCCCGGAGGTTTTTGCCTTAAGGACCTCGGCTTTAGTATCTGGAACCTCCTCCATATTGAAAAATTTATCATATCCTCTTACAACAATCTTATTGTCCTTAGTAAATAGTCCTCTTGCAGGCGATGGCACAATTTTCTTGTAATACTCCCATTCATTAAATTTCCAAGAATAAACCTTGTGTTGTCCCACTGAATGCTCCGTCCTTTTAGCACCTCCTTTCTTAACATGCAAGGACCCTTCTAACCTCTTACACAAGGCTTCTAAGTCCTTTTCAGAGTCTCTGGTGCTGCTCCACATAATCTATAGTTGTAACTGCAAACTCGCGATTTTTCAATGGGAAATCTAAACAATATA
Organism: Yamadazyma aaseri; assembly: GCA_947297635.1. Classification (NCBI taxonomy): domain Eukaryota; kingdom Fungi; phylum Ascomycota; class Pichiomycetes; order Serinales; family Debaryomycetaceae; genus Yamadazyma; species Yamadazyma aaseri. The sequence continues at coordinate 1,578,368 of CAMYTP010000009.1, read as the reverse complement.
TAAACGATTTTCTTTATAAACGGGAATTAGTCATAGAGAAAAAATATGGTTGATATTGATGAGGCTGACGTGGCTGTATTGAATCAGAACTTGATCAAAAGTAAAGAGCTTTTTGCCTCGATATCTAAGTCTTTGAACAAAATATCAAGCAAATCAACAAATGCTTCAAACAAGATCAAGCCTATATTGAGAGAAGTCAATACTCTAACTAAAGATAGCCAGGAAATAGACAGAGGAATTGGATTATTGAAGGGGGTGAGTGAATATGCCGAGAGAACCAATAATTATGAGACAATATTAAACAATTCGGTGGATATTATAGGATTGAAGAAGTATCTTGATACTATGGGAAAACTGCAGTTGTTATTGAAGGAGATGAAGAAAGAAATCAAAGGATTTCATGGAATTCTTCTTAATTTCGAGAATCTAATTGACAAATCTGAGTTTAAGTTAGTCGGTCATTACAAGAAACTGGTGGAAAATGGTAAATTCAATGATATCTTAATACTTACCAAATATTTTGACAACAAAAACCCACAAATTAATAAGATACTAGTGGATTCCAGAAGTCTGAAATTGATGGAAAAGATGTCGCAGGTGGAAAAGAATCACAATTTTAAACCCAAGAATTTGGGTCCAAGATCACCCCCTTATGAAAGAGGAAGTAATGGGATAACTGCATACTGTCAAGAATTGATAAGTTTAATATCTAAAGAATATGAATTATTGCAAAAATTGGATAATGTTAAGATTCTTGGATCTATAATCAACCATCAGATGGATTCCTTTAACTCATTAATCGAATCCAACTATATAGCATTTTTTACTGAATCCAACATTCTCATGAACGATTTGTTAGTATTAGAAATTGTGGAACTGCTTGAACATTTTAAATTGCAGTTTTCTGAATATGATGATATCAACAACTATAAGGTAGGATTATCAATAACCAAATTGTACAATGTGTTTAGACAATTGTTTAAAGAATACTTGAAATTTATCGAAGCTAGAATTCATTCAGCTGAAAAAATCACAGAACTCAATTCCACTGAAATTGTGGTGGAATTAATTACAAAAATAAGGAAAGCATCAGATTATCCTGATGGATTAAACCTTCTAATCAGTAATTATGGAATTGGTGAATGGTTAAACATCAAACTGTTGAAATTTATCACTGTATATACATCCGTGATTAAAAATGATATAGATGAGCCTCAGTTATTATCCAATTTCATGAGTGATTTGATTGACTGTATTATGATAAACTTGGAAATCTGCTTAAAGGAGTATAAAAAGTCTACCCAGGGGTTCTTTTTAATTAAAAACATAATTTTGATTGAAACAATAGTCAACCGGTCTCAAAATCTTTATAATATTTTGGGTAATATTGGTATTGATCGACTTAATAAATTGAAAAATCGGTTTTTGAAGCTTTTCTTGGACGATTGGAATTATGCTTCATACATTATTATCAGAGATATGACACAATTAACTACATTGAATGCTACACATCAATCGAATGAACTATCTAATAAGGAAAAGGATCAAATAAAGAAATTGTTTGAAGCATTTAATGAATCATTTGAAGAAGCATTAAGAAACTACGAGAAATTCAATATTCTGGATCCAAATTTGAAGCAATATTTGATCAGTGAGATCAAGAAGTTGATTATCAATGCATATTTCAAGCTTTATGATAAGTATGGGAATTCAGGGTTTACTAAGAATAAGTCTAAATATGTTAAGTATAATAAGTTAGAGTTTGAGACATATTTGGATAAACGATTGAATTAAGATTACGGCAAGTGAGAGAATATCTATAGTGCATGGAAATGTTCAATGAGGAATCAAATAGTACAGGTTCCATATAATGGTGTCAATCTATGTGTATACAGTTTGTAGGTCATTTTTCTAGATGAATATTTAAAATAGCAGATAGTTGGCATTTGTACTTAAAGTAGCGCAGCTGAGACATAATCATGACTTCCGAGTCTTGATTATAATACGAAGGTAAGTGGTAGATGTTGTGTTCGCCAGAAACTACCAAATGCAAAGTTGTTTACAAAGTATAAAATGACTACAGTGTAAAATGACTACAGTGTAAAATGACTACAAGATGAGTGTAAAATGACTACTACGTCACCAGCCTCGCCACAAGAGAGCTTGTGTCAACAACTGATACGAGTTTGATAAGGCGATTCGGTAACTCCCCAATTCCGTTCATCTCGCCCTTCAGCGAGCAATAACCGTTTTAGCATCTTAAAGTGAAATGTCTTGGATCCTGTACCAAACGCACATGGGTAGCTTAGGCTTCAAGCAAGAAAACTAAAAATCAGAGATCGTCAGCTTGTAAGATCTTTTGATCAAAAGAGAAAGGAGTCAGTAAAGATTAACATTCAAGGCACCACATGTAAAATTGACAGTTAAACTGTATGATGTTCATCAGTGGCTTAGGCTATCAGAATTATAAACTCTGTTTTTTTTTTCTCGTAACTTATACCTTGGCAAATTAATTATTTGCAAGATATTTCCTCAAACAATATCTTTAATGAGATACAGGAAGGAATGCTGTCAAGAAAATTCTTAAAATGGAATAACATGCAGTTCAGTGTCATCTCCTCTATCAAAACAAAAAACTAAGCTAAGCCTTGGTTAAAGGCTTCTGCTGAAGCTTACTAAAACAAAAAATTAGCCTGAGCCTCCATCCAAATCGAGCGGTTATAATTATTGTTAAAAACTATGGATTTTCAATTTATAAGCTCTAATAATTGCTGTATATGTTTTATTTTAAGAATGTCAAAATCGACTCAACTGCGCCTTAATTCAATACTCCACTACCAAGCCAAAGAATGCACACAAGGCATAATCCCAAATAGGAGTACGGAATACTAGGCAACTGTGGGTGGTTAAAGTCTTGGCATATCTCTATGTGCAGGATTTACATACATGTGTAAAAGATTGACAGCTAAGTTGATTGCATAAATTTTCTTATGTACAGGAATGGAGATGATATGTTTACGACTCAGCAATGACAAGAAGGGTTTTGTTCTATAATAGAGGTAGGTAATTCTACAGTTTTACTCATTTAAAACAACATATCAACACTACTAACATAATAATCACTTTAAAAACCATCAAATCTTCATAAAATCCAAGAATTTCATCCCCTAACTGTGTCATCTGGCAACCAAGAAAACAAGAAATTTCCACGAATTGACAAGAAATTTGACACTTATGACACAAAACTGAAGACAACTGGATTTTCTAGATTTCTTGTCAAAAAGATAAAAGGGAAAATATTCCCATGTAAAAATGATAACTTGTAAAATAACAATGAATAATAAGATTAGTTTGCCTCCTATTAAGGATTTATTAAATGAACAACAAAACTTTCAAAAGCCAAACTTACCAGTACCTGTTACTAGTCATTTTAACTTTGCACCATTTAATCCATTAAATAATCCACTAAATGCTACAGTTAACAATGTTCTGTTAAGTAAATCTAATATGACACATTCATTAACTCAATCATCTAATAAAGGTAACTACTATTATAATACCCCCCAATCAAACATGATATATAAGGTCGATACAAATGATAGTGACAGGTCACCATCATTATCAGCTAGCAGTGTATCCCCAATGTCTAGTACACCTCCATCATTATCTGATGCCCCATCGCCCGATAGTGATAAATCAGGAAGAAGAAAGACTAGAAATAATCTTCCAAAAGAAACTACTTATATTTTATTGAAGTGGTTAAGTGAGCATTTGAATCATCCATATCCAAATTCTTTTGAAAAGAGTCAATTAATGTCAAGTACTGGATTGAATCAACAACAATTAAGTAATTGGTTCATCAATGCAAGAAGAAGAAAGATAAAGATATTGAAAGAACAACAAAGATTAAGTATATAGAAATAGGTTTTAGGTATGAAAAAGGTATATGGTTTATGAATTACGAAAATATAAGTTTAATTTTGGTGTTAAAATTGTACAATAAATTGCTTTGTTTAGCGATATTTCCGTTGTTCCACCGCTAATGCCGTGTGAATGGCGTGTAAACCTCGCTGCCAAAATTGTGCAGAGATTTTTTTTTTTGGGGACTAGGTAATTGATACGTAGTACACGACCTTGACCATTCCTAATTAAGAGTTTATGTTTACTTTAACAATTTCTCAAATATATTTTTATCAAACTATGGATTCCAGTGATACATTGGTCACATTTGCAGACCATATACTTAACTCCATCAATTCGCTAAACAAGTTGGAATATAATAAGAATGGAAGAAAGTATAAATTCATCAATAATGGTTTTCAAAGGATAAAACAAGAAGATAAACATCTCGTCACTAATACAACTGATTTGGATATGAAATGCAGTATAATCTCTAGTTACAATATCTTACACACGATAAACAATGGTGAACTACTTGAAAAATACCCGGACTTTTGTTTATCCATCATTGGTGTTGCTAGAGAGTTGGAATTGAATGGATGGGGTGAATCTTCCAATGTGATTCAATATGATGAAGCTAATGAATATCCTGCTCAATTAATACATGATGCCTTGGAATTTAGTAACCAAATTCAGCCAAATCATTTGGAAATGGGGATGAATTTATTAATGGCTTCAAAATTGAACTTTTTCCATACAGATCATCACTTGGGGACAAAAATCTATGGACTTTATCTAATCAAATACATGAAAGATTATTTTGGGGAAGAATCCATCAATAACCCCGAAATCCTCGTGGCTTTAAAATCCTTCGTACATTGGGGATCTATCAAATGTATTTTATACAAGTTAGGATTGCCTAATATTTACTTAACTGATGACGAATTCTTATCATATAAAACATTCCCAGAACCTCCTCAAGAACTAAAGGAAGAAATCTGGAATAAATACCCCAGTGGAACTTCTAAATACTATTTAATCAAGAACGCTTTGAGTTTGATTATTCAAACTTCAGATTTTGCTGGTCTTATTCCATATCCTGAGGACGAAAAGTACAGTTTGGATTGGTTATTTAAATTATGTAAAGACATTGAAAGTGATCCTATCAAGTATCACTTGAGGTCATCTTCTAAAAACTTGTGTGAAGATCCTGCCAACCTCAATGAGCTTAATCAAACATTTAGTGAAGGAACCACTAATCTTCTTAATTTGGTTTCTTTAATTATCAACATATTTGACATTAATTTAGAGACATTAAATAAGAATTCCAAAATCCCTAAACTTGAAAATGTTCAAGAACCAGAATTAAGAACAAAGTACCAAGAGTTACAATCCAAAATCCAAAATTACTTGGATAAAGATTGGAATAATGATGATATTATTTTAAGATTGGGTACTGGCTCTATAAGTTTAACTACAAAGGTAAAAGAGATGTTTGAAACATATAAAGTGAAGATGGATTGATTGATGTGTATATTTTTGGTACTTTCATAGACATGAATAACAGTTTAAAACCATGGGATATTACTATTGATTTCCCACTTGATACCGTTTTGCTCTAGTTTTTGTTGCTCTTTTTCATCTAACATTCTTAATGCACTCAAGGAAGTGTTTGTCTTAACTTCTCCTATTATTGAGGCATCAATACCAGGTAACTCACTTGTCCATACTTGTATTTTACACCATGGATCCTTAGCCTTCTTGTTATCTTGTACAACATAGTCATTTAAATATTCAAGCAATTTAATTCTAAGATTATTGTCATACTGTGGTCTTACATGAATAACTAAAACTTGTATGGAATTTCCCTCTTTAGAATAGTCAGTCATCCAGATAATGAAGCCTGCAATGTTTCCATCAATCATCAACTTCATTCCAAAATATTTGGGCATGGTATCCTCTAGTATTGCAGAAACTTTGGCAAAATTAGTAGGATCTTCCATCTTAATTGGTTGATATAATGTACTATGCAAAAATTTGGACTTTGTATGAAACCAATCAATGATTTCTGCAGTGGGATCAATCTCTACTCTTGTAATCTTATCTGATATCACCATATTTTCTATATGCTTATCAGTATCTGATTTATATATGTTCATAATTTCACTAAACTCGAGGTATTTCATAAGGTGTAGAGTTCCCACATCAACTTCAACACATTGGTTATCGAACAGAACCTTGGGTTCATGCAACTTGATGTATACTTTAGGGACTTCATCAGATATGAAGCCAAATCTTCGGTAATATTCTCCAATTTCGGAGTGAAGGGTAAGGAATCCCTCACCAATTAGCTCAGTCCGACACTTGTTAATCAATTTCTCCATCATAATTTTAGCTAATGATTGGTTCCGATACTGCTTGTAAATGTAAACTGCTCCAATACTACCATTCTTACAGGAGCTACGAACAGCCTTGCCATCTATGTTTCTCACTATTGTAGCTTCCCTAATCAATACTTCACATGAACCACATTTTTCACCTGTAGCTATTTCTACCATTTGAAAAACTTTTACATTACCTTTAAAATGGGGAGTGTTGTTGGTTATTTTGTCCCGAAGTATATATTGGTCTATAGTTAATTCTCCAGCCCATGTTTCTCCATTGTGTGTCCTGGTATAATCCACAGCATCCTGGTTTGAGGTAATATCTACCAACTCATAAGCGTCAGACATAGTCGATTTTTACGAGCGAGACAATTTATTGAGACAATTGATTGAGTCAAACATTTAAGGCTAATAGTACTAATATGCATTATTGAATACAGATATAAATATATGGCCTTATGGAATTGAGTTCTAGTTTCATTAGTGTATCATTTAAAACCAAGGAAGTTTGTTGTTGATTTCCCACTTTATTTGGCCATTTTCTAACTTCTCTTGCTCATCTTCATTACACATTCTTATGGCACTTAAAGAGAAATTAGACTTAACTTCTCCAATCTTGGAGTAGTCGAGACCCGGGAATTCACTTGCCCATACTTGAATCTTTTCAAATTTATCTTTAAACGATTCATTTTCTACCATTATATAATCATTCAAATAATCCATGAGTTTGAACCTTAGTTCTTGATTAAACTGTGGTCTTATATGGATTAAAAGGACTTTCACACAAAGAGCTTCTGGTGCATAATCATATGTCCAGACAATGAACCCAATGGTGGTGTTATCTTTAGACAATTTCATACCAAAATACTTTTGGCCAATTGACTTGAATTTTTCCCAAACATCTTCATGATCTTGATAGTTTTTGATATCAACACAGTTATAGAAATGATTATAGAAGAATTTGGCTCTAGTATGGTACCAATCAAAGATCTCTGGTACAGGAAGAATGGCAACACGTGTGATACCATCGTGTTTGACACTATCAGTCATCTCATTAAACACATCTTCCAGGTATATTTTCGTGATATCTTTAAAGTCTTTAAAACCTAAAAATTCAAGTTGCCCTTCTTTCACCATATGTGATGGCCCGGTTAAATTATGGATAGGTTTACTTAATTTGACATCCACTACAGGAACTTCCTCAGATTTGAAACCAAATCTACTATAATATTCACCAACTTCTGAGTGGAGAGTCAAAAATCCATTGGGAACTAACTTGGTCTTGCACAATTCAACCAACTTTTCGATCATTATCTTAGCTAACCCTTGTTTTCGAAAGTCTTTATAGGTATAAACACCTCCGATACTGCCATTCTTACAATCAGATTTCACAGTTTTCCCTCCTTCATTTCGATAAATCACAGCATCCCTAATAATAATTTCACATGAAGCTACCTTTTCCTTGGAATTGGTATTAACTAACACGTAAATGTGTAACTCATCGCTAGTAACATCACACGCAGATATAGCCTGTTCCCTTTCAACATATTTTTCTATATCTAAAAGACCAGCCCATGATTCTCCATTGTTTCTTCTAGTAAAGTCTACGATATCCTGGCAGTTTGTTACTTCTACTAATTCGTATTCGGTTTGAGTCATTTGTAAAATTGTGATAATTGGAGATACTGCAATCTATTTATGTATCCGCATAATTTCTTAATTAGGCAAAATTGGCGACATGTATAACCATATAGTAAAAGATAGAAAAAAATCGCAGCCTTTCGGTTGGTCAGAGAACTGTCAAGGTGAAATGACTATTGATCTAGAATTGGCAATATTGTATCATTGAACCTCTTCAATAGTCTAAGCTCAATACATAATATCTTAACTAAAATCTTTCATCCACAATAAAGGTTGATTTATGCTAAACATTCATTTGGGTGCAAAACGTCACAGTACAATTATGCAACTGCCTGCTGTAATATTCATATACAAGATGCCGTTCAAATGGAGGAGTTAAAAATAATCAAAATTTAAAAAAGTCGGAGTAACTGTAAGGAGTTGACGGTATGAGTTGCCGTTAACTGATGTAGCCATTATCTCTGGGTGGACTTGCCGTTAAGGGAACAAATATGGTTTGCGATAACAGTTTACGTGGGTGGTGGAGAGTTAGGGACCACAATAGGACTTAGCTATTGCCTATGTTTTAATATGTAGAAACATTAATGTAACACTGAATTCTCGACTTTAATCTCTTATAGCAACAACATTGTTTCTATCTTCCTTTCAATATACTGTCATTACTAACTAGTTTGATAGTTCGCGATCAAGTTGACAAAGTGGATAAATTTTTCATCATGGAACTTTTACCTAAGGGACAAAGCAATTCCGTACAGGTGTTGTGGGAAGATCAACAGAACATCAACAAGTTCAGCTCATTGATTAATGAGAAGGATGAGCTCACAGCAGAATTAGAGAAGTTAAAGACAGAAAAAGAGTATTTAGATGATTTGTCATTAGAGTTAGAGTTGCTCGATGAAGATGAAAAAATTCAATATAAATTAGGAGATATCTTTGTATTTATGAAAGTATCTAAAGTTTTGGAGAGAATTGAGGGCGATGGAGAGATCTTGGGTGGGAAATTGGACGATTTGGACTCGAAAATCGAAGATTTGGACTCTCAGTTGACTGATTTAAAGGCACTTTTATATACAAAGTTTGGGAACAATATCAATTTAGAACGTTAAATGGCTCTGTAAATAGACAATATAAGATAAAGATAGTTTTTAGGACTTTACGACCATTCAAATATATTTGATCTACATTCTGCTTCATCAATCTCGCCTGGAGTGCCCAGAATCATAATGAGTTGGCACCACCCAGTCTCCCCACGCCAGTTCCCATCCCTGCTAAATTCAATGTTCTCGTTAAATGTCGTGTGCACACCACCACTGCGATTTAGGAGAATTACCTGAGCCCAGGCATCCATTATAACCTATTCAATCACAACACTTGTTTTCCCACTAACTCACTAGCAAACTATCCTGAACCTTTCATTCTCCATCCACATGAATACATCCTCAGTAAACAATCCCGAAGTGTTTTCTGACGGATCGGAGCATAGCCAAACACTTTCCGAGAATATTCCTAATGAGAAGTCAAGCAAACCGAAGAGAACAAGTGTAGCATGTATTCGATGTAGAACTAGACATATACGATGCCCAGGGGGGAATCCATGTAAGAAGTGTCATCTAGCTAAGGCCAAATGTGAATATGTTGAGGCAGAGAAAAAAATTGTGGTTTCGATGAAGTATTTATCTAAGTTACATGATGACATTGCCAGGCTTAAAAAAGAAAATGCCACTTTACGAACTAATTTAAGAAATGAAGAGGCAAGAAGAGTCGATGGCAGCCCTAAGCCTTTCAACTCCTTTATGTATAATTCCAAAACTCCTCATAATCAGCTCCTTTTTAATGAGGCTAGTACTTCAGGGTTCAATACTGGAGAAATCATTCAACCTACTTTAGATAAGCATGGACGATTAATTCATTCACGTACAGGTGAAAGAATATATGTGGGGTCTTCCTCCATGACCTTATTTGGTTTGGAAATTCAAAATATGGTACCTGTCAATAATATGTCTCCTTTACAATCTCCTATAACTAATGGATTAAGCCCTGCTTCTGCCAACTCGGAGTCGAGTTCTGCTGGAAGAAGAGAAGCAGAAATCATGGAAAAAGAAGGTAATGCTTATAAGATTACTTTGGCAAAAACTAATACCCGTCCAGGTCTTTCCATCAACTTCACTTTACCGTCTTATTCATATGCAATGTTATTGGTGGACAATTTCATAAACTATAATGATGGATGTTTTTATTTCTTTAATGAAGGGTTGGTAAAACAGTACTTGATGAATTTATATTCAGGGAAAACTGAAGAAAACAAAAAGATAATGAAGAGAAACCTTGATAAGTTCAGAAAGTTTGATGTAGATGAAAACTCAATCAAAAAGGATAGAGATGATGAGAATATCTTAGAAACTATGTGGTTCTGTAAGATTTTGTTGATTTTTGCCACTGGTGAAATGTACTTAGGTACAGAGTCCGATGTTCATTTGAAAACTGCAAAATCTAGATATATGGCAGAGATGAAAAAGAATCAAAAGAATGACCAACAACAATTCCCTAAAAACACCTTGCCTGGATCCGGTTATTTCTATCAAGCTTCTGAATTATTTGCTGGATTATTTGCTTCTGGTGCCATTGACAATATTACAAAAGATGGTGGTATAGAAGTTATGTTACTATATGCTTTTTATTTGCAAGTTGCAGATTGTACAATTGCTTCATACTTCTACTTCGGTTTAGCTTTGAGATCTGCTTTAATTCTCGGATGGCATGTTGATTCTGAACAGAACAACTTGGACAGATTTGAACTTGAGCATCGTAGAAGGCTTTGGTGGACTGTCTATATGTATGAAAGAATGCTTTCATCTAAGGCAGGTTTACCTTTAAGTTTTTCTGATGATAGTGTATCCACTGAGCTTCCTAGAGATATTGATATGGAGGTCCCCGACTTCCCTAATAGTGAAAATGATGTAAGAGGATATTATATCTTTCCTTCTGCTGAATACATCAACAATTGTGTTACAATTACACAAATCAATGCCATCATTTTATCATGTCTTTATACTAAACAACCAACTGTTAACATTCTTCCAGTAGTTTCTGATTTGGTGCATAGATTAATGAATTGGAAGAATAACTTACCCGAATTTTTAAAAATCGATTTCCAAGTGGAAGATTTAAAAATATCCAGATTAATTGTCAATTTGATGACAGAATATTTTCAAGGTATTAATTTGGCTGTAAGACCATTATTGTTCCATTTTGCTACGAAAAAATTACAAGAACTTCAAACGCAAATGAATGTCAATAAATATGTTGATTTATCCAAATATTCAAAGAATGTTATTACTTTATTAAATGCATCATTCCAAGCCTCAATCAATACTGTAAGGTCCATTTGGGGCTTACTTCCTGATAATATGGTGGCACTATTTGGATGGATGGATCGTGAATACTTATTCACATCTGCATTAACCTTAATCTTATTTAACTCCTCGTTTGGGTTGCATGAAGCTACAAAAGAACATCTTGATCATGCCTTAATCATCTTCACTAGAATGAAGAAGTTGGGTAATTATCCTGCAGCTTTAAGAAGAGCTCAACTTTTGAAATTAATCAGCATATTAGATTTCAGTGGGCTCATGCAAGACTTGTTGAAAAAACATGATGATGAAGGCATTTATATCCGCAAAACTCAAACTCCGCCTGATAATGCCCTGGCCAATACTGCCCAAAAGAACATGAATATGGAAGGTATGATGAATAGTCCAACTACTAGACAAAACAACCAAGATCATATGGAAGTTGCACCACCAGAAATGTTGGAGCCTCTCATAAGTGTTAATTTCAACTTACATGACATGAATGAATTCGAAAATCTTTACCCAGAAGATGGAGATGGAATAGAAGGATTCGCCCATTTTAATGAGGAACAGAAACTATGGAATGAGATCACTAGTGATGCAGTTTGGCTACATCCAGCCTCAAACAAGTACACACAACAGGGAGAACATCCCCAACATAATGAAGGATTAAACGATATAATAGGTGCTTTCAACAACGATAAAGGTTCCGATAATAAGGTTGTCTATGGTGATATAGTCAATCAAGAATTTCAAGATTTAATGTGATTACTTTTATAGATGTAATATATATATTAGCAAACTATGGTACATTATTATTACAAGGTGTTTAATTAAAGAAATCCAAAGCACCAGGTGAATTATCACCCATTTGATAAAGTTGTTGGGGAACAATATTTTGAGAAATCGATTGTGATGGTTGATTTGATGGAGACATTTGATTGATATTTTTGTTAAATTGGCTGTAACTCTGGGTTGCCTGGTTAGGTACTAAGTTATTGACCATTGGTGAATTCATGGCACTCATGGGGTTAGAATTTGCAGATGTATTAACATTGAAATTGTTGGTATTCATATTAGACATATTGATATTGCTGTTATTATTAGGATTGTTACTGGAGCTGTTATTAGACATATTCATGGGATTCACATTCATGTTGTTCATGTTGTTCATGTTGTTCATGTTGTTCATGTTGTTCATATTGTTCATGTTGCTCATGTTGTTCATGTTGTTCATATTGTTCATATTGTTCATATTATTCATATTGTTCCTATTATTCATATTGATGCTATTCATATTCATGTTATTCATATTCATATTATTCATATTGGAATTGGGCATGTTATTCATCGGCATGTTATTCATTGGCATATTACCCATACTATTCATGCCACTCATATTATTATTATGATTATTATTATTCATCACTCCACTAGCCATATTGGAATTGATGTTGCCCATACCCATTCCCATATTTCCATTATTAGTACTATTCATATTGCCCTGTTTGCTCATATTATTGTTCAAATTAATATTGCTACTAGAAGCACCATTGACATTTCTGGTAGACGCTAAGCTTCCAGGTGACGATGAGGTACCCTGGCTTCGTGCTTGTGCTTCATTTTTCAATGAAGAAGCCTTCAGCCTAGCATATTGAACAGCTTCCGGATATAAATCTGTCAACTTATTATACAAATTAGTCAACTCAGGCATGTCAGGAGGAGCAGTAATGAACACTGGAAATGGAGTTTTACTTGTTTGCTGCGCTGGATCGTTCAAATGATATTGCTCATGAATATATGTTAATACCTGTAGATTACAGTGTATTCTCCGAGTATAATGCTGATACAGTTCCACAACCTTCTGTCTCTCTTGTGGCGACATCTTCATTAAAAGTTGTTGGTTTATCAATAAATTATTATACAAGTGAATAGCACGCTTAAACAATTGCGTGTTAATCAATAATAACACCGACACCCTATCTCTATCCCTCATTAAAGGAGTTCTTTCACCCATACTTCCATTCATCTTTTAACTTGTTTTTGTCCTTGAATGAGATTTCGCATAAACTGAGAGTAATACCGGTCACGTGCGGCGAATACAACTAAGTGTTTTATAATCCATTTCTCTATACATTAATTATAACTTTTCAGTCAATTCAGGAACAACTTCATTCAAATCTCCAACAAGCCCGATGTCAGCAACATTGAATATAGGAGCTTCTGGATCTTTATTTATAGCAACAATGGTTTTGGAATCTTTCATTCCTGCTAAATGTTGAATTGCACCAGAGATTCCCACTGCTACATACAATTCAGGTGCAACGATCTTACCTGTTTGCCCAACTTGAAGAGAATTGTCACAGAATCCAGAATCCACTGCCGCTCTAGAGGCACCAATGGCTGCATTTAATTTGGTGGCCAAAGGTTCGATTAATCTTTCAAAGGTTTCTTTGTCTTTCAAACCACGTCCTCCACTAACAACCCTGCTAGCGGAACCTAATTCTGGTCTTTCACTTGTTATCAATTGTTCTGAAGTGAGTTCCGTCTTATTGAATGCTTCTACTGAAGGATTGAATTCTTCGATAGTAGAACCAGTAGCTTCGTTTGATGCTTCAACTGGTGGGAAAGCCGATGCACGAATACTAGCCAATATAATACTCTCATTACTTTTAACAGTTGCCATTGCATTTCCAGCATAGATTGGTCTAACAAAACTAGTTTCATCTATAACTTTGATGATATCACCGACTGGTTGGGAATCAAGTAAAGCTCCAAGTCTTCCTAATACTGATTTACCAACTGCTGATGCACTAGTGAAAAAGTGAGTAAATCCTTTTCCTTCAATTATTTCTTTTAAAGCCGGTGCTAATTCTTCAGCTAAATAATGGTTATATTGGTTACCCTTAACTTGTATTAACTTTTCCACACCTGGAAGTTTGGATGTTTCTTCCACAATTGATTCACCTCCAGATCCAAAAACTACTGCAGTGATTGGCTTTCCAACTTTTGCTGCTGCACTCAATGCAGATAAAGAAGATGGTGCAATTTTCCCATCTGCAGATTCTATAAATGTAAGTGTGTCTAATCTCAAAGCACTGGACCTAAATCCTCTACTGAATAATCTGCTACTCAACATATTGCCGCTAATATAATCTGAGTCAAATATTGGAAAAGTTTTAATTTTTTTTCGATCTCGCACAATTTCTATTCCCCGGTTTCGGTGATTTGGGTGCAATTTGAAACCAACTAATTTTTGGAATTGTAAAGATTTTACTTTATCAAGGGCACCGTAAATTTACAAAATAACATTTGGTATTAGCCCGTTAACTTTCTTGCTAACTACCCTGCCAAAAAAAAAAAAAAAAAACGAAACTACAATTGCATTATGAGCTAGCAGGCAGTATAATCCATTTCCTTTGGGTCAATTTCCTTTGGGTCAAGGACCCTTGGCAAATGTCCTTTGTTCTCTCTTGAAAAATTCAATTAACTTGTTTTCTTTTTTATTTCATTTATGCATCTCCCCAAATTTTTATCCCTATTGTGAGTTTCGACTTTTTAATTTGACATGAAACGGTTTTTCTATTATCACACTTAATTACGGTTTAACTTTTAGTTCGCACGCACGTTTGACATTTTTACATTTAATAGGCAATGAATAGAGGACGAAAACTCTTACATTCTGATACTGAAGATACCCAAAGTGTTGGAAGTAGACGTCTTACTAGTCCCAGCCCTAGTATTAGGCACATTTCCCATACTAGGGTGAATGTTCCGGATCGTACACGATTACTACTGCCGAGTCGAATAGTATACCGGTCCATATATGAAGGAGAAAACCAACCTCTATTGATAGGTTCGGACTCGGGAGCATTGATGATGACACCAGATCCATCTCTTAATTATTCTGGCTATGGTTCATCTTCGAGTACAAAACCTAGTACCAATCAAGTGAGTCATGGTGATATAGGCTTTGGAAGTAATAATAATAATAATGATGATGATGATGACGATAGTACAACTAATCCACTCAGTTTTGGAACTACCACCAATTCCATATTGATGAATAAAACAACCCCTCCAGCAGGTGCTGAAGGCTCGGAGTATCAACCAATCACTGATCATCATGCTGATATTTCCGACTGGAAAAAGCTTTTGCCATACTACTTGCCCATCTTCTCATGGGTTGGGCATTATAATTTTGAATATTTCATGGGTGATTTGGTGGGGGGATTATCATTGGTATTCTTCCAACTCCCTCTATCGTTATCGTATGCAACTTCCTTGGCTCATGTTCCAGTATTGAGTGGGTTATTATCCTTGGGTATATCTCCGTTGATATATCTTATTTTTGGAAGTGTTCCTCAGATGATTGTTGGTCCAGAATCTGCCATTTCTTTGATTGTTGGACAAGCCGTAGAACCCATAATCCATCATAAAAAAAATTTAAATCCAATTGATTTGGTAGTAGCCATGAGTTTTGTAAGCGGTGCTACATTATTAGGATTTGGTATTGGAAGATTTGGGTTTCTAGATAATGTATTGAGTGGGTCTCTTTTAAAAGGTTTCATCAGTGGAGTTGGTATAGTGATGATCATTAATAGTTTTATTCTGATGTTAGGATTAACGGGATTAATGAAGCTGATTTCAGATGATCCTAGTGATATGGATATTCATTCACCTTTTGATAAATTGGTATTTTTATTCAACTATTACAAGAAATATGATTCACTCACTTTCAAGATAAGTATTGTATCCTTTTTGTTGTTAATGAGTGTTTCTATCTTAAAGAAGTATGCTTCTAGAAAGCCAAACAGATTTCTGCAAAAGTTTGTGTATATTCCAGAAATCTTGATCATGGTCATCATAACTAGTGTGTTATGCTACAAATTTCAATGGAATACTAAAGGCATTGATATCATTGGGTCTGTCAAAAAAGAAAGTGGGAATTTTCTGATATATAATCCGGTATCTATTTATCAGCTTAAATTGATGAAAAAGGTGTCAACTGCTGGGTTTTTATGTGCTATGCTAGGATTCTTTGAGAGTACAACAGCTCTGAAATCTTTAGGCTCTAGATTTAATTTACCGATTTCATCGAACCGAGAGTTAGTTGCTTTAGGTTTTATCAATCTTATTGGCTCTATGTTTGGAGCATTACCAGCATTTGGAGGTTACGGAAGAAGTAAGATAAATGCCATCTCAGCCAAAACAACCATGTCTGGAGCAATAATGGGAATTTGTACTTTATTAACTGTTGGATATCTTTTAGATTCATTGTATTATATTCCAAAGTGTGTATTGAGTGTTATCACGGCAAAGATTGGAGTCCTGTTGATTGAAGAAGCACCATATGAACTTTTGTTCCATTGGAGAAGTAAAGGTTATAATGAATTAATCACTTTTTTTGTCACAGTTATTACTACCATTTTCTTCTCAATGGAAGCTGGTATTGCTGTTGGATTAATCTACCTGTTAATTCGGGTGATCAAACATTCTGCAAGGTCTAGAATTCAAATCCTAGGAAGAATTCCTGGAACTAATGAATTTGTGGATGCTGACATTAATGTGAATCTTTTAACGCATAAACATGATGAAATTGGTAATGAAATAGGTACCATGCATGATAAAAACTTGATGAAAAAACTGCAATTGAATTTATTCACCGATGATTATTTTACCAGTGTAAATTTAGGAGTTTTGGAAGAAATTGAAGGATGTCTTATTGTTAAAATTCCAGAACCATTGACATTTACTAACACAAGTGATTTAAGGGCCAGATTAAAACGAGTGGAATTATATGGAAGTACAAAGGCACATCCGGCCCTGAAACGGAGTAGAGATGAATCCATGACACAATATATTATTTTTGACTTGAGAGGAATGTCGGAACTTGATTCTTCTGCTGCCCAAATACTTAAAGAACTTATTGTAGGGTATCAAAACCGAGGAATCCTTAATTTCTTTGTAAGAGTAACCAAACACCGAAAAGTCAGAAAACGTCTAATTGACACAGGCATCACGAAATTGCTTATTGAAGATTTAGAAGCAGTGAAATATTTTGAAGTCCAAAAACAAATCATTGATTATAGAACTGGAGATAGTGGTCTGGTGGCTTCTAGTTTTGACATAGATGCTGCAAATGCGATACACGACTTGACAGAAGCCAAAGATGTCCCTTACTTTGAACATATCAGCGATGCTTTGAAGGTCATCGATTATTACGAATATAAAGTCATGAAACAGTACATTTCAGTTTAAATTACAGGATAATTTTATTTATTTATTATTTATTTCTTAAACAATATAGACAAACGCGCGTTCAAGATTTGAAAAATTAAGAAATAGCCTATTACAATGAGTGAACCAACTGTTTCACAGGAGGAAATGGACATTGAAAACACCATCAAGGAGGAATACAAGCTCTGGAGGGAGAATTGTAGATATATGTATGAGTTTGTTAGTGAAACTGCTTTAAAATGGCCCTCGATCACCGTGCAATGGTTACCGGATTATGTTAAAGATGAAGAAAATGGTCTTTTTGAAAGTAAACTTTTACTTGGAACTCATACCTCTGGAGAAGATATAAACTACTTAAAATTAGCATCAACACAATTGCCCTTGACCAAGGGCTCATCCAAGGTCAATTCCCGTATCAAAATTACCAAAAAGTTCAAGAATAACTATGAAATTAATCGAGCCAAATATATGCCACAAGATGCTAATATAGTGGCCACTATCAACGGAGGTGGTGAAGTGGATGTGTATAAACTTGATGGTGAATCCAAAGAAACTTTACATCATCTAACTCATCATAAAGAAAATGGCTATGGATTATCATGGAATTCTTTCAAAAAAGGATATTTGGCTACAGGAAGTGATGATAAATCTATTCAAATCAATGAAATAGAAACTAGTGTTAAACCCATTTTGACCATCAATAATCATTCAGATATCGTCAATGATGTGAAATGGCATAGTTTTAATGAGAACTTACTTGGTGCAGTTTCTGATGATAAATATTTCAAACTTTACGATATAAGAGCAGGAAACAAATCAGTATTGCAATTTTACAATAAGGACTCTAAAGGTATAAATACTTTATCATTCTCGCCATATTCGACCAACTTAATAGGTATTGGGAATGCAGATTCTAATATCAACTTATTGGATTACAGAAAACTATCATCTGTTGATAATACATCTAGTACGTCTGGCTTATTACATACTATGATGGGACATTCAGATGCCATCACATCAATAGAATTTTCGCCACATCAAGATGGAGTAATCGCTTCAGGGTCTCAGGATAGAAGAGTTATGATTTGGGATTTAACCAAAATAGGAGAAGAACAAGTCCAAGAAGATGCGGAAGATGGTTGTCCTGAACTATTCATGATGCATGCGGGTCATACTGGTGGTGTAACAGATATCAGTTGGTGTCCTTATAAGGACTGGACCTTAGCGTCAGTTGCAGACGACAATATTGTCCATGTGTGGGAAGTGTCCAAGAGCTTACTTGATTCTGATCAATCTCAACCCATTGACCCCAATGAGTTGGAATAATTGCTGCCTTTTTACCTTCTTTTCCAATACTTTGTACTAATAGTTATATTTATATACTCTTTCTTGTTAGTTTGCGCGGTTTGTAAAAACTAAAAAAAAAGTGTTGAACTTTAGAGAACATCCTCAGCTATAATACAGATGTGTGATTTCCCCCCAAATTTGTCAATTAGACCTTTAACGATTGAAGATATCGACCAATGTATTGCCTTGGAAAACAAGGGCTTTACTGAGCCTGGCCATAGATGTTCACCTGAAAAATTTAAATACAGATTGACAGTATGTCCTGAATTATGTTCTGGTTTATTCATTAGAGACTATAAATTCAAATATAATGCCATTAACTTACCATCAGTTGCTGCTGATTTGGAAAAGAAGCATGAAGAATCCAAGGGTGATGAAGCCCTCGACGATGTTAATGAAGATGATTTGGAAGATTTACCAGTAAAGTCCTCTGTCATAAAGGAAACTCTTGTGGGTCATATAATTGGTACTAAAATGCCTAGCTCCACCGTCACTGATGGTGCTATGGAATTACCTGAAGAGGGTGATTCCCAAAAGGGACATCAAGAGCATTCTAGATTCATTGGTATACATTCTTTGGTTATTGACCCTGAATGGCAAGGTAAAAACTTAGGAACTTTAATTATGCATGATTACATTCAGAAATTAAGTAACCAGGATTTGGGTGATAAAGTTGCATTATTATGTGAAGATAAATTAATCCCATTCTACGAGAAAATCGGTTTTACCAATGCTGGAAAGAGTTCAAGTACATTTGGAGGTGTTAGTTGGAATGATATGACTATGGATTTGATTCCAGAAGAAGAAGACTAAATTAGTAGTGGTTTGACAAGTATCTCACATTATCTCAAATATTATTATATATAAGGCATTTTATTGAGTGTCCCTGTCAATGTCCATACAGATGTTCTTACACCTGGTATTTCTACTGTTTAGCTCCTTCTATATTAAATATTCTTTAGACAAATAATGATGTATAAGATTTTTAAATGTATAGTTGAAATTTTTCGCATTCGATCCTATTGATGCAAGTACCTTCAGTGATTAAGAATGTATTTGATACATTCCCGTTGAAAGAATATCCTGCTGTTACAAATACAACTAGTAAGATAGAAGATAGTATATCTTCCCGAAGTTTCTCCTTTGTTGGAAACTCTAAGGGTTCAGGAATCTTCACCCTTGCTGTCTTCAATCTATTTGAGTTGGATGGTAAATTGCTTCCCACTGATTATAATGGCTTACAAACAGCTTTTCACTTGTGTCACAAGAATGATTTAAAACTCCCACGATATGAAGAGTCTGGAAATGGTCATAGAATCATGAAAGTGTCGTATTATGCATCTCCCAACAATTTCTTACCAATGCTAATTGAAGATGATGAAACAAGATCATTTATGTTATACGACCAAATTAAAGTCCTTTTGAATAAACAAGATACCAAAAAGGATGAGTTATTAGGTGAACTTCTTGATTCCTATTTTACTGATTTATGGATATTGTGTATTTGGTTTGAAAATGAAAATGTCGATTTGTCTACAATTCTAAATTTACCTTCGAACATCATCGCTAAGCATGAATTATTCGAAAATATGGCTAATTGGACCGGAATAAAGATACGATACGGAGATATAGTAGAACAATTATATTCTAGGTTACTTGTGCAGGTATCCCAAACATTACAGTTGATAGAGAAGGATTTGGAAGCAATGAGTTCATCCAATTTAAGAAAAGTATATGCATTTTGTTTAATTGCTAGAAATCTTTTAAGCAATACCAAGGTTTATGATGTAATTCCTGCTTCTTTGAATGAAGCTTCTATTAAGTACGTACAATCCATGTAAATAGTGTTAAACTTTCAATCTTTTGTTGGCATTGAATAAGTCAAAATTAGTCCATTCCAATCCTCTTTTAGTACTAGAAATACACAATTTTTCACTAATTTCCACCAAATTTATATTCAATTCGGGTTTGGTCTTGTTAAGCTGTTCTAAATAGCTCAAGATTCCATACCTGGTGATCAATGAAATAGAACCATTATTGATTTCAGGAACCTTGAATATAATCTTTAAAATAGCTTTGTTAAGTTTGGCAGAATTGGGTAAATTAATTAAGTTTAAGATCCATTCGAAAAACTCATTCATATTTAAAATAGGTAAATCTTCAGATTCAATGTTGAAGTCAGTCAAGTACCACTCGATTGTTCTAACTCCTTCTGATTTGATTTTTGAAAATAACGGTATCTCATGTTCACCAATCTTTGGATGTGATAAAACATACTTGTAGACCAATTCATACAATGAATGACCAGGGTTTGACAAGATATTAACAAACCTGCTGTAAACTGATAATTGTACTTTGCAAAGGACGCCAGTGTTGAACAAGTTGCATAAGTAGATTTTAAACAAATTGATATCCTTGAATCCCTTGTCGTTATCGATGTTCTTAATAATATGTGAAATAATGACCTTACTAATTGGATTATCAAAGTTTTTCACTAATAATTCAATGATATGATACTCTATTAAGTTTCTCATGTTGACTTTCGATTCAGCATCAATGTTAAAAAATTCATTATTATTGATTAATAGAAGTATCAAAAACTCGAAATCATAAATAGTATCATTGAACTCGTAACTGAACAAATATGATTTCTCATTGATGTACTCTACAATTTCTTTATAAGAATTTGGTAATTCTAATTTTTGAAAAGATTCAACGCTATTTTTAATAAACCGCTTGTTCAAAGAAATCAAATCCTTCGAAAACAATTTCTGTTCACCAACAAGTTCAAAGTCTGATAAGTCAAATTCGTTAATTTCCCAGTTCCATGTACTTGTCATCCAAGATTTTCCGGTCTTCTCTTCGATTGAAATTAGTATTCTCTTAATGATTAAATCCTCAAATAGAATCAGACCATTATACCAATGAATCAAACTGTCCAATATCCTATGGTTTGCACCCATGTTGTATAAATTATTAATAATTAAAGCTGATTCAATACGGTAACAAGCATTTGAATTTTTAGGTAATTCATTCAAGGAGTTCATTGGATTATTCACAAAAATTGTCAAAGCCTTATTAACATTGATTCCAGTGTGAGCCAAAATAACTTTGCTTATATAATGAATAAAAGAAGTATTAATGTATTTGGAACTCAAAACCACCTCCAATTGGGCGTCCAAGACTGATCTTGGGACCGATAATGGAAACAACCCCACATATTCAGTTAAAAACTCTTCAAATTCATGCGACAAATCTTCTAATTCAGCAAATTGTTTGGTGATGAAGATCATAGATTGGGACATCCACTTTTCATCACGTACATTCTTGTGCTTCATGAGCTTAATGAAATCAGAGTTGAATGTCTCCGTATAATTAGATGCCATATTGATAAGCTGTGGTACATCAACTGATAATTGAATGTACTTCACACTTTTTGCATACAACTTCACTAATTTGGTAAATTCTAAGCTTGAATCGGCATTAAATGATTCATAAAATGGCGTTAAATCATTTGAAGATGTTATAATAGCACCAATTTCACATAGCTCCTTATTTGTCAAATTGCTGTTTATTATTATCTCAATCAGCTTATTATCTAAGTCGATATCTTCAAGAAGCTCGAACTTCTTAGATGCAATTATATCTTTAATATAAAGACTTATATTCTGAGAATTCAATTTGGACTTAATAATCTGGTACTTCGATGATGATTTGAATTTGAATAACTCACTCACTGAAAGTTCTGGAACCTCATTCTTAGTTAACAAGTATATGTAGTTCTGAAGCTGGATGGGCTCAGACAATGAAGTGTCATTCAACTGTTGAAAATCCAAAATCCAATTAAATATAATAAATTCATCATTAGATTTCAACATACTATGGATATAAGACTTAACATCAGGGTGAAAGTTTACTTCAAGACTCTTTAACAAGTTGTTGAAAATACTACGTTTTTCACTGCTATTACAACATCTCATTATGTACTTGAACAACTCAACCTTTCCAATCTGACCAACAAAATTTGGATTAGATGCAATATAGTTGGTGATTCTCTGGAAGATTTCGGTTGCATCTTTAGCTGTAGATATGTTGTGAACACAACATAAAAACTCATAATCATTCTTAATGATTTTAATGTTGCAGTCTGGAATGGAAAATTCGATATCCATATTGAAATGAAGCAACAACTTTTTCAATTCAGCTTCTTTTTCACCAATTATCACTAACTCTTGTGCTAATTGCTTGACAAATTTTAACAAGCCTTGATCTTTTGCAACAGCATGGGCCAATTGCTCAAACATGATTTTGGTGAATACGTTGACATCAAAATCCATATCGTAGTACTTATAAACACTGTTTGAAAGTCTCAAGATCAGCTGATCCATGACATTATCTAATGCCTCAGGTACATGTTTCAATTTGAGAATACAGTATAATGGATTGAGTATATTGATATCTGGGACATCTACCAACTTCTTTATCAAATTGTAGAAGAATAACGGATTATCATCCAACTTATTAAAATTGATCAACTTCACAACAAGGTTATTTTTTTTAAGATCAAATTTATATGATAAATTCAATTGGATTGTGATAAATAAGTTCAATTTGATCAAATTAAGTTTATTAAAATCTTCAAGCAAGAAATTAAGATTTTCATCGACAAATTTGTTTAATTGTGAGTTAAGGGAGTTTTGATACTTGGAGTATAATTCCAACACTTTCAAAATTAACAAGCTGACCACATTGTTATCGGTTTTAATACTCAAAATATCAGGTATTTCAGGTAATGATTTCAATACCTTATTCCAAGAAGATTTATGTACATTGCTTAGTTTCTTAAGAATTAAAGCAATTATTTGAAGATTCAACTGCACAATTAATGGACTAGCTGATTGAATACCTTTGACCAAAACTGTTTTCGATAATGGCTTCAATAATATATGCGGCAACTCAAATGTATTCAAGTTTAAAATCCGAATGTAAAGTAAGGTATGACAAAAGTACCAATTAGACAAATTTGGATCATTATAACCTCCTTTAATCACGAGATAGTTCATATAGGGATTAATTAAATTTGCATCTTTGGAAAGAATCATCATAGCCAAATTGATCTTCTGAACATTATTTAATTTAATGAAAGTAAGTAAGTTGTACAACACTTTATTATTAATTCTAAAATTCTGGTTGTTAACATTAACTGTGTAATTTGGAGGTTCGATGAACAAAATACCTGTTTTATAATCAATAATCTTTTTAAATAACGAAGAATAGTCGAATTTTGAAAGGACAGTCTGGAGATTGAATAAACAATCTTCATTTAAGAACTTCAATTTGTGTGACTTTTTATAATTTTGTTCTTGAATAATCTTAGAATCAATGAATTCAACCAATAATTTGATTGTTTCTACGGAATCATTGTTTAGATTCTTGAAAATATTTATCCACACTTTATTCAGAAATTGTTGACTACGATCAAAATAACCAAACTTGGAATTCAAATTAATCCAAAACTTAATGAAATGAAATCTTATAGAATCATTCTTGCTTAGTAACTTTGGCAATATGTTAATAGATAAATCAAAGTTATTTATAAAAATGGAAATGTTGTAGTTAAATAAATCAGTCAACAATTGAAGTGTCGGTATGGTGATATTATTTCTGTGTAAGTTAAGACATCTGTAGATCAATTTAATATTAGAAGAATCGACTAGTTTCGTATAGAACTGATGGAAAGTATCATTACGAATTGTGGAAGATATTATGGATTGAGACAAGGATTTTAAAGTTGCGAGATGGGTAACCACTTCATTATGATTATTCAACTTGCAGCTCTGAGACCAAAGGTCTAGAAGCTTAGAAGCCTCATCTGTACCTATGTAAGAATCAAGATCAATACTTGACATAATTAAGTGAATGTGAGATGCTTGAGAAATGCGATGAGATTTTCACTGAGATGAGTTGAGGATTTGTTACCTGCGAGACAGAGGCTTAAGGAACAAATTGACAGAGCTTCAACAACTTATAAAAAGCACCACATGCCCTTAAACGATTATATTATCCCTCTATGATTTGCTATTAAAGTAAAATCAAAAGAACCACAATATGATTCTAGGTAGTGTAAAAAACACCATGCGCCATAAAGATCCCTATCCCTTCGCCACAACATTGGATCACTTTAACTTAGAGTCAGGAAACTCCAGTAAAAAAGAAGCTTTTCTGCAAGAGTAATAGAACTATTAACTTTTTAGTAACCATTCATAAATTATTTCAAACTCTCGAGTCAAATTCATTTCAGGAATGTTCAAGTCCTGGATCAGGGTAGTCCATCTAGAACGCAAGTCTAGATCCTTAAATTCAATCAAATTCAGGATGGTTGCCGATCCGATTCTACAGTTAATTCGGTTATCCGAAACATGTTTCTTACACTAAGAGAACAAAATTTTAAAAAATTGAATTTTTATTACGAGAGCAATCTGTGATTTTTACGAGTCAGACATCAAAACAATAGCAAGCTAATAAGTAGTTTTAGACAACAGTTGAGTGAGTTCCTTTATAGTATAAACTTTTAAGCCAACTAACTAAACAACTTCCTTTTTCCTAAATGTATTACTTTATCAATCAGTTGCTCTCAGCTATTTACATGTTCCTTGTGTCTTTACATCTCTATTAGCATTCATGCATTCCATATTTCTCGGTACAATCTTACTGTGCAGCTTTAGGGCGGCGTTGCGGTCTCATTTACTACCTGGTCGCCTTAGAAAAAATAAGATTTCTCCGCTCTTTATTACGTCATTGAGTATAAAGTTCAACTAAATCCCCACCCATTAGTTTTTTTTTCAATTTCGTATAAAAGAACCCAAGATTGGATCCTTTTACTATTGTTGTTTGTTATTTAATTGTTATTAATTGAACATTTACTATATTAGTTTCTTTGTTAACTATTAATATAGGCTAGTTGGAAGGGAAGTATACACATTTATCTTGTTTTTCTTTGTTTTTCTTCTCCAATTGAGACACTACCATTTCCGGTTCATACTGATTTTTCTTGAGACAAAACTATTGTCTGAAAATTTCTACTCACAGTTTAATAAGGACGAGAACAATTGCAAATAATACAATATAAACCGATTTAATCGCAATCAACTTTCGTTAAATTTTGAATTGTCAAAAGTAATTTAATAGTATAAAACCAACAAATGGGGCTTTTACTGTTTAAGAAACGGAAAGATTCCGTATTCGATGTGAATCTAAGTTATCCAAATTTACCAAGATATTATAAGTTATTGGAAGTTATAGGAGAAGGGGCTTTTTCTACCGTTTATAAAGCTAGAAACTTAATTAATGGGAATTATTATGCCATAAAGATCATCAACAAATATAGTTTGAATGAGAAACAGCTTAATAATATTACTAATGAAATTAACATCATGAGAACTTTAAAACATCAAAATGTGTTAAAATTGATTGAATATTTCAATTTCAATGATTATTGTTATTTGGTATTAGAATATTGTAATGGGGGAGAAATCTTTAATAAGATTATCGAATATACCTATTTTTCCGAAGACTTATCAAGGCATGTATTTATCCAAGTTTTGAAAGCTGTTAATCATTTACATCAAAATAACATTGTTCATAGGGATATAAAACCAGAAAATTTGTTCTTTAATAGGATAAAGTTCATAAATCGACCTTTAAGTGAATTCAAAGCAAGTTTAAGGTCAAGTGATGATTCTTCCAAAATAGATGAAGGAAGATTTATTAAAGGTATTGGTGCCGGTACCATTGGAATGGTCAAATTAGGTGACTTTGGTTTAGCAAAAAAGCTTTTGACTGCTCCTTCTTATTCAAATTCTAATATGAAGTTTATGAATAGCATGAAGACTCCTTGTGGAACTGCTGGTTATACAGCTCCTGAGGTCATCAGTGTTACTCAAGATCTTGATAAAGTAAACTATTATTCTAAAGCGGTTGATATTTGGTCTTTGGGTTGTCTTTTATATACAATTTTATGTGGATTCCCACCATTTTATGATGATGATTCAAACAAATTGACTTTGAAAATTTTGAATGGTGATTATACATTTTTAAGCCCATGGTGGGATGAAATTAGTGTTGAAGCTAAAGATTTAATTTCTAAAATGTTGGTAATCAACCCAAATAATAGAATCACTGTGGATGAAATCTTCAATCATGCTTGGATTAAAGATTCTATCTTTTACAATGATTATTTTAATATTAATTCTAGGTACGAAAACACCAATAACTTACAACCACACATTCCAGATGATGGAGTGCAACATATTGAGAAAGTGAACGTCAATAATGGAACAGAAAAAGAAGATGTTGCACAAGGAGATGAAGCAGAATCTTTAGACTCTGAAGATCCTTTGTCTAACCAACCATCTCCATTTAATCAACCAGCTGCTTCACAACCTATTCCTATACCCATTGCTAATAACTTTAGTAACGATCCATTGCTTAGCCCTAGAGCAACTGCAATTAAATCAGTATTCAATAACCCAGCAATGAGTGAATTTTCAAGCTTGAATTTCAACAAAAAAGTGATTTTCAATATAGAAGAAGAACAAAAAGACATATTAACTAATTTAAACAATTTAACCGTCAAAGGATCTATATCAGCTACTCATTCCAGTTCCAATTCTGATGAGGAAGATGATAGTTATCAAACTAGACAAAGTTCTATTATTAGTAATGAAAAGGATAAATTTCAATTAAATATGAACGATCTGAATTTGATTTTAAGAAGGAAATCAACAAAAGTTGATTAGTAAGACTAGTTCAAGATCTATTGACTAGCTATTGAACTTGTACATTATATATTTGTATTATAGATTTGTAAATAAACAGGGGGGTTTTTTATGGAAATATATAGGAAAGAGGGAACTAAGTTAATATTCTCATGCTGTTGTAAAAATCAATTAATCTTATTTATTTATTAGTATATACAGTATAAATTAGTCTCTTGCCTTTGGAGTAATATCTAATTCACCATCATCCTCTTCAGGGACTAAACAATCATTCTTTTCCAATAATTCTGCCAATTCACCACTTTGAGCCATGCTCATTACAATGTCACATCCACCAACAAATTCTTTATTAACATATAACTGGGGGATGGTTGGCCAAGAACTGTACTCCTTTATACCTTCTCTTAATTCTTTGTCTTCTAAAACGTTATAAGCAGCGAATTTCTCTGGATCAACTCCCTGTTGGCCCAAGATTTGAATGGTAGCTCTAGAAAATCCACATTGTGGGAACTCTGGAGTACCTTTCATGAATAAGACAACTTTTGAAGAATCAACAGCTTGATCAATAGCCTGTTTGATTTCGGTGGACATGAATCTTTGCATAGTTAACTTTGGCACAGTTAACCTTGGCATCATCGACACCATTGGTGTCTTAGTGAAGAGTTTGAACATTATTAATCAAAAGTTCTAATTTGCTGAGCAAAAATCTCATCATTCTGAGAAAGCCTAGTAGTGCCCTTGCCATGTTCATCTTTCGTGTGTCAAGCATTATTACTTTATAGCAAGAGGCTCTTTCTTCCTTAGGGATAGAAGACTATTGGATAGATAAAGTAGACATTAAGAATATGAAATATTGCTCAAGCTACAACAGTTTAATGACTATATTGATTTGCTGTCAATTTTGTTCTCTGCGTAACCTCTCAGTGAAAAATTAAATCTAAAATTGTTGTTGTTGTAGTCTACTAATGAGACTTTTGTTCTTAATTACTCTAATTACTTCAGTTCTCTGTTCTTTGGGGGATAATTTACCTGAGTTTCAGAACTGTAAGAACCATTGTGACAACTACCAATGCTCCGGAAAGAAATTGCTTTCATTCAACAGCAAATATACTGAAGCTGATTTTAAGATTAACAGTGTTAGCTTTCCATTTAAACAATTGTTTGGATGGGATTGTATTAGTGATTGTGATTATAAATGTCAACAGATAATTACCAACATTAGGGAAAGCCACGAAGATCCAATGGTAAAGTTTTATGGTAAATGGCCTTTCAAAAGAATCTTTGGTGTGACAGAATTAGCTAGTGTCATTTTTTCTTTATTAAATCTTTGGATTAACTACCATAATTTCAGAAAGATTGTTACACAAGAAAGACGAAACAGTGGTCCAGTAAAAGTTATGTACAATCAATATATCGGGTTATTGATGGTTTCTATGATTGGTTGGATATTCAGTACTATATTCCATATTCGAGATTTTCCTTTAACAGAAACATTGGATTATTTTGGCGCTTCATTAATGATTATATTCAATTGTTACGTAATTACTGTTAGATACTTTGAATTGTTTACCAAGAACCTTTTGCCCTACCAAATAGCATTTTCAACAGTTTACATTCTTCATATAATTAAATTATACAAGAGGTGGGATTATAGTTATAATATTTTGTTTCACAGTCTAGTAGGAATTGGGTCTTTTGTCCTTTGGGTGCTACATGCATTCAACGTCCATAAGAAATACAACAGCAACTATTCAGTATTATCTAATTCCATTCAATTATTACCTTTTGAAACGAAAATTTTAATCAAATTGAATTACTTGAGTATAAGTAAATCCAAATATATCCCATTTATTCCTATGATGTTGGTCTCATGGTTAATATTCTCTATGATATTTGAGATTTACGAGTTCAGGCCCATTTTAAAGCTTGTGGATAGTCACTCGGTATGGCATTTAATGACTTTTTTCCCTCAAATTATATGGTATGATTGGAATATCTGGGACCTAGAAGTATATAAAAAGCTGAAAGAATTCAATAGAGAGGATGTATGATGTAAATCACTGATTATGTCTATTAAGGAAAGGTATATACCGAAATGTATCGAAGACGTAAGATGCAGAATGCAATTAAAAAAGAATAATGACAGTAAGACAAGCGGAAACGCAATGCAAGGAGGAGGAAAACTGTAAAGTCGAATCAAATAGATATTTTGTGATGGTGGACTAAGCCATAGAAAACTTTTCATCTCTCTTTGATCTTGGAGCTTTCTTGAATGTTATATAAACCATAAGAAGCACCAAAAATATAAAGACAGTAATATAACTGTAGTCATAACCAGGATCAGTTTCTATATTTTGTTCGTAATTTTGAAGCTTGATTAGTGGTAATAAATGCTTAATATTACCTGAGTCATAGAATTTATGCTCTTGAATGATATTTTTATCTGGAACTAAAGGCATGCTTGATGATTCTAATGGCAAATCCAATATGTAATATATCAAAATTTCTAAAAAATAAAATTTTGTGAGGCTTCGATGCTAAAAATATCGATGCAGGTAATAAAGCCTAATTTGGAAAGAGGTAAATATCCATCCCAATTTTAGTTACCCCTAACCTTAATGATAATTTTAGATGTTATTCATGGATATTATAGAGTAACATGATTAAAATATACGTAGAGCACCAATTATGTTGTATATACGTTTGGGGTTGTTCGAAGTTGAAAAAAAGGTAGACATTATGCTTAGCAGAGAATCTTTAAAATTCGATGACGTTATCATCATAATTTTAAGATTTCAGGTAGTCAGTAGAAGCCCCCTTAAAAATAGAAGCTGCCAACAGTTGTAAATACAAACACGATAAGGATAGTCTTATAAATATCACCACTTGTTACGTAATGAAGACTGTATATGGTACGGATCTAGGATTGCTTAAGAATAAATGTGAGACAGTTGTTTATAAGGAAGTTTTACAATGTAGCAAAGGATCTGTGTAGTGGGTGGCATAAAACTCAATTGACAGGAATATATAGCATAAGATCGAGGTACAACAGGGAAATATGGTGGGTAACAATAGTAGTGGCTGGTTGTTCATTGACTGGTTGTCTTCTACTTAACGGTGGCTGGCACTATCCACACACTTTTCCTCACATGATGCTAATATTAACTTTTGCTGTTACCTATTTTGAATTGCCCATCCACACTATTCTTTATATTTATGGTGTTATTTTCTCTAATAGGAATAGGTATCGGATTGATTCTCTATAATAGATTAGTATTTAGTTTCCTTTAAATACACTGATACCCAGACTTAGACTGATACCCAGACTTAGTTCCTCTTAAATATCTGGAATAAATAACCCATACTCCGAATCTCTATTCCACGTCGTCTCTGGGCATTGTACCTCACTTTTGTCCCTCACTTTCGGCCCTCACCCATTGTTTGCACTCTTTGTATTGTCCTTTATCAAATATTCGAGGTGATGAAAATCTTACACAAAAACACGAATGCGTGTGTTTTTTTTCTCGTTTTGTGTTTGTTTATTCTACAGAGATTATAATACAATTCACAATGGCTTCTGGAGATCTTCAAAGCATTCCCACAAAACATAGCCAGCAGGCCGACGTCTCACCACCTAATCCTTCACCTGTTTCAAAGAAACGTCTCTTGCCCTTACCATCCAATAGATTGAACAAAAGAATGGATACGAAACTTATGTCAAGTCCTATGTACTCAAATTCTGAATTCCATTACAACAAAGAAAATTTAGTACAAACATCTCCAATCAAAAAGGACCATTTATCTCCAAAGAACTTGAAGGATTTTAACTTGAACTCCAAGCAGTTGTTGGATATCATCCAGACCCCAAGACCTTTGATTGATGCTGTTGGGAATGATAGTTCAGTTAATAAATATTTGATATTTAGTGATAAAGATTCTATCCACAATAATAGCATCCATATGAGTGATGGTGTAGAAATCCAATCCCAGAATAAGCTAGGAGGTGTTCCTTCTTTGCCTGTTCAACGTATCCACACTCAGCCTCTTGATTCTGGTGATGATAGTCCTGTTGCTGATGATGAGGATGATGACAACTTATTACCAAGTAACTTTGTTGAGGATTTGGATAATGAACACACTGCAAAATTCCTAAACTCCAAGATGTATAGCCAGGATTTCATTGAACAGCTTAAACAATCTCATCATTCACAAGTTTCAAATTTAAATAGTCAACTTAGTTCTAAAGATCAAAAGATCAGTGAGCTAGAACTTGCATTGGTTCAAGCAAAGACAGAATTGAAAAACTCAGAGATTGAAATAAAAGATACAAATTATCATAATGCTAAACTTCTAAAAGTTAGCAATAACCAGCAATCTAAATATCAATCATTGGTAAAGTCTTTTGATGAGTTAAAGGAGAAACTCGAAAAATCAGAAATTCGTAATAATGAATTGGTTGATCAAGTCTCTTCGCTCCAAGAAAAAGGGATTAAAGCTAATGATGATATTGATTTACTAAACAAGGAGAACAACAAATTGAATAACCAGTTGAATTTGTTAGCTACAGATAATAATGAATTGATAAAGCATGTTGAAGATTTACAATTAAAAAATGAAGAGTTATCAAATGCCTATCAAACATTGAAACAAAAGCTTGACTTTGCTGATGAACAAAACATTACAAAAGATCAAGAAATTGCATCCCTTAATAAAGAACTTGATTCTATTAAAAGTTCTATCAAAAATTTAAAAGAAGAATATTCCAACACAAGAGAACAAGACTCGAAAGAAAACGATTCTTTAAGATCTGAATGTAACGCTATCAAAAATGAAAACTCTAGATTGCTTAAGGAGATTACTGAGAAACAGAATTTGATTGGTGATTTCGAAGAAGAGATTAAAAATTTGAATTCCATCAAACAAGATTTGATATCAAAGATTGAAGAATTGACCCAAAGTAATAATGTACTTGTTAATAAAAATTCCGATGACTTGAATAAGTTACTTGCAGAGAAAGAAGATTTGGATTCCCAACTTCAACAATCGTTTTATAAGATAAGTCAATTTCAAAGTCAGTTAACTGAATTGAATGAAGAAAACAGTATATTGCATGATAAATTGAATCAAATGAATAAGCAACTGGAGAATTTGTCAAATATTTCCAATGAAAACAAAAAGTTATTAGAAACTCTTGAAGATTTGAAGAAAGAGAATGAAAGATTGAATAAGTTAACTGAAAAGTACAACAAGGTAAACTACAAGAAATTAATGAATGAGTATAATAAACTCAAAACACATTTAACTGGAATGGAAACAAGCAATTTAGAGATGAATAATAAGTTTAGTGAGATGAGTATAAGATATCACTCGATTGTAGATCAAATTTCCATCTACCAACAAGAGTTACAATTAATAAAGAATACTGAATAAATTAATTCAATTAATAGAAAAATGTCACTACAGTAATTAATGTATAACAAGAGCGATTCGCACTAAAGAAACATTTGAATTGAAAAAAAAAAACGAACAAAAACGAATTTGGGGTTTGTAGATATATATTCTTGATTGACAAAGATTAGATAGAGCAGTCCATTAAGTATACAAAATGTCGAATATTGAATCTAGTAAATTGTTTGAAGCAGTTATTGAAGAAGTTATAAATGATTCAAGACAAGATTTTGAAAATAGTGGTGTGGATGAGAGCACATTACAAGAATTAAAAAAGATATGGCAAGAGAAACTAACTCAAAGTCAAGTGAGTAAGTTTTCATGGGATGAAGAATATGACTTAAACAATGCAAATACATACAGACCAGAGCTCCATGATGATTTATTACTTAATAATGATTATGGAAGCCAATTAAATAATCAATTAAGTTATAACAATAATCTACCACCTAATAATGATATAGACCTCCAACTACCAAATATGAATGACGACAACACTCCAGATTTAAATGATAACTATGAAGACAATGGTGGCTTAATGCTCCCTGATGTTAGTCAAACTGATGGAGGAAATTTTGAATTAACAATTGAAACAAATCATGAACCAGAAAAGTTGATCAGAAAATTGAAGAACATGCAAGTGGATGGAGATTTGGGTAGCTCATCCGATGGTTTTAATGACTCAGATGATATTAATAGTGAATTAGATGATGACTTAGATAGTGATAAAAACGATGATGATGATGAACTTGATGGTGACATAATGTTATGCCTTTATGATAAGGTTCAAAGAATCAAAAATAAATGGAAGTGCAACTTAAAAGAAGGGATAGCTAACATCAATGGAAAGGATTATGTTTTTCAAAAAGCCAGCGGAGAAAGTGAATGGTAATAATTGTAAACTAGCAAGCAAACAACAACAAAGGTTTTTAGTATATTTTATACTATATATATTTCGAAATACTTATTTATTTTGATCATAATCTGTAAGGTGAAATATAAAAATATATAGTTTTTGGAGATAGTAAGCTAAATAAAGAACAGCTTAATGAGAACCAGCACCTCTACTAACTTTTTCTAAGACAGTATCATAACTAATTTCAGAGAAGTCTGTACCTTGAATGTCAGCAGCAACACCATTTAAGGCTCTTCTTAAAGAATCCTTGGATGAAGCGTAAACCATTTTGTCCCTAACACTGGAAGTATCTGGAGACCAAGTAAAGAAGACGATCTTGGATCTTTTACCTTCACCATTACCAATTTCATACTCGAAATCGTAAACAGCATACTTACAACCATTTTCTGGCAATTTAGAAATGAATTCATCATAATCGGAATCACTCGAAGTTTCCTCAACAATGATTTCAGTCTTCTTGTCATTTAATCCAAAGATGATAAATTTATGTTTTTTACCTAATTTTAAGTCATTGAAAGCAGATAAAGCTTCATCAGTAACGGAGACACTAGATTGATAGTTAGTATAGAAATTAAATCAGATTGACCATATTCAACGATTGGCTCTGAGCTTGTCACGCAATTCCCGACTATGTAAGATCCCGCATTCAATCGGTACTAAATCCATCTAAAGTCTTTCAGCATTCAATCAATGGTACATACCCGGATCTAGACTACAATCATATAGTTAGTATTTACCTCAATTCATGTTATTTCTGTGGCGAACATACCATTTTGTATTATTTTATGTTTTCAGAAAAAAAAAAAGTGGTGTTTATTTCTGACCCTTGAGAAAAAAGTTGTGCGTTGGAAAAGGATTACCCGCAAGTAGAAACGGCGAGTTAGGTCAGTGTTGGTTAAGGTTAGAGTATACTGGACTTACAAATGATAGTTCAGATATAAGAGAACAGAATTGCAGATATTTTTGTGTGTCGTGCAGGGGTATACGGTAATATTCTTGATATGATCTGACTTGTTAGGAGAATCCTTTTGCTTCTCACTCTATAAACGGAAAATACGTTAGTAAGGGAAATCGTTGATACGATGGCCGAGTGGTTAAGGCGAGGGATGCAGGTTCCCTTGGGCTCTGCCCGCGCAGGTTCGAACCCTGCTCGTGTCGCTGTTTTATTTTTATTTCTGCTTTATAACGTTAAGCTATGTTTTTGTTATAGGTTAAGAATCTCGTAACAATAATACCAAACCTTCTAGAATGTATAACTATAGTCAATAACCGATTAAATTCATTGACAGGATTTGCTCATCGAATCTCTCAGATCTCGTTGATACTTGTTCTTGCTTCTCACGCAGAAAAATTCCATCATCTTATAATGGCTGATTTATATGAAATTCTTGGAGTCACTTCTGCAGCTAGCAGTTCTGACATTAAGAAGGCCTATAGAAAGTTGGCATTGAGATACCATCCAGATAAGGTATCCGAGGAAGAAAGAGTGGAAGCTGAATTAAAATTCAAGGAAGTAAGCCACGCGTATGAAATATTAGGAGATGAAGAAAAGCGGAATCATTATGATGTATATGGCGATTCAGATGATATTGGTATGAATGGCAACTTCAATTACAATGATAACCCATATGACAACTTTTTCGGTGGAAATGGAGGTGGGCAGTATGGAGCAGATGACTTTGCCAATTTTTTTAGCGGGATGAATATGAATGGTGGTCATGGGCTGTCCAAAACTCAGAAATCAAGAACAGAAGACGCAAAACTTGATATCGATGTATCTTTAGAAGATCTATACAATGGTAAGACCATCAAGACCACATCCACCAGAAATATAATCTGCACACATTGCAAAGGTACTGGAGCTAAAAAGAATGCAATTGCTAAAGAATGTTCTACGTGTGAGGGAAAAGGTGAAGTTATCAAGATAATAAGGGTTGGCCCTGGTCTTGTTTCACAAGCAAAAGTCTCCTGTAAGGTATGTAATGGAAATGGTAGTGTTTATCGTACTAAAGATCACTGTAAGAAATGTAAAGGTACCAAGTTACAAGAAGAAACAAAAATCTTGGAGTTTGAAATAGCCAAAGGGTCTCGAAGTGGTGAATCAATCACTCTAAAACATGAAAGTGATGAATACCCTGGTAAAGAAACTGGTGATGTTGTGCTTACGTTTCATTGTAAAGACCATAAGGTGTTTAAAAGAATGGGAGATGATTTATATTGTAATTTTAAAATTCCATTAGTTGATGCATTGTGTGGATTTTCAAAGACTGTGGTAAAGCATTTGGATGGTAGGGCTATTAAGATCACTACACCGAAGGGCAAAGTTATCAAACCAGATGAATTCATACGTATTAAAAATGAAGGTATGCCTAAAAAGTCAAGCTCAAGTTGGTTTGGATCTGGTAAAGGTGATCTTTATATTGATGTGGAGATAGAATTTCCTAAGGATAATTGGTACTTGGAAAAAAATGATCTTTTGAAGTTGAAGAATGTTCTCCCTGCTGAATTGACCAATAAATCTTCCATAGACGAAGCTTCTCAAACAAGTGAAAACATCGAATTGATCACTGAATTTGATCTGGTCAAGGTGGAAAATTTACCAGAATACGAACTAGAGCCAGAAGAGAATGGAAATTATGACCACCAAAGAAATCCTTATTCAGAAAATGATTATCAATATGATTATGGTGGTGCTGGTCAGCAAGAATGTAGAACACAATAAAATTTTCCCATGTACATAGTAATATACATTTAAAAGTAAAAAGGCAATTGTAGTAGTTATATATAATTATATATAAATTTGAAACTTAACCATCTAAAAATCCAATAACTCATTTAAATCCTCTTCGCTTAATCCTATTTGTTCATCTTCCTTACCAGCCCATACTTTTGGTTCCATATCAAACGTTTCATCTAGATTGATATCATCTAGTTGAGTATGTACATCAGATGAAGAATTTTTGGATTGCTCTTTGGATATTCCCAATTCTTCATCGCTAAATCTCATTTCAGAATCATCATAAACTTTCTTTATAGGGATTTTGGTTTCTATGCTGTTTTCATCATTTACTAGAGATTCGAACAATTGAGCTCGTTCTGGATCTTCTAAATATTTGTCGATTTTGTTATTTTCAACAGATCTTTTACTTGGATCTAGATTATGAATCCTCCTATTTGGCACATTCATAGCACCCAATTGATGCGTTTGTTCAGTAATGGTGCTTTTAATATCAGCAACATTATCTGGAGACTTAATATGAAGTATTTTCTTTTTCAATGAATCAGTATCAAGGCTAAATTGTTCCAATTCTGGAGGCCTGTTTGCTAATTCTGGATTAAATATGGTATTGTTATTGTGTTTCAATTTATCCTGAGGTCCTACTTTGAATATATCAGGTTTGCTTTGGGAGGAAAGTTCTGGAATCTGTAATTTGTTGGAAGTTTGTACTGGTTTCAATGTATTTGAATTGTGATAGAACCCTAAACTAGAGCTTGATTTTGCAAACTTAGGCTTGGATTGAAGTTGTACCTTTTTTATAACATTGTCAGACCTTTCCACGTTAGTTTGAGATCTATTCA
Organism: Yamadazyma aaseri; assembly: GCA_947297635.1. Classification (NCBI taxonomy): domain Eukaryota; kingdom Fungi; phylum Ascomycota; class Pichiomycetes; order Serinales; family Debaryomycetaceae; genus Yamadazyma; species Yamadazyma aaseri. The sequence goes on along the minus strand of CAMYTP010000009.1, from coordinate 1,540,786 downwards.
ATGTTGGAATCAGTTTATTTTCATCCTTACCTCCCAAAGGTATTCTAGGTCCTTGTTGTTTAGATCCTGCTTTAGCCCCCAATGGGACCCTGGAAATGTGCTGCCTCTTTGTATTATCAGACTTAGTGTTCAAGTTCTTGAGACTATTCTCTTTATCTATGAACCTTATATCCTGACTCATGTCTCTCTGATGTTTGTTGGTTGTGAGTAGGTGATGAAAACTAATAAACACGTTATGCTAAGGATTTGTTTGTGTTTATATTTCCTGCTTTTTTCATTGCAAATCTAGTTTCGCGATCTTAAATTAATTTTGGCTCACAGTTCAGATACTTTTAATACCTTTATCTCAGAATTACAACAATTTTGTGATCTCTTTGAGCTAGAAGACTAACAATGGCGGTACAGAACCAGTTTATACAGGTGGCCAACGATTCTATGGAATCAGCTTCTGGTTGGATCTACTTGGTTGATTGGATTCTTATCTTGATATTGGGTATTGCATTTGTGTTTTACTTTGGCAGATTGGCAGGGTATATTATATCGTTAATCCTACGACTAGTGTTGTGGAAAGTGGCACATGTGATGGTCAATTTGGAATCCATTCGGATTTCTCTTTTAGGGGGCAGAATTATGATCAAAAATCTAGTCATTACCACCGAAAATACGACAACTTCAATTCTTCGGTTTAACTTGACTTGGAGATATTGGATTTCAAGTGCAACTAGGATTTGTGAATATTCTTTGGAGGATAATGATGAAAAGTCCGATGTACAGAAAAAGATTTCCGAAAATAAGAAGTTGACTAGTAGATTTCTTCTTGTCCTTGAAGGCCTTGAAATTTTTACCTATAACAGGGTTTATGCATATGATCTGATTTTGGAGACGTTGATGAAGGCGAATACTTCTGATACCGATAACTCCTTCGATGATACTTACGATGACGATACTAATAATGACAATAACAATACTAATACTACTAATAATAATGCTAGTAATAATAATAAAAGCAATGTGAATGTGAACAATATGAAATATAGGGGCAGAAAAAATACTGATTGGGTGGACAATAGTTTAAACTCAAATTCCAAATCAGAGCTGTCTAGCGTAGAGAGTGATACAGTGGATGTTGAAAAACAACTGACCAAATTGAAATGGTTACTTAGGATATTTCCTATAAGTATTATCATAAGGAAAGCTGCAATGATTTATGGGAATAAGACCACACCTACTTTATTGGTTGCATCTTGTAAGAGTGCAAATGGGATAGTTGATATCAAGAAATCTGCATCTTCATTAGACATCTTCAAGCATTTATTGTTTTTTGAATTGGATAACTTTCAGTTATCCTTGAAACCAAATATTTTATATGACAAAAATACCGATAAGCTGTCAGTATCAACAACTGCTGAGTCTGTTTCACGATTTAAAGCATTCCAAAGAAGACTTAACGTGATACCTTCTTTATACTCGAGAATAGTGAAGCGGAAACCTTCAATTCAAATTAATTATCAAAACTGGATCGGTTTAAGGCGATATATTGGTGAATCAATGGATGACTTCAATAACTTATTTGATAATTTATCAGATGGTGAAGAAGAGTATGCCAAGTATAGTTTAATTTTGGATTCTAAATCTGCCAAAATTGGATTTTATTATGATATTCCTGGAATTGTGAGAGAATTTGACACTTCAAGTCCTGAGTTTGGCATGGATATAGAGTTATCAATGGCTACTATACATTATGGTGCTTGGGCTGATAAGCAACGAGTCCCATTACAATCAACGTTTTTCCCAACCCTTGCTAGAGATTCAGACCCTACAGTTCCACCAGCGGTGGGACAATTGCGGATTTATGAAGGATTTAAGATAAACATTATCACAAATGATGAAATCATTTTTAGAGTTCCTACAAGAGAACCAAGTAAAGATAAAGCATTTTTAAAGAAGAATATCAACACAACTGCTAATCATCAAAATAAACAAATCAGACCATTTGGCTGGATTGAATTAAAAATGGGCCCTAATTCATCAATGTCCCTTTTCAATGCCTTTACTTGTCTGATAGAAGAAGGTTGGTCAAATAAATTAAGTGCAGTATTTATGAAACCAGAATTAAGTACATCTGTTAATCATGATATTCTTTATCTTGCAGATGTACATACATTGGAAGCCGACATATCTTTTCCTTTAAAGTGGAATGACCCTTATGAATGGACTTTTGATAATTTCAGTAACAAGGGAAAAATATTTTTTTTAAGGGAACACGTTGAGCTTCTTTCGGACATATTCACAGACTTTGGTTCAGGACCTCCTGTTCCATATGAATATTATAAACCTTGTAAATATATTTTCAACTGGACTTTGCATAAGTACAAGTTTTATTTGAATTTGAATGATTCCAATATTATTAACAATGCTCTTGATTTTTCAAGCAATAAATATGTTTCTATCCAAGGGGAAGAGTTTAAAGCTAACGTTAATATTCCAATAATGGGGCAATTCACTAGAGTAACAACCGTTGATTTTCATCTCTTTGCTCCTCGTTTTGATTTGGTATTAGATCTTCCATCATGGCATACTGCTAATGCATTCATTAAACCATCTTCTATAATTGGCCAGTCAAGCAACTTTACAATTGATGGATCTTACACCTATTTAAGTTCTATTGAAGTTCAAACATGTAATAATATTGTTATCAGAGCAAAAGGAGATGATGTAATGTTAAAGTTCTATGGTTCCTTAGTTAAATACATTTTTGTTATTAGAGAAAATTATTTAGCTGATAACTTCCATTTTAAAACTTTTGATGAATACAATGCCGAATTGAATAATTCCAAGAATTCCACCTTGGAAGATGATGTTTCATCCGTCCAAGAAGAGTTTGACTACTGGAAGATGATCAAAACAGAGAACAATGTGGATGTCTTCTTTACATTCCTGGTAAGGAATGGTCTCTTATTGCTTCCACATGATCTTTATGGATGCAAAAATCATATTGGGCTTTCTTTTGATTACTTTGATACAGATATAAGATTCACGAATTTCTATATGGATATGCAAGCTGACATTAGTCCAATTTATGGGAGATTTGTTAAAGTTGACAAAGATGAGGATTCAGTTTACAGTGATGTTAACAGATATGTTGAAAAATATCAATTAACAGAAACTCCTCATATTTATTTGGATGAACTAACCATACACGGGCATAGAATGTTTGGTATACCACCACTGGAAACAACCTATCATTGCAACTGGAGAGTAGCAACTGAAAAAATTCTTATTAATGGTCCACCTGATTTCTTAGGTAATTTTGGTGATACAATATCTTCGCTTGGTTTATCATTTATGGATTTAGAAAATTCATTGGTTCATGGAGCCCCAACAATTTATGATGTTGTATTCTTTACATTTGCATGCCCTTCAATAGAGATAAACACGATTTATGAGGACACATGTATTTCATTATTGTTAAATTCTTTTTTGATGTCTTTCAATGATAAAGCCAATAAAAGATATTCTAGTAAACTGTGTTTTGATATTCCTGAGATTACTTTGAAAATTACTAAAGCTAATAGACTTACTGCTCTTTTGAAGACTTCATTAAGGTATGACATTATAGGAAGAAAACCGGAATATGGTAAACATAGAAGCCGTCAACAAGAGCATATAAGGTTTAATGATGCTCCATTTCATAGGGCTCCTTTTTTGTTATTTGAAGAGACCAAGAATGATAATTACAATGAAGGATACTGCTCAATGATTGTACCAATGTCTCTTCCAGACGTTCCTTACCCATTAAACAGATATACTGATAAGATATACAAAAATAAGAATTCCTCAACAATCAGTTTAGAATCACTTTCATCGGAATCATCGTATTCTACTGTTGATGAAATTGATCTTTTCGTGAATCCTACTTTAAGATATGTTGAAGAAGATTTTGCTCCGGAGTCTCAAACAGATTCTTCATTCAAATACGATAATATGATATTTATTTTCAAAGAGGTTACGGGTTATTTTAGTCCTGATGCTATAGAAATAATAGCAGATGTTGTAAAAGAAGCCGAAAATCTTGAATTTTCAACTATCATGGATTCTTTTGAAAAACATGTGATATCATCATTGAAGAAGTCAATGGAAGAAACTTGTATGGATGATAATATAAGGGTTGTTGCTCCTGTTGTCGACATCAAATTTGGCGAGTTTGATGGTATTAATGAAGAAGATATTAAAGCTTCCATAAGGAGAAGTCCGTCATTGAACATTTTTATTACGGAGCCATCATTGGCATTTTCAAGTCGGGTGAAGAGATGGAAATTAGAAAAAGAATTCTTCATTCAGAAAGATTCTTCACTTGCAATGAGTATTAAAGCCGTTTCTGTTAACATTCATAATCCAGGAGATTCAATGATCCCAATGAATATAACAATAAATGAGGCCGAGGTGTGGCTTACCACCGAAGAAGGATTCGATATTCTGTCTTTTAATGCGGAAGATGTTAGTGTTAAGCTTAGTGATTCCCAGTTGAGTTGGATAGTAAGTTATCTTGATGAACTTTATAAAAGATTGAAGCCACCTTTCATGCTAATATCCCAAGTATCACAAACGAAATCAAGAGCAACAGCTGCATTAATCTACAAATTGAGTATGGCCAGTAAAGAGTTTAAAGTTGATCATGATCCTGAAGTCTTGACTCGTCCTGCTTATTTGATTAGATCTTTGGATGAACATATAAGATTCATTGATACTTGGGTGGTATTAATTAAATTAAGACACATTTTCCATAATATGAGTGACCAATGGAAAGAAGATGGGGAGAAGTCTCTCAGTGATCGTAATTGGGAAATTCCCAAGACTGCTTATGATCAATCATGGGAGATTTTCTCTAAATGGAGGAGCTGGGAAGCTAACATCGCACTACGTGAAGCGTTCTTTCAACTGATATTTAATATCAAGCCATTTTATGAGAGTAGAACAGTTGCAAAGGTTTTAGTATCAAAAGCCTTTGTAGAGATTTCAGAAGGTGATACAATTAATTGTGATACCGTTAATCTTGATGATATCCATGTTACACTTAATGATAGAAAAAGTATAACAATGTTTCTGAGAACTGACCATAACATCAACGACGAATTCGATGCAAGTGTCAAAGCAACAGAAGTTGTTGTTAACTTAGGAGGGTACAAGAGTATTCTAACCCCAATCACAGTAAAGTTACTACCACAATTGGTCACTTTAATTAACGATACAACCCCGAAATCCGATCAAATTCCTGTACTAGAGACAGGAATTCATAATAAAGCAATATTTTTCATTATCAATTTAAATTCGGTTGATCAGAGATTAAATCTAGACCTCACTTCAATTGATTTTATTTCGCTGAACCTTAATGTTTCAGCTATGATGCAAACAGAAGAAGAAGAGACATGTTCTTCTTTAACAACTAAATGTGATTTATTCGATTTTAAAGTTAGAATCAAAAATGAAAATTTGTTCAACCACAAATGTGAGATGTTCAATACCATCGTCGGTGGAGGAAGATCATTTGAAGATCCGTTCTTCTTTGATGTTTTTGTAGATAATAGTTCTACTAAAATCCATAGTAAAAAACTATCAAGCAGTTTGCAAGCTATTAAGCAGGATATGCAATATATTGAGATGTTTACTAGGGACACCTCAAATACAAGTAAAAATAAATCATCAGCATTATCCTCCCCTTCAACAACAACTCCTGTTCTAAACATCGAAGACATTTTATCATACGACGTTACTTTCAATATCCAAGTAAATCATTATTCTTGGATAGTCGATATTTTCCAGCCTATAGTCTTTGGTGGAGCTATTTATGATAATAGTTTATCTTTAATTATTTCAGATGGTGTTATGGATATCTCGAGTTTATTACAAAAGACAGACTTCTATATTAAGACAACCTCATGTCGCTTAATTGAAATAGAACATTCTCAGCTTTTTAATAATGTCAAAATCATTGATGTTAGTGAAAGGTATCCGAGAGTGTTTGTTGACTCACAGATTGGGTTTTGTAAAGTTCTTCTTCCGAAGCTTGTCAAGTCTGTTGATGAATTACTCGATCAATCGAATGAAATTAAACAAGAAATTGAGGCATTGTTAGAGTTTATTAAATATCTTGATTCGAGGAACCATCCAGAAACAGGCTTTAAAAAGGATTTGCCGGCCGAATCAAAGGATCCATTTGATATACTGTCAATACCTGTGGACATCAAGTTTACCAATGATTATTTTAGCATCGGTGTCTTAGTAGACAGAACCAAGTACTCTGTTGAACTTGAAGATGTTGACCTAAAAGCAGGTAATATTGCTGAAAACAAGGTTGAATCATTCACTGGATCGTTACGTTTACCGGTAACTAGACTATCAATGACCTCAAGAACTATACCAGTCGGATTGTCAAATGTAGTTGACTTCAATATGTTAATCAAAATTATTAATGATACCAACTCTAATACTTTGGAAAGGAAGATTCTTGAAATCCTGTCCCAATATTGTCGAATCTGTTTAAGTCTAGAAATCATTGAAAAAGCTGTCATATTGGCCGATTGCCTTACACTTTTGATGAAAAGGGCCGAAAAACAATTCAAATTGGATAACTGGAAAGATATTTATAATACAGCTAATAGTAGGAAAAATCAAAACGAAACCAAAAAGAAACTAGATTCACAAATCTTTTCTTCCTTTTCTGGTATTCATTTCTTAGCTTACAAATTCTGCATTGGTTGGATATTTGAAAACGCAAGAAAGGACTATCCTGGATTGATTCTAGGAGCTGAAAAGTTTTATGCAGTAACTGATGAACACATGGGTAAATTATCATTGATGGAAGCATATTTGGCAGTTGCCCACGGAAGCTCGTCAACAAGTTTTTATAGTCCACATTCAGAGAAAAAGAGCTATAATAGAGCTTTCCTTCCGTTTATGCAATTTATCTATATAATCACCGAAAAAGCTGATATTAAAGATATGAAAATTAGTTTAATTGGTGAGGAATTAGATGTAAACTACCTTTCAAATGCTATCCATATATTGGAAGCTGGTGTTAAATCGGGATCCAGTGTTCAAGCGTTCTTCAATAAGAGAACTCGCCCAATGGATCAATGGAAAGATGAAAGTAAGACAGCAGAAGAACAAAATGTCGATTATATAAATTCATTAAGGTCAACATTCTCTTCTATTGAATGTAAAGCCACTTTTGCGGGGTCTACTGTTGTGATTCATAAGCCTAGTACTTTAGGTTCAAGTTCGGATGAAGGTTCACTCGTCCTAACATTCCCGGCTGTTAAAAGTATTGCTACATATGTCCATGATAAGATTGGTGCTAAAAAACATATTATTAGATGGGATATTTTTACTTCATCTTCTGATAACAAGCTACATTCCTCTTGTGTTCCTGTTTTAATTGATATTATTGAAGGAACCAAAAGAATGATGAAAGCCCAGCCTCAGGCTCAAGTTCAAACACAAGAGACTCAAGCCCAATTACAAATACCAAAAAAGAATGATTCTACTCGAAACTTTAATTTCATTTCATTGTTAAAAGAAACTGATTTCCATTTTGGTCTTACAATTGATAGTCAAAGACTATCTTTAAGCTGCGAACCTACTGCTAAAGTGGAGGCTGTTGTAGGGATCGGAGGTATCAACATTCAATGTAATTCTGGATCTGGTGCATCTATTGATATTGTTGGTAATTTACTGTCCATAACAGCTTCTTTGCAACATATATATTCCCGTGAAATTAGTGGTTCTATTGGAATTGACAACATTGTTAATTCTACCAATGTTGATTTTATCGAAAACATCAATATTAAGTCAGCGGGATCAACTTCTGATGTGTTTGGATATGTAAATGTCAAGCAATATCAAGACTTGGCCTTATTTAAAGACATTTGGTTCCCCAGTTCTGACTATTCAATGGATGGTGATGATGTTAAGGGCGAGACCTTAAATGACAAATTAGCATCAAATAAAAGCATTGCTAGCAGATTTAGAGAGGTATCTACAACCAATGCGATCCCTTGGTTTGTTACCTTTTTGTTCCAAAGAATAGCAGTCAAAGTTAATTGTGGGCCTTCATTGGGGGAAATGCTTTTTAAACTTGATCAGTTTTGGATTGTATCTACCAAAACTCCGGATTGGACACAAAGATATAAGTTGGGTATTAAATCTTTCGAACTATCATCTGAAGGAAGACTAGGAGGAAGATTTTTAAGTAATGATATTTATTTGCATTCAGAAATTGACTGGAAAGTAGAAGATGGTAGGGTTTTGGATGTTCCATTGATTTTAGTGTCTTTTGGAATAGACAAACTTACCATGAAAAGCACTTTTGATTACCATATGTTTGCAGTTGTGAATATTGAAGATTTCTCAATAGATGTTTTCAATCAAAAGAATGAATTAAGCATTATCAAAGATCACTTATTTGTCACTGCACAATTTAAGAATTTTGAAGTATTTCTTACCTCATTTACTGCTTCTAATGTTATGGATATTTATAACACTATTTTACGAATGACACAAGATAATAGAATATCTTATAAAGAAACTTTACATGATTCCAACAAACATGCAAAATCGTCTGAAGGATCTTTAGATTATTTGAATAATGCCATCTTGGAGACTGTTAAAAAATTAGAAACCGAATTTGAAGTCATTGCTGGAAATTTAATGATTCAAGTGTATCCATCATCATTTGATGATACAAAAGTGTTGGTAATAAAGTTGGATGAATCGAGGGCTATTTTCATGCAAAATGAATATAATAGTGGAATATCTAATCAATTAGACATTTTATTCAATGATTTGACTGTGTCTTTATCTGTGAATACTCCTGTTCCAGAGAATTTTATCCAAGAGATTACAGTTGAGGAGTTTAGTAAATATGCTAACAAAGCAAGAGGTGGTAATCTATTTGCGTTCCCATCTTTCCAAATTTCCATGAAAACATTTCAAAGTTATGATTCAAATATTGTTGAATATTTATACAAATCAACATTTGGTGGGACTGTTGAAATTAGATGGAACTTGGGATCAGTGAACTTTATTAGAGAAATGTATACGATCCATGTGAAATCGTTGGAATCTAGAACAGAGTTTAGAAAGTCATTTAAAGCAAATGAACAAGGACAAGTTGAATTTAAACAGAATATATTTGATAAACACAAGACTTCATCTGATGCACCATTAATTGATCCACAAGAATATATAAAGACTGAACAGATTGATGAAGTGATTAATCAGAAGATATCTAAAGTGTCCGAAGAATCCAGGTACATATATGTTCCTTTAGCACCACCTATAATCCAAGCACCACAATTAAAAGAGTTGGGAAATGCTACACCACCATTAGAATGGTTTGGACTTCACAGGAATAAATTTCCAAATGTCACTCATGAATTGGGGATCGTTAATCTCCAAAAAGTTATACACCAAGTAGAAAGTGAATATTCCATTATTTTAGGAAGAGCATAAACTCTGCCAACAATATAAGATATGCTTCTTATGATACAATTAATAAAGCTAGAGTAAAAACTAAAGTTCAAAATATAATTTATTGTTATGTACATTAAAGTTCATTCTATTTACAATTTTGGTTCTAATGGGTTAAGAACCAACGACCTTTAGCTCTTCTTCTTTGCAAGATTTTTCTACCATTTTTATCTCTTAATCTAGCCAAAAATCCAAAGGTTCTCTTTCTCTTTAAAGTGGAAGGTTGGTATGTATTCCCTCTTGTTTTGAACCTCCTTTGTATTAAGCCTAGAATACTTTGAAATGGACTGGAAACCGGATTTATTTCTTCAGCTAACTTCATGATAGGAGATGCATTTATTTGGTTCATTTGAGGCCTGCTAACTAACGGTGAAGACCTCATTATAGAGAAGGTACGGACTCCGTGGGTCCCCACACTATTAACATTGTTCCTTATGCTTACAATACCAACTTTAAACATGCCTTGTTGTGTAAGTGAAAATTTGAGCTACGCTTTGCGAAAAACTTAATCACTTCCGTGCTGAAATAAACTCTTTTGGGGTTCGCGAACAGTATTTCTTATCCTTCAATTTTAGCCTGAAGATTGTGAGATGAGCATTGAAAAATTATTTATTATACAAAGAGTGAGAAGAGAGATATGTCTACTTTCCGTCCAAAAAGATCTATCCCATCTGTTATAAATACACCAACCACCATCAGGGTATCTGGCTCTAAGGCTATCAATCAAGAAGAGGCACAAGTGATACTCACTAAGTTCATTGATGCAAGTGAATCTATTGCAACCACTATTCCAGGACAAACTGACACCACTGGAATTCTCGATACCGACACTGGGTTGAGTAACAATACTGGGAATGCAGCCATAATAAGTCAATTGAAGAGATTGCAAAGGGATTTGAGGGGCTTGCCACCTAACTTGGCCGATATGAATATAATGACTAATGACCATGGATCTCAAAACAAAAGAATCAAGTTTGATGACGAGGAAGAAGACAATCAAAAATCCAACAAAAAAATTAAGTTCTCCGAAGAAGAAGATCAAGAGATGATAAATGAAATAACCGTAGATGAGACTATCAACGAAACTGTTAACGATTCCATAAATGAGACCAAAGATATAGAGGCCGAAGAAGTGGACACGGTGGAACCTGGTATTGACGAACAAGAACAAATCAAACCAAAGAAAGAGAAGAAAGACAAGAAGGAAAAGAAAGATAAGAAAGAAAAAAAGGAAAAGAAGGAAAAGAAAGATAAAAAGGAAAAGAAAGAGAAGAAGAAGAAAGATGAGTAAAATCATATCTCCCATTAACATGATATCAAGCCCATTCCCACTTAAAAGGGCTCCTTAGTACTATCATCTTCGTCATGAATCTCCTCTTCATCATATGTATAAATACTCAATATAAATTTTGCAGCAGTCGTACGCGCACCGATATCGCGTGTTTCAATAAACAAACAAGCGTGTAATTAAAACCTGATCTACATACATGCCACCAAGAAGATCTAAACGAAGAATCTCTGATAGTGAAGACGACGAGTCAGTCAAGGATCAGGATACCTTCATCAACAACAGTGATTATGAGCAAGATAATTTCTCAAAAGAAGAGGTGAGTGAAGTACATTTAAATACAAATCATCAGGAATCTAGTGATGCTAGTAAGGAAGAAGGTGAGGGCTCTGTAATTGAAGAAGAAACCTCTGAATCCGAACCAGAAGGCTCAGGTTCTGATGAAGAGTCATTGAAGTCTTTTAAATCGGTGAAATCCAACAATTCCGACAACTTTGAAGAACCCTCTTCAAAGGCTAATGACACACTGGACACCAGCGATGAAATAAATAAAGAAACCACCCCTAAACCGATACCCACATTGGTTTCTGACACTCCAGTGCCGCAGCTCCAGCCTTCTATCAAGGATGAGATGGAGCTGTTGAGTTACTCACAGCAACAGAGCTCAATTGGATTATCCTCGCCTAAAAAGAGAGAATCTTTCACACTATCCCAGAAAAATACTGAACCACGTCTTGTTATTCAACAATTAGTCTTGACAAATTTCAAGTCGTACGCTGGAAGGCAAGTGATTGGTCCATTTGACCCTTCCTTCTCTGCGGTTATTGGACCCAATGGTAGTGGGAAGTCGAATGTAATTGATTCTATGCTTTTTGTTTTTGGGTTTAGAGCTTCCAAAATGAGACAAGGTAAATTAAGTGAGTTGATTCATAACTCTGCAGGAAATAGACTAGATTTCTGTCAAGTAGATATATACTTCCATCACGTTGTCGATGACCCAGAAATTGATGGTAAATCCACAATTATTGCTGATTCACAATTAGTTGTGTCAAGAAAAGCTTTCAAGAATAACCAATCTCAATACTACATCAATGATAAAGCAAGTAATTATACAGAGGTGACCACTTTATTAAAAGATAAAGGAATTGACTTGGATCATAAGAGATTTTTAATTCTTCAAGGTGAAGTTGAGTCCATTGCTCAAATGAAACCAAAGGCAGAAAAAGAAAGTGATGATGGTTTATTGGAATATCTCGAAGATATAATTGGTACATCGCATTACAAAGAATTGATAGAGTCGAATTTGACAAAAGTTGATGAATTGAATGATATATGCATAGAAAAATCAAATAGATTTGACTTAGTTGAGAAGGATAAGAATCAATTGGAAGATAAAAAGACTGAAGCATTACAGTTCTTGGAAAAGGAAAAAACTTTGGTAAATCTTAAATCTGTGCAATTTCAAATCAGTATAAATTCGAATACTGAAGAATTACAAAAAAAACAGGAAGTTTATAACTCTTTAAATGGGCAGTATGAACAAGAAAAGGCAAAAAACCAAGAATTGAATAAGCAATTAGAAGAATACATTTCTGAGCAAAAATCTATCAAGAAAAAGATCGATAGTATCAACAAAGAAATTGGCAAAAAGAAGGATTCAGTGAAAGCTATTAACAAGGCAATTGTTTCTGTTGATGAAAACATAAAGAATTTGAACTCCAAACTTAAAAAGAACATGAAGATCAGGGAGCTGCTGGAACAAACCTTACAAATGGCCCAAGGTAATTTGAATTCACACAATGAGGCGTCTGTTCAATATAAACAAGAGATTGAACAATTAACCAACGATTTGGAAAATGAAAAGGAAACTCTTGATGGAATAAGACATAAAATGACCAGTAAAACCTCAAAATTTACAGCAGAGATCGAGGAACTAAACACCAAATTGGAACCGTGGAATGATAAATATAAAGAGAAGGAAAATGCTATTCAATTGATTGATTCTGCTATTGAAATGCTAAATGCTCAGAAACAACAATCAGCTCAAAAGCTTGAAGATGCTAAACAAAGGTTGATAAATATCAAGTCTGAAGGAAAGCTGAAAGAAATTGAATTTCAAGAAAATCAGGAAAAGCTAGATCATGTTAATGGACAAATCAAACTTGGTGAAGAAACTGTAAATAATGATAGAAAGGTCATCAATGCAAAAAAGAATGATTTGAATTCTTTAAGATCAAAAGTACAAGATGCATTATCTGTGCATAACCATAATCAAAATAAGAATAGAGTTTTAAGTTCATTGAGTAGGTTGGCTAAAAGTGGAAGAATAAATGGTTTTTATGGCCGTTTGGGTGATTTGGGTATAATTGATGATAAATATGATATTGCAATATCTACTGCTTGTCCTGCCTTGGATTCTATTGTTGTTGAAACTGTTGAAACAGCCCAAAATTGTATTCAATACTTGAGGAAGAATAATTTAGGTTATGGTACTTTTATCTGTTTGAATAAGTTAAGGCAATTTAATATGAATCCTATAAATACACCAGGTAATCCTGCCACTGTGAGGAGATTATTTGACTTGATTAAACCAAAACATGAAAAGTTCTTGCCGGCATTCTATAGTAAATTATTCGATACATTAGTTGCAAGCAATTTGCAAGAAGCTAAACAAGTTGCATATGGTGCAAGAAGGTTTCGAGTAGTTACTTTAGATGGAAAACTTGTTGACACGAGTGGTACCATGAGTGGTGGTGGAAACTCCTTTGCAAAAGGTGGTATGATTTTAGCATCATCTAAAATGAAAGATAGTATGGATTTGAGTGAAGAAGATGTCGACCAACTAAAACAAGATCTAAGAAATATGGAAAACAAGTATGAGCAAGAATTTCTGCAATTCCAAACTAAAGAAACACAATTGAGAAACTTAAAAGAACTAAAGCCTGAACTCGAATTCACAATTGAAAAGTTAAAGTTGGAAATACAAGGTTTAAGTAGTGAGAGAAAGGAAGTTTCAGCTCTCTGTAAAAGATTGATTAGTGAACAAGAAAACAATTCAGACTCTAAGCTTGATGAGGAAATTGCTCTAAAAGAGAATGAAAAGAAAGAAGTGATTGCTTCTAAAGATGCCTTGAAGTCTGAGATGAAAGATTTAGAAAGTAGAATAAGTGAATTAGAGGAAAAAATTATGGAAGCAGGTGGTGTCGAATTGAGACTACAAAGTTCCAAGGTAGACTCCATCAAACAAAAGATTGAAATCCTTAATGACAAGTCCTCTAACGAGAGAATGTCAATAAGAAAATTGGAGAATGAAATTAAACGAACCACCAAAGCATTAAAGGAGAGTGAAATTGAAATTTCCAAGACAGAAGAGGAATTAAACAAAATTAAAAGCCAAGATTCTAGTAAACAAGAGGAATTAGATGAATTGAACAGTCAAATCGACAACCTCGAGCAGGAAATCGAACAGTTAAACGAATCTTTAGAGTCTATCAATGACAACTTGGAGGAAAAGAATAAAGATATTAAGCAATTCAAATCTCTAGAAATTGAATTGAATAATAAGCTTGAAAAATTGACAAACACTATAAAACGAATCAAACATGATTTGAAAGCTGATCAAGAAAACTTGGATTCTTTAATTGTGAGGGATACAACAGAATACATCTATTGGTTGGATGAGGAAGAACAAGCCAAGTATAATGGTAGTACAATAGAATTGCTTCCTGTAGATGAACTAGAGAAAGTGAACTTAGATGATATTAATGATAAAGTAGAGCAACTAGAGCTATATATGAAAGATGTTAAAACCGATATTGAAGTCTTGAAAGATTATGGTATCAAGATTGATGAATTCAAGCAGAGGCAAGAAGATTTAAATAATTCTATTAACAGTAGAGATGAAATTAAAAATTATTGTGAGGACTTGAAAAGAAAAAGATTGGATGAATTCATGGAAGGATTCAATGCCATCTCCTTGTCATTGAAAGAAATGTATCAAATGATAACCATGGGGGGTAATGCTGAATTGGAATTGGTCGATAGTTTGGATCCATTTGCTGAAGGTATTTTATTTAGTGTTATGCCACCAAAAAAGTCTTGGAGAAATATCAGTAATTTAAGTGGTGGTGAAAAAACATTAAGTTCCTTAGCTTTGGTTTTTGCATTGCATAAGTACAAACCGACTCCTTTATATGTCATGGATGAGATCGATGCAGCTTTAGACTTCAGAAATGTCAGTATTGTTGCCAACTACATTAAAGAACGAACAAAGAATGGACAGTTCATTGTCATCTCCTTGAGAAACAATATGTTTGAATTGGCCAAACAGTTGGTAGGTATTTATAAAGTCAACAACATGACCAGGAGTATATCCTTACAGAACAAGGAATTCATGACTTAAAAATTATGTAAAATACTCATATAATTCATATTCATTTATAGGGAACTTCCACGGCTGTAGCGAAACCTTCCTCTCCTTGTCTCTTCAACATGAAATTGTCATCAAACCAGTCAATCAAATCCATCATATTATCTTTTAAATTCATTTCTTTCAACTTGGAATTAGTCAAACATTTTCCCAACATCTGGGAAAGGTGATGCTGAGTGATTCTAAACGGGATTCCATAACTTAAAGCATAATGCCAAAATAATTCCACTGCCAGCCAAGGTGTTTTTTCATAACCTGCAAATATTGCAGGATTTTCAAGGATTCCACGGACTGCCATTACTCCGTCACAACCAGTATAGTCGATTATTTTGTTAATGTCCCCTGGTTTGAAACAATCCCCATTCGAGATCACTGGAATCTGGACACATTTCCTTAGGTACTTAATGGCATCCAAGTTAACAGCAACACTTGATCTTGTATTTTTGGTTCTACCATGAATCGTAATAAAATCAGCACCGCTTGCTTCTACCATTTGCATGAACCGTTTGGTAACTTCAAGATCTGAATGAATTCTAATTTTAACGTCTATGCACACTTCATCATGATATTTATCCTTCACCACTTTTACCATCCGACTAACAAGTTCTGGTTCTGACATCAAAGCAGCGCCTATTCCTTCTGCCACCTGTTCTTTAATAGGACATCCACAATTCAAACCTATCCCATCAACATATGGATGTATCATATCTACAAATCTAATCATATCTAGTTCATTATTAACACCCACTTGAACAATCAAGCTAGTATCGTTACTATTGGTAGTGAAATCACTTAGTCTAGCTACGTCGTTCCTTACAAACTCTCTAGCCAATATCATTGGAGAGTATACAATATCACAACCAAAGTGCCTCACAGTGGCTCTGAATGGGAGCTTTGAATACCTTACCATAGGTCCTGCTACAAGCGTTGGCTTACCATTAGCAATGTTTCTCTTGATTATATTAATTGGTTTCATCTTGGGATCTCTGGGAGTTATGACTCCAGTTGCAGGAGGGAGGGACAGTGGTGTATCGAAGGTCGAGATAGTTGTACTATCTCTTTGCTTACTATTCAGTAGCAGTAGCGACTGTATTTTTTCATCCAATGTAGCTATCATTGCATTGAAAGAACTGCGATTTTCACTTCTCATCGCGTTTCTCCATTATTCAAATAATATCTGTAAATTACACTACAAGATAATGATTGAAACCATTTGATTATTGATTGCCGTCACGAAGCATATCGTTTATGCAACCGTTGGGTCATCAGATAAGTTAAATGATTCATACTGTTTGCTATTTTACAGTCATGATCTCGAAAATTGAATTTCTCTCAAGATTTCATCTTATACGTGGATAAAAGTGATAGTATTGGTATCTATTAATTTCAGTTTACTTGATATAAGGTATCACACTCTAAAATTTAGTAAAATGTTGAAAAGATAGCCACAAACCAAATAGATGTCAACATGACAAATATAGCGATAAACATCTGCAAATTCATGCACAATTACGAATCCAAAAGACCATTTTGTGAGGCACACAGTTTCTTTTACGAAGATAAGAAGAGGCTCAAGGTAGAAGAAAAGGATTATAAAGTTTCCACAAGTAAGTGTTAACGGTAGTAGTATTCATTGGTAGCAGTATATCTAAAATGGACTATTTGTGATAACGTCAGTGGATATAGGATTCCAGAATAGGCAAAGGACCAATACTACGAAAGCACAAAGATTTATGACTTCCATTATTGTATATTAAGAGAAGAAATCAAATTACCGAAACCAATGATTAAAATATTAATATACAAATATATACAATCATTTCGAAAATAAATTCGAAATGACAAAGGCCCAATTAATTAAAAACGTATACACGATTTCCTATGTTGAAGAAGGGTTCTTTCTTGTTCCTTGTTTCTTTGTTTACTCTTCTTCAGAACTTTCACTGCTTGCATCATCTTCTTCCTCACTACTTACTCTACCTTCATCAAATAAACTTAATTGACTCTTCAATTTCTTTAATTTATCATAATTACTACCAATTTCCAATTTTTTTGTTTTTGGCTTTGAATCGAATAAAAAGTTGTATAATTTCAATATGGTTTTATCCTCTAATTGATCCATATCTAACTCAACTTCTTCTTCATCATTTAAATCGACATCATCTTTAATAATCTTGATAAATTCTTGCAATTTCTTATCATTTAAATTTGGAACTTGTTCACTAACTTGTTTCTTCATTTCATAAGTGACTTGAATTTGAGGGACAACTTTAATCTTTTTTGGTTTAGACTGTGATAAGTCTTTATGCTTACCACCTTTTCTACGTTTTTGTTGTCTTTGCTGGTGTTTCATTCTTCTTCTTTGTTCCTTTTGTTCTCTTAATTTCAACAAATGATCCTTCTTTAATTTATCTAATTCTTGTGTCATTCTTATTAATTGATCTTCCAAAAATTTGATGGCTGGAACACTTGATAAAACACTTTCATCAATTTCACTTTCTTCATCACTATCAAAATCACTATCAAATTCTTGATCTGAATTGTTAGGTGTATCTTTTGGAATAGGTCTATTAACCCATCTCTTTTGGAAAAATTCTTGTAATTTGTGACCCATCATGTTAACATCTGTTCCTTCTGGGTTAAATTTATAACAATTTTCAAAGATGAGATTAATATCACTTTCAAATTCGTCACCATTCTCATATTGATTGTTAGCCAACTTCGATTGAACAGTGGATAAATCCATAGGCGTTTTAATAATTTCATTATAATTTGGAATATTCAATGCAATAGGATCAACAGGTTGCAAGAATGGAAAATTATAATTGTAATGTTTTTTACTCATTAATTCCTTTAAAATTTGATTACAAAAACGTAAATCTGCTGCAAACTTCTTCTTTCTTGGCCTATTATCATAAGGTAATTCTTTGGGCTTTGGAGGATGGATATTTCTTTTTGGTCTATTACTAGCAATAGAAGGACTAGTTGGGATAGTAGATTTCAATCCATTTGATTGGTGACCATTTGCTTGTTTAGGTCTTTTTTCTTCCACAGGTGCATCTTTTGGAGGAAAGTTAAGAACATGTTTTTCAAAATATGCTTGAATATTCTTACCCATTTTTGTGATTGGAGAATTTTCACCGTTGAATTTGGCACAGTTATCAATCATTAGGTTAAAATCATCGATGAACTGTTGAGGGGTTTCATAAGCATTAACATTAATTTTTCTTTCAATAGTTGACAAATCCATTGGACGTTTAATAAAATTATAATACAATGGGATTTTTAATTTGACAACGTCAACAGGTTTCAAAAATGGGCCGGCATCTTTTAAACGTTTTATGTTCTTTATAGTATTAAGGGCAAATTTAGCTTGATGCTTTGGTAAAGGGTTCTCAGGTAAATTATTCATATCTGGTTCTGGGGGAGGAGCCGGAGCAGGTTCCATGGTAGTTGTCGTAGGCAAGGCAGCACCTTGCTCCAGGGAAGTTGAAGCCGAAGGAGTATTAACATCCATGGAATTCGTCACTATTGGTGCAGCTGCAGGTTCAATACCTTTAGTTTCCATATCTATTATGTCATCTGCGTTATCAGTATTCGCGGTGTTAATATCCGTGGGATTTGGGGAAGGAGAAGATGAAGGGTTTGGTGGACTCAAAGGAGGTTGAACAACAGATTGATTCAATTGGGCTTTTAAATCCAATTTCTTATCATCTGAATCAGTCATTTATATATATATATATAGATGTCAATTGGTAATGGATTTATATATATATAATAAATGAAAATTGGTTGCGGGTACGACTTGCTCAAAAAGAAAAATATTTTTTTTGGCAAAAGTGGGAAATTTAAATTATTTAAATAATTTTTTTTTGGATGAGTTTTTGCCATTGAGAAAAATAAAAAACTCCCATTTTGATAAAAGTTCAGCAATTTCTGTCAATCTAAAACTATTAATCATGAAACACTGAACTCATTTAATTCACCAAGGAAGAGTACTTTGGTTATGTGGTCAAATATGCATCCAGTTATGTACTTTTTTTATTATTTTTGTAAAAGCTGGAATTGCTTTAGCCCCCTTTCTGCTTTCAATTGCGATGTATATATTCCAGGGGATTTAGAGATAACAGAGCTGAAATATCGCGTAGTGGATAGTGGGGAACTCTTGTGACATGATTATTGTTGGTTCCAATACCTTACATATGATCGAGATGATGGTTTTAATGAATGATTATAGGATATAACTAATCTATCGTTCATAATAAAGGAGCCATCAGTCCCGAAAATTTTTAGTCAAATTCAACTTCAAGTCGAAAAAAAAATTTTCAGATTTTTCACGAAATACTTTCCAGTTCCCTGTCACAAGCATAATTTACCACGAGTATTATAGTGCTATTCGTGTAGTTGAGCTGGGAACTTATACGTTCGAGCAATTTAAGCTCTTATCTTTGGGAACATAATATGCAGCTTTGAGCATCCAGCCAATGACTGATGAGTAATACTCTTGTAAATAACTTGCTGGCTTGGACAGCACATATTTTTTTCTCCTGTCTCTTCTGGGAAGTAGTTTGCCCATGCACGTCCAAATAGGAGCCAATTAGAGACGGGATGTCCGGGTAAATGACATGAAATTCGCGGTACTTACACGCCGACCAGCAGCCAGGTAGTCACGCGGTTTGGGGCCCCGCTACTATGGAAGTGCCGAACACAAAACCTTAGTTTTGAGACAACATCCTTACACCAGATACATACAAAAAAAATATTACATTAATATACACTATTTACACACCTTTCTGTTTATGTTTTCAATGTATAAATTTCCACATATAACAAATGGAAATGTCCGTTTACAAATGAATATTCAACAAATCATTACCACTAAATCCTTTATTGCAACTTGGACATCTTCTTAATCTGGCATTTAACCGTTCTTTTGCACACAGATTACAAAATACATGGCCACATACAGTAATTACTGTATCTTTCCAATTCTTAGAACAAACTGAACATTTGACCATCGATCTGAATCCATCTAATTCTTCTTCATTTAAACTGCGAAGTCCATTGCCATTTTGTTGATTAGCCAAATTCTTATACTTGGTCAATTTCATTATCTCAACCTCTTTCTCTTCGAGTTTATTATTCAATTTCATTTGAGATTGTTTGGATGCTTTCAATTCTTCACTTAATTGGTTGATTTTACTGGTAATCTTGTTGATCTCTATAAGTTTCTTATTATTATCTTGAGATAAATTTCTATTATCTTGTTTGATAGATTCGAGTAATTTGATATTTGATAATTTCATTTCTTCGTATTTGTTGATCTTCTCTTTATATTTATTTTCAATATCATCAAACGTCTTTATAACTTCATTGGTTTTGGCATTAGAAAGTTTTAAAATCTTGTTTTCTTGTATTAAACTGTCCTTCAATTTCATGATTTGGAAATACTTTTGATCTGCTTTAACCTTTTCCATTTGATATTTCTTAATTAAATTCTCTTGATCAATTTTGTTCATGATTCTTATACTTGATTCCTTAACTAATCTCTTATAACTTTCCTCCAATTCTTTGATGATTTCTTTGGCTTCAAGATCTTGGCATTTATCTTGAAATTTAAGTTGACTATTTAACTCTTCATTTATTTTCATTAGGGTTTCATTATTGGGTTGTTTTTCTATGATATTTATCTTATTAATGAGTTCATCTCTAATGTTTCTAACCCTCACTAAGTCGTCATCATTCTTTTTCAATTGGTCTTTGAGAATATCAATTTCTTTCATCAATTCTTGACTTAGAAGTTCTTGATAATTGTTTATTTTATTAGTCAATTTTTTTATGAGTTCATCTTTTTGATCATCATTGGTACTTTTATTAAATGTATTCAATGGCGAAGTACTTTCAAGTTTGATAACTTCTACTGGTGCTTTAACCTGTTCAGCCAATTCTTCTTTTTGCTTGAGTAATTCTTGAATTTTTTGTTCATATTTTTCATTCAATTTTTTAATCTCAAGCATCTCTTTAGAATCTTGTGGTGCCAAAGGTGGTTCCAGAGAATTGGGGTCCACAGAGGCTTTACCGTCTCCTTCGTCACTACTTTGTGGAGTAGATACAGCCGTTGTATCTTCCTCCTTTATCTTTTGTACTCTATTAACCAGTTCACTTTTCAATCTCTCCTGTTGCTTGAATAACTTGTTCGTCAAATCGTCTACTTTAATTTCCAACTCAATCTTTTGACTCTTTAACACTGAGTTCTGAGCAGTTAATTTGGTGATTTCATCAATGTATTCATCCAATTTCTCAATATCTATCGTTAATTTACTTTTAAGTATATCGTTGACTTGGGCAACCAAATCACTCGAGTCATCAACATTTAGCGTTTTTAAAATCTTAATTTTCATGTTCTTCACCTCCTGGTTACCCTCCACAAGAGTAGAGACCTTTTTCTCCAATTCATTGATGAGCTGTTCATTGTATTGATTCTTGGACTTATAAAATTGCATTTGTCTCCATATGGCCTGTTTTCTAAAGTATTTTACATCTTCCTGAGTGAGAGGCCCAGATACGTCCGAAACCTCATCATAGACTTTCCTTTTCTTATCGGAATTATCAGATGGTTCTTCTTCATGTTTCCGTTTGACGTCCTCCATGATTAAACGTTCGAAAGATATTATAAACAAGCGACTTTTTAACTATGGGAGAAAAGTGAAAATTTTCGCGACAAAGGATGGTTTATACACGAGTTTACTTTGGACTTATAGAAGCTTTAAACTAAAGTTAACAAACAAAGACAATTGGTTGTTCAATAGGGGAAGCTGACCATTGCGAAGTTGAGTAGGTATATAAAAGTTTAAACACAAACTGTGGCGAAAGAACCATGAATTTCTGGCTTCTATTGGTGTATATTCACGTGGTTTTAGCTGCAAAACTGTATTTATTCAAGACTTGTGAACAAAATGGTTTCTGTAAGAGAAATTTGCATTATGGACACAATAAGTTGAGTACCAAGAAGAATGATTACCACATAGATGGAATGGTGAAACTTGACGAAAAAAATGCCATTGTTTATGGTAATTTGGCAAAATCTGTGAATGATGCAGTTATAATTTTGCCTTTCCAATTAGGTGTCTTGAATGATCTGAGTTTTAGATTTACTATTGATGAACAGAGAGTAGTTCCCAAGCTAAAGTTATCAGCAGAGAGATACTCTCCGTCAGAGGTTGCACAGATCCATTATGAATCAATGGAAAATATTGAAATCCAGCAAAAGAAAGATCGTCTAATTATTAAAACTCCAGAACTGACTATTGAGTTATTTAATGACTTTAAGATTAATTATTATGTGAATGACATTTTGCAATTAGTTATTAATAAGGATTTGTTCTTAAATTTTGAACATCATCGATTGCAAAAAGACAACATGGATAATTTATTACCAGAAGAAATTGATTTCAATATGTTTGAAGATAATTTTTCTGATTCCAGAGATGATAAGATTCCATTAGGTCCTGAATCTGTATCTGTAGATTTTGACTTTATTGGATTCAAACATGCTTATGGGATTCCCGAACATTCAAATTCTTTGAACTTGAATGATGAGATTTACAGGCTTTACAATGTTGATATCTTTGAATATGAGATCAATTCAAACTTACCAATGTATGGATCTATCCCGTTTTTAATGACAACTAAAAAGGAATTGACTTTAGGGTTATTTTGGCTTAATGGTGCTGATACATATATCGATGTCAAAAAATCATCCAAAGACGTGAAAACTCATTGGATGAGTGAGACAGGAAAATTGGACTTTATTATATTTCATGGTAAGAATCCTGCACAAGTAAATTATAAGTATGGAAAAGTTACTGGATTCACCACTCTTCCACAATTATTTTCATTGGGATATCATCAATGTAGATGGAATTATAATAGCGATCAAGATATTATGGATATCACGTCTAAATTTGACGAATATGAAATTCCTTATGATACAATTTGGTTAGATATCGAGTACACTGATGATAAGAAGTATTTCACATGGAATACCAATTTCCCTGATCCACACCAATTATTGAATGACTTAGATCATACTGGACGGAATTTGGTTATTATTATTGATCCTCACATTAAGACTGGTTATGAAGTTTCAGATCATTTGACAAAGAATAAAATGACAATTATGAACAATAAAAACCAAACTTTTAAAGGTCACTGCTGGCCAGGTGAATCCGTGTGGGTAGACTCTTTCAATCCTAGATGTCAAGTTTACTGGGACACCTTGCACGATACCAATGGATTTCTTTACAATAATACAAATGTCCATCTTTGGAACGATATGAATGAGATTTCTGTGTTTGATGGGCCGGAAACTTCTGGTCCAAAAGACTTGATCCATTATGGTGATTTGGAAGATAGAGCCGTTCATAACCTCAATGGTTATAAGTTTCATGAATTAACTTATAATTCCTTGTTGAAGAGATTAAACTCTTTGAATACTTCTCGTCAGAGACCATTTATATTAACAAGATCATATTTTGCTGGTCTGCAAAAAACTGCTGCAATGTGGACGGGTGATAATATGTCTAAATGGGAATATCTCAAAATATCTATTCCCATGGTGCTCAATAATGGGATCGCTGGTATGCCTTTTGCAGGTGCAGACGTAGGAGGTTTTTTTGGTGATCCCTCGAAGGAACTATTAACTAGATGGTACCAGACTGGGATTTGGTATCCGTTTTTCAGAGCTCACGCCCATATAGACTCTAGACGTCGTGAACCTTGGGTTCCAAAAGAACCCTATACATCAATCATACGTGATGCTATAAGATTAAGATACAACTTATTACCAGAATTTTATAATGCATTCAGACAAAGTAGTATAACTGGATTACCGATATTGAAGCCAGTATTCTATGAATTACCAACAGATGAAAACTTCGGTATAGAGGATGAGTTTTTCTTAGGTAACTCTGGAATTTTGGTTAAACCAATAACCGAAGAGAACCTAGACAAAACAACTATAATTTTCCCTGATAATGAAGTCTATTATGACTTTAAAAATGGACTTATTTCTAGTGTCAAGTATACGAAACAAGTAACTATGTCTGCACTGTTGAGTGATATCCCTATGGTATTGAAAGGAGGATCCATTATTTTTAGAAAAGAAAGATACAGAAGATCCAGTAAGTTAATGCAAAATGACCCATATACATTGGTAATTGCACCGGATTCTAAAATGTATGCTTCTGGATCATTATACGTTGATGATTATGAATCTTTTGAGTACACTTCAGGAAATTATTTGTTGAGTGAAGTTGAGTTTAAGGATAATACTTTGACCAATAAGATTGTTAATGGATATGATGTGAATAATACAATAGAAAAAATCGTTATATTAGCCACTGATGCTTCAAAAGTTATGCATGAGGATGAATCATTAAATTTTGAAAGTATTGAAGGTAATATTATCATTAAGAACCCCCATTTAAAAGTAAATGAACCATGGAGCTTGCAATTAGTGCAAGAGCAACTAATTCATGACGAACTATAAATGTTTTGATCTTATTGGTCAAAATATTGCCGAACTTTAGTACTTATTTGTACCAAATCAATCCATGGAATCTCACTCTTGCATGAACATGTGTATAGTCTAGGTATCAAATTATTGTTCAGAATACATACCAAATGATGTACCTCTTTGCAGCAAGTAGACATGGTAACTAAAGGCAAATCTACTTGTTTCATTGTTTCAGGCAAGAAATCTATTCTACCTTGACATGTTGTACAATAGCATACTTCTAGTAGATTCTCTTTCAAAATAGACACAATATCGTAGATATAAGACTTCCTAGAGTCTATGGATTGCAAAAAGGCATCAAAGGAATCATGAATTTGAACATTCACATCAACTTCAATATGATACTTATTAGATTGCCAGATTCTCAATGCGTCATCATCAATAATATTCACCAGCAAACTTAAAGAGCGGAAGTAATCAGCCAGTAACAATAAACGTAAGTTCCCTAGTTTCATATCAAGAGAATTCACACCACTTCTAGCAGTTTTACTTAGACGATTTTCAGACAGAATATGTCTTGTAATATGGGGATGTTGAAACGCATGCTCAAATTGAAGGGCACTGATTTTACTGGGAAACCCACTGACCACAATTATCATTTCCCAAGGCCTAAAACCATCTCGTTTCGTTCTATAAGCCCCATTAACCAACTGTCCATTATGTTGTTTGAAGCGCCTTTCAGGTAGCGGCGTAGAGCCAATATAAAACAGTTTTGGCTTTGGTTTTGACCGTAAAAGGTACACTCCATAGAAATCTGGGACAATGTGTTGCCTAGCACATGCTGAGCTTTTCCCTATGGCTGGTATCAGCCCTAATTCAACAGTAGAGTCCTCTCGCAAATGATCCATTTTCAGCCTTGATTTTGTTCGCGAAATATCAAGTTGATAATTTAACAAATTTGTGAACTTTACATAAACCTTTAGTAGGCACTTATAACGGTCATAATTTAAACAGGACTGTTAATTTCATAGCTGATTATTAATAGACGCAGTACAAAGGACTGCGCTGAAATCTTCAAGTTTCACGGTAAACATCAAAGAACTGTTTTTTCTCCCATTTTTCATACCTAGATTGTATCTAATTATAGCAGGAGAGCATATGTCTAAAGTAAAAATTGAAGAGCAAGCGGAACACTTGCAGACGAATTCTTCATCCAATCAGAGTGGAAGTAATGACTTTGTGAAAAAATTGTTCCAAATGTTACAAGAAGATAGTTATAAATCGATTGTTCGATGGACCAAAGGAGGAGATTCATTTGTAGTTATAGACACCAATGAATTTACTAAAGAAATACTACCTAGACATTTCAAACATAGTAATTTTGCCAGTTTTGTTAGACAACTTAATAAGTATGATTTCCACAAGGTGAAAATCAGCAATGAAGCTAAGCGAAACTATGAATATGGAGATGATGCTTGGGAATTTAAGCATCCTGAATTCAGAGTAAATGATCGGGATGCTTTAGAAAATATAAAAAGGAAAGGGACAAATACTAAAAAAAATGGTACTATTGGTGGTAGTTTGTCTAATATTTCTACTGGAGCTACTAGTATGAATCAAGATCAATTGATTAATAGAGTCAATAAATTGCAGTCTTCTGTTGATATTCTCAAGTCTGAAAATGCCAATTTATATAATCTGTTATCGGTTTTGGATAGCAAGTATAAACATTTAACCACTTATGTAGGTTCTATGAGGGCATTGCTTGAATCAAATTATAATTCAGCCAACATGTTATTGGCAAGTTTATCTCAGAATGGTATTAAACTACCAACTATGGACTTTATGGACCCTAATTCAATTTTGGGAGGCAATCATATCCCTAATACCGCAGAAAGACATCTTGACTATGGCTTTGGAACTCTGCAAAGCCCAATTGTTCCCTCGCCTCACCAGCTGCATCAACCACCACCACCACTGCAACCATCACAACAGCAAACTCAGCCACCGCCGTCCGCCTCAGCATCTTCACAGCAACAACCACAACAACAACAACAACAGCAACCACAACAACAGAAACAACAACAGCAACAGCAACAGCCACAAACTCAACCAATGCACGTACGCAGCCTGTCACATCTTGCTAATCAAAGTCCCTTACAGTCTCCAAATGGTGGAGCTGCTCAAAATACTGGTCAGTTTAGTACCACTACTCAAGGTACTGGATCACCGGTAACCACCGCTAACAGTGCTTCGAATCCTACTATCATGACTACCAATATTCCTAATCCAAAATTCCATGTTCTTTTAGTAGAAGATGATAACGTTTGTATTCAATTATGCAGAAAATTTTTGGTCAAATATGGATGTCAAGTTTCAGTGGTGACAGATGGACTAAACGCAATCTCTACTGTGGAAAATAACAAATATGATTTGGTTTTGATGGATATCGTGATGCCAAATTTGGATGGGGCTACAGCAACAAGTGTTATTCGATCTTTCGATACTAAAACTCCAATCATTGCAATGACCGGCAATATTGAAGACAATGATTTGGTCAATTATCTTCAAAATGGAATGTCTGATATTTTAGCTAAACCTTTTACTAAAAATGACTTATATTCAATTCTTGCCAAACATCTTTTGGTTACGGATAGTAATCAAAGTCTTTCACCCATTGATCAACCTGGGACACAAATGCCTCAAGTTTCAGTACAGCTTCTGCAACAAATGGCGCCTCCTCAACCAACGCCTATTCACATGCCTGCAATGGGAGGACATCAAGCTCCTCCTCAAGTAACACAGGTTCCGCAAGGAGGTATGCCAACAATGAATCGTCCCAGAGAGTTTATATCCGAAGATCCTGAATTGAAGAAGCAGAGAATAAACTAGAAGGTACTGAAACCGATATTAATTAAACCAAACAATTCACAACAACATTTGGACCCCTAGGAAAAAAAAAAAGAAACTGTAATTAAGTGTAATATAAATGTAAACTAACAAAAGTGTCTTGTTATTTTTGACGTAAAACGGTGTTTTTTTTTGTCTTATTTGCTTCCCCCTGTCTTTTCTTCGTCTGTTTGTACAATAATATGCTTCTCTTCTACATCATCTACATCTATAATATGCAAAGCCAAGTCTGTAAAGGCATTCATCCATGGTCCTAATTCTCCCAATTGCACCATACGTACTTGGCTAAAATATTTATCTGAAAAATCATATTGGAGCACAGGAGGCACATATTTATACTTATTCCTGCGTTTTTTCAGCTTTGCCACCACGAATTCAGATTCAACCTCCTTGGTTGCCGGTGGCTCTATAAGATGCACCAAATGAGATAATAAAGGGTACTTTGAATGAAGCTCAAGCTTGGTGAAACTATTAGTGTGGCTGATGAGATTATTTCCCAATAAATACAATGGCTTTTCACGAGCAAACAAGTCGCTTGTTACTGATAAATCTGCATGGGGAAGGAAATACAACGTTGTACCAGGTTGGAGCTCTTCATCCTTAGCGGTTCTTATATTGTAATGACAAAACAACGTTTCATCATCGTTGGAGAATATTGGATCATACACCGACACATGACAATTCAACGACAGTTGAAGCTCTAAAATGTATGCTAATTGGTAGAGCGCCGCCATACTATCCATGGGAGAACCTAATGCCAAACATCGAAGGGTTTCCACGGGGAAATGGATGTTATTATTGGTCTGTTTCAAGAGTTGAGATTGCCTGATTGCACTCCGACAATTTGTTAGTTTTTCAATCCGTTTTCGCACGTGATCGGGAGTTGATGTAGTGGATAATTGAGTAGATGTGGTCTTAATACCGCCATCATCAACAGCTCCAGAACTAGCGTCGTCGACCACTTTAACCAGTGTAAGTGTGCCAGACTCTGAAGTAGTTAGCATGTTCTGGCGCACGCACACGACCGGCGCTCCAATTAAATGCGCTGCGAAGAGTTTAAAAAATTTTACTGAATCAAACTGACTTCCTTTAATTCTTCTAAGCCTATAGAAGCATTAGTCAACTCTCTAGGGCTTCCAAGTAGAACCAACCTTAGTGACAGTGAGGCCACACAATCAGAAACAATAAACCAAAACTTTGCAATGAGAAAATGCAAGATTTTTGTGGGAACTTCCCATCCAGAATTGGGCAATTTGGTATGTGAAAGATTAGGAGTAGAACCAGCACCTTGTTCGTTGACCAAATTCTCCAACGGGGAAACCTCCGTACGGATTGGAGTATCAGTTAGGGATGAGGACGTATACATTATTCAGAGTGGCTCGCCGCAGATTAATGACCATATAATGGAATTATTGATATTAATTTCTGCTTGTAGGGGAGGAAGTGCTAGTAAGATTACTGCAGTAATTCCCCAATTTCCATACTCTAAACAATCTAAGATGAAAAAGCATAGAGGTGCCATTACTGCCAGAATGTTGGCTAATCTTTTGATTATGGCAGGAGCTGATCATGTTGTTTCGATGGATTTACATGCAAGTCAAATGCAAGGATTTTTCACTAAACCGGTGGATAATTTATTTGGTGCCCCTACTTTAGCTAGATGGATTCGTCATAGTATTCCAAATTGGGAAGATGCTGTAGTTGTGTCGAAGAATCCTGGTGGTACTAAAAGAGTCACTGCTTTGGCAGATTCTCTTAAGATTAATTTCGCAATGATTCATACCGATAGAAGAAGAACTCATGATGGATATTCAAGTGGTAATAAGAAAAAGACTTTGAAAACCAGCAGACTCAGTAATAAAAACACAAGTTCCAACGATTCAAGTAGTAAAACCAATAAATTATTGGCTAAAGCAGTGAATTTGAATGGAAGAAGTAACAAGAATAATGAGATAAATAATGATAATGAGGAAGAAGAAGATAATATAGTTAGTGAAATGCAAACCGCTAGAGTTGTTCAAGGTCATGTTGTTGATGATGACTATCCAGAAAGTGAAACTGATCATAAGGATGCTTATAACCATTTATCTAAAAATTCAATTATTGATTCAGATGCTTTAGGAGGCTCTTATGATGCAGACAATTCCGATGATGAAGATGATATAAATCATGTCACCGAGAAATTGATCACTCTTGTGGGTGATGTTCATGGGAAACCGGCTATAATATTGGACGATATGATTGATAAGCCAGGTTCTTTTATCGCTGCAGCAGAGCATTTAAGAAGAAATTGTGGTGCAGAATCTGTCTACATTTTGGGAACTCATGGGGTTTTCAATGATAATTGTTTGGAAACTTTGAATGATTGTGATTGTATTGATAAGATTGTAGTAACCAATACTTATCCAATTTCTAAAGAAAGAATTGAAAACAATAAGAAATTGGCTGTAATTGATGTTTCTCCAATCTTTGCTGAGTGTATCAGAAGAGATCATTTTGGTGAGTCAATCAGTGTGTTGTTTGATTCCCTTGCAGCCATTGAATAGTTTGCTTTGTTCTATGGCTTGTTCCTGCTTATTTATTGAATACATGCTTATTCTACTGTAACTTGAGCCCATTATAAATAGTGTTTTTTTTTTGCACCCAACGATGCAGTCACTCGGACTGCAGTACACATTTCTTCAATAAATGATAGTACTAACGGAGCGTTGGAACAATAAAGTGAATGTCTCTTGTCTGCTGTCCGTTAAAGGACTGTTAGAGGAGAGACATTCATACAGTGTATGATTATACGATTTTAATAGTAGAAGCTGTAGTACTCTCTTTCCCTCGCCTTAGTCGCGCGCCGGAGCTCTAGAAGTACGGCCCAAAATTTGACCGGTTTCGCGCTGCAATTTACCTCCACCATTTCATCGCGTGCCAACTTACCTAAAACATTCGCAGGGTTTTCCACGTTTTTCATCATGGATCCTTTAAAGTCGAGCAACGATTCTAGTTCTGAAGCGATATCTAGAGAGAAATTAGTACGACCAATGTCCCCGTTGAACTTGTCTAGTAGTCCGACCAGATCTCCTGGAAGTATATCGTCTTCCCAGTCCAATCGAAACAGTTTTTCCACTCCTGATACTGAAACAGCAATTGCTTCTCTCGCGCCTATGCTTGAGAGTTTCACCCCTAAAACAAGCTATGAAGATGGGTTGGGGATCCGGAGTGAGACGAGCGTGGTAGAGGATGGACTTGAGGAGTTGGATCAGTTGACGATAACTACGCCTGGCCTGCCAGTACTGGGATCATCACCTTTAACTAAGCCCAATGTTCCAAATTCTAGAACAAATTCTACTAATTCCAATCCTTTCAAGTCCAGAAGCAATTCTACATCTTCTGCCAATGATTTTCCCATTTTAAACAAGACTATTTCCAATAGTTCTGCTGGTACACGCAAGATATCTGTTCAAAAAGAAGTTATAGGCCCCAAATTACCATTAATTGGTAAGATTGGCGTGTGTGCTATGGATGCTAAAGTAATGTCGAAGCCATGTCGGCGGATTCTTAATAGATTAATTGAAAATGGTGAGTTTGAGACAGTGATTTTTGGTGATAAAGTCATTTTGGATGAATCCATTGAAAATTGGCCTACTTGTGACTTTTTGATCAGCTTTTTTTCTACTGGTTTCCCTTTGGATAAGGCTATAAGTTATGTAAACTACCGGAAACCATATTTGATTAATGATTTGGTGTTTCAGAAGGCTTTATGGGATAGAAGGTTGGTTTTGAATGTTTTAGATTTTGCTAAAGTTCCAACCCCTGCAAGATTAGAAATCAGCAGAGATGGAGGTCCCCAATTGGATGATATGTTGAAAGCACAATTATTAGAAGGTGGATTTTCCCCCGAAAAGCTTGACAAAATGTGTAGTCAACCAGAACCTAATTGGAGGATGGTTGATGAAGATACTTTAGAAGTGGATGGGAAACCCATTGTGAAACCATTTGTTGAAAAGCCTGTGGATGGTGAAGATCATAATGTGTATATTTATTATCCTCGAGCTACTGGGGGTGGTGGTAGAAGATTGTTTAGAAAAATTGGGAACAAGTCTTCCGAATTTGATCCCGATTTAACAACTCCTAGGACTGAAGGCTCGTTTATTTATGAAAAATTCATGGATACTGACAATTTTGAAGATGTTAAAGCATACACAGTTGGGCCAGAATTCTGCCATGCAGAAACTAGAAAATCACCAGTTGTTGATGGAATAGTAAGACGTAATACCCATGGGAAAGAAATCAGATTTATCACCGAATTATCGGATTCAGAAAAGTTAATGGCTCTGAATATTTGCAAGGTTTTTAAACAAACTATCTGTGGATTTGATCTTCTTAGAGTCCATAATAAATCTTATGTTATTGATGTCAATGGGTTTTCATTTGTTAAAGATAATAATGAATATTATGATTCTTGTGCAAGTATCTTAAGAGATTTGTTTATTGAAGCTAAAAAGTCCCGAGACTTGCTCAAAACAAAGATCCCACCCTCCACCAAGTTGCTCAATAAGTCTCAATTCGAACAAAAGGAACAGAAATGGGTTTTCAAAGGGATGGTTTCAGTCATTAGACATGCCGATAGAACTCCTAAACAAAAGTTCAAATACTCATTTAGATCCCCTGTGTTCATTTCTTTATTAAAAGGACATAAAGAAGAAGTTATAATCAGAGAAGTTCCTGATCTTCAAGTTGTTTTGAAAACAGTAAAGATTGCTGAGGAAAAAGAACTTGAAGATTTGAATAAACTTAAACAATTAAGAACTGCATTAGAAAAGAAAATGCTTTTCCCAGGGACAAAGATTCAAATAAAGCCTGCATTGGCAAAGGAAGATCCTGATGTAGTTGAAAAAGTACAGTTGATTTTGAAATGGGGTGGTGAGCCCACACATTCAGCCAAACATCAAGCCACTGATTTGGGTGAACAAATGAGACAAAATATCAAGCTTTTAAATCGAGAAGCATTGAAAGATGTCAAAGTTTTCACATCCTCGGAAAGAAGAGTCATTGCTTCAGCACATTTGGCATCTCTGGCACTTTTGGGTTATGATAAAGATCATGACGAGTTGCCCAATGATTTCTTAACTATTCGTAAAGATCTCCTTGATGACTCCAATGCCGCTAAAGATCTTATGGATAAGGTGAAGAAAAAGTTGAAACCATTGTTAAGACAAGGCGCAGAGGCACCACCTCAATTCACATGGCCCCCAAAGATGCCACAACCTTTTGTAGTTATCAAAAGAGTTTGCCAATTGATGAATTTCCATAAGAGATTAATGGAGTATAACTTTAAGACTAAAGATGTGTCGAAATTCCAGGACAATTGGTGTTGCGGAGAAGATGCAATGTTACTTAAGGAGAGATGGGATAAATTGTTTCAAGAATTCACAACCGTTGAAAAAACTCATCCTTCAAAAATTAGTGAATTGTATGATACTATGAAATATGATGCTTTACATAACAGATCATTTTTAGAAAATGTGTTTTATTTTGATCCTGAAGATGAAGAATTGATAGAGTTTTTATCCGAGACTTGTGGAGATACCGTGAATTCTAGAGGTTTAGTCAGTGAATATCCTATCAATATTTTAGCTATGAACAACTTCAAGATGCCCAACGAATCATCATTATCTACTGGATCATCACCATCTTCATCAAATACATCCAAAAACAACTCCATGAACAATCTTCTTGGAGTTGTTGGAGGAGGAACTCATGCAACGGGCTCTTTGGGTTGGGTTTTAAGGGATGCGACAGAAACTATTCATGAAGCTCGTCATAATAATGAAACCAACACTAGAAAGAAAAATACCAGTGAGAACCCTTTCGATCATGCTACTTATGCCAGATTAAGAGAATTATATCGGTTAGCCAAAGTATTATTTGACTTCATTTGTCCTCAAGAATATGGTATAAAAGATGAAGAAAAATTGGATATTGGATTACTTACTTCTTTACCTTTGGCCAAACAAATCTTGAATGATATTCAAGAAATCCGTAACAAAGATGCGCCAGCTGTGGCAATGTACTTTACCAAAGAATCCCATATTTACACCTTGTTGAATGTGTTGTATGAATCTCAAGTTCCAATGCAAATAGCTAGAAATGCTTTGCCAGAATTGGATTATTTGTCCCAAATAACATTTGAATTGTTTGAAGCTGCCATTCCAAATGGACTGGGAAAGAAACATTCCATTAGATTGTCAGTATCTCCTGGTTGTCATACCCAAGATCCATTGGATGTTCAATTGGATGATGACCATTACATTGGATGTATTCCTAGAATCAATTTAACAAGACATCTCGATATGGATTTGGTGACTCAAAGATTGAAGAGTAGATTTACCAGAGTTTCATTGCCTAAGAAGTTTACTCCGGTGAATATTAGCAGTCCTTTGATCAAGGGATTAGAGTGAAGATATTAGGCGTGCTTTTAGGGATATTTATTTGTATATAACAAATGTATAAACAACTATTATTTCTACGACACTTTTTCTCATTTACATACATTATCTATAAACAATAAATATCTAAGCAGATTCATAGGAATCCCAATTATCAATAATATTCTTCAATTTTTCACTCTTAGTTAACTTGTAAACTTCTTCGAAATACTCTTTGGTTATTTCAAATGGTTTGGCAGTTAAATTTGGAATATATTTGTTGATTAAATCTTTTGGTTTGACAGAAGATTTTGGAATCTTCTTATTCAAGAATCTTTGGAATGGTTTAACTCCAGACATCAAATAAGAAGAATGGAAAGGAACAGAAATACCCTTTAATGGAATAACAGCAAAACCTCTTTCCAAATCTATCGGTTGTTCTTTGGCTAAAGATTTGGCACTAACTTCCTTAATAATTTCATTCAAATGTTCTTTTACTTTATCAAGAGACATTTGTTCTTGTAATTTCACAATATCAATCTTGTTTAATTTCAAAACATTCAAAACATTGGTTAAAGTATCCAAAGCCCTTAAGTCACCAGCGGTGACATATTGGGCATTTTCAACATTGTAATTAACAATTTCTAATAACCATCCAGTCTTTGAAGCAACTTCTTCAACAACAAATCTTAAAGCTGCATCATTAAATGTTGGGTTAACTCTAGTAGGATTGACTGCACACATACCATAATTGGATCTTCCTAATTCATCTCTAGGAACTGCAACTTGCATAGTCATACCTCTATAGAAAACAACATCAACTAAAGATTCAACTGGCATAACATTGGCCAATGAAGATAATGCAGAATACTCACCTAAAGAGTGACCAGCAAACATAGCATCTGAAGGAACTAAACCTTTAGCTTTGATATCTTCATAACTTGCCTTTTCCATCAATGTTAAAGCTGGTTGGGTGAATTGTGTAGCAGATAACAACCCAGTTGGGGAAACAAATGTATGTTTGGTAGTAGTATGATCAATATCTTTAAAGATTTTTTCACTTCTAATTTCCCCATTCTCGTCAATGGTTTCGAACATCATGCCAATATAATTTTCTCTGATCTTT
Organism: Yamadazyma aaseri; assembly: GCA_947297635.1. NCBI lineage: Eukaryota > Fungi > Ascomycota > Pichiomycetes > Serinales > Debaryomycetaceae > Yamadazyma > Yamadazyma aaseri. The sequence goes on along the minus strand of CAMYTP010000009.1, from coordinate 1,505,569 downwards.
CTACCTTTAGTACCATGGAAATGAATAGTCAATTCATTTGGATTGTTTCTAACAATGTCCAAAATAGAGAATCCATAATTATTAATAAAATGAATATCTGCTCTATCCCAAACATCCTTAGCAACAGCTGATTTATCATATAAATCCATACCCATACCTTGTTCTTGAGATCCTTGACCTGTGAAAACATAAGTGGTAATTGGTTGTTCAATCTCAGCTTCACCATCTAATACTAAAGTATCAGTTTCGACATTCTTTGTTTGAATTTTAATAATCTTTCTACCATTGATCATACCAATATGTTCTAAAGTAGTTTGTAAAACATCATTTGGTAAAACCATACCAACAAAGGAACATTTGAAGGCTCTAACACGTTCTGCAACTGAATTAGCAGCCCATTCTTCCACCAATGATCTTATAGAACCACTAGAATACATACCATGGGTAATAGTACCTGGCAAGTTTGCGTAATTAGCAAAGACTCTGGAAACATGAATAGGATTATAATCACCACTGACTTTAGCATATGGCTCATTGGTAGTTGGTGCCTTGGAAGTCAATTCTTCATTAGAAGATAATGGAATTGAATTTTCAAAAATAATGGCTTGTTCAATAGTATTACCATTTCTTGATAAATATTCAATAACTGGGTTACCATAAGAAACACCTGCTTCATAATTTACTGTGGCAACTTCAATGATCTCTTTGGTTGGCAATTCAAAGTACACTTTTCCAAAAGTCTTGATAGAAGAGAAAACTTCAACAGATTTGTACTTGTAAACAGATTGTAATCTGAAGGTCAAAGTTTTACCCAATAAATCAACATCTTTTTCCATTTCAAACCATTCTTTCGATTTCAAAATAGCTAAATCTTTAGAATCTTGTAATTTGATTTCATATGGAGTTTCAGTAACTTTACTAAAAGTATTGTTGAAATCATTATAATCACCACGGTATAAGAATTGACTAGTGACTTCCATTACTGGTTTACCATCCCTGAAAATAGTACCAACAACTTCAACCATCTTACCACTAGCTTGGTTCAACACTGATTTAATTTCTGCCTTGGAGGTAACTTTATCTCCATTTTGCAATAATTTGGCTCCTGGGATCATCTTATAACCATTAGACAAATGAACCAACTTCAATAAATCACCATCAACTGTTTTTGGGAAAATAGCATTGATAATAGCTTTCCATCCAATGACAATTGCAAAATCCATTGGAGCATAACTGTTTTTACCATTTCTTGCAACAAAAGCTTCCGATTTGTTACCAATGGCATGAGTAAATTCAGCAATATCTTGGGCATTAATGGTGATTTCTTCCCCTTCAATGATTTTACTAACATCAATATCCAAATCAACTGGAGTGTTGGAACCGTACCATAATTTCCAGTAGAATTCTTTGATTCTAATGTTTCTATTTTCCATAACTTCAACAATTGGTGCAAAACCATCATTTGGTTGATATTTAAATAAGAATGGTAAGCTGACAGGCTTGTTATCAGCAGTTCTATGTTCAATTAAATCGTATTCAATCAAATCAGTAGTTGTGTTGTAGTTAATTTTAACAACCGGTTTGAAATCACCTTTAACTAATTCATAGCTAGTTAAAACTTGTTCAGTTGTGGATTCAAAGTTTTCAATTTCAACAATCATATTACTGGTTGGAGATAAAACTGTATGGGCGGTATTATTGACGTAACTGGTACCTTGAACAATACGTTTGCTACTAATAAAAGCGTATAACCAACTTAACTTATCTCCTGCTAATAATTTTATCCAAGCATCGGTAGATGGTTTAACATTACCAATCTTGAACACCTTTTTAGAACCTTCAATTGAAACTTTAACACTGGATGGTACACTGATTGGAGAAATATCATCACTAAAATATTCAACAACTGGAATCTTAGAAGCATCATCATTGTAATAATCCTTCAATAATCTCTTAATATGACCTTCATGAATATTGTCTAAGATATCCTTAACTGGTTCGTTAACAACATTAGTGAATTTAGCAGCAACTGGTCCATGTAAGATACAAGTTCTTTCAACATCTTCATCAACAACAGCTTCTAAATCTTCACTTTGCCATAAACTATCTTTTTTGAAATAGAAACCAAAGTTTTCATCCAAGACTGGAATGAAAGGACAAGGTTTTTGAATTGGCCTAGTACATAAGATAAGGAAATAATCACAGTCTTCTTCATTAATTAATTGAGTTTTACCAGCTTCATAAACTTCAAAGAATTTATCAGTGAATTCTTGAGGATTCAAAGTTAATTGGTTGAAATTTTGAATCAAAGATTCAGATCCACTAGTTGCAAATCTTTCTTCAACTCTTCTTAAGAAATCTCCAAAAAAGTTTCTTAAGGTTACATCAATCCATCTTGAAGATTTATTGACATACATTAATTCAATTAATCTATTAGCAACTTCTTGATAAGTCATTTCTTCAAGATCACAGACTCCATTAGAATTCTTACCAAACCATACTTTCTGGAAATCCTTATTCAATTTTTCAATAATATAAGTCTTCTTTTTATTTAAAGCTTCAACCATTTTATTTTTAGGTAAATTAAAGATTGTTTCGTCAAACTCTTTCCATAATTTAACACCTCTAGTAGCTATTTTATGAATTGGTTCTCCCATTTCAGAAGTAACAGTTAAAATACCTCCGGTAGGCTTCTTGTATGTATTTTCCCATTGATTGTCATCAACACCAGTGGTTTTAGCAATGGCTTTTTTGGCCTCTAAAGAGGTGAAAGCTTCCTTGGCAACCATAACTCTAGATCCCACCAAAACACCATCAAAAGGCATTGATGGATAATTATAGTTTTGTGCCCATTCCCCAGTTAAGTAAGGGTAAGTATCTTCATCAGAACCAAAACCAGAACCTGCTATTAAGATGATATTAGAATATTTTCTGATTTTAGCATACATTTGCAAGATTGGTTGGTGGAAATCTTCAAAACTATGATGACCACCACCTCTTCCACCAGTCCATTGTAAAACAATTGGGAAATGTGGGTTATGCTTGGCGATAGTAATGACTTGATTGATAGCATCAATAGAACCTGGTTTTAAACCTAAATGAGTCAAATGTAAATCATTAATATATTCATTAGCAACTTCTAATGATGGAACACCTGCACCGATAGTTAAACCTTGGATTGGATATCCCTTTTCCCTTAATTCTCTAACTAAAGGAATACACCATTGTAACATTCTTGGATTAACATAAATTACATTAATACAAATACCATAACCTGGAACAATATTTTGTTTGATTTGATCCAAAGCATCTTGAAACATTTTAGGACTGAAGTAACCACCTCCACCAAGTTCAATATGATAGCCTGCATTTAAAGTATCAATAACAAATTTGGGATTAACAGTAGTTGGAGTCATACCTGGGACCATAATTGGAGGTCTTGATAACAATTTGGAGAATTTGGTAGAAACGAAAACTTTACCATCTTTAGTTTTTACTAAAGAAGGTTTGAATTCCTCATTCCAATTGGTTTGGAATTTAACAGGTGAAGTATAATTAAAAAGTTCTTGTTTGAAACCAAAGTCATCATTATCATTGTTGACATGATAATCCAAAGCTCCAGCCAAAATAATTCTAGCACCAGTACCTTCTTTATTCTTATGGGTTAATACACCGACACCACTGATACCACCAGGACCAAAGTCCAAAACGTGAGTACATTTGAATTTAGTAGCCAATTCCCAATTCACTGGTAATTGAGTAATTGAATTAACTAATCTTTCACTGATAGAAGAAGTAGAAGTTTGGAAATTAGTACCATTAAAAGTATCAAAAACAGGGATATGTAAATCATTAGCAGCGAAGTCCAAATTGTTTTCTTTTAAATCTTTGATAATTAAATCATTAGCATCCTTTAACAAATGACAATGGAATGGAGCAAAAATTGGTAAAAATCTATTAGAGAATTTCAATTTTCTTTGGGAAAATGGAACTCTTGATTGATCTAAGCCGGATTTTGCTTTTTGATTTCTTAAAGTCAAGTTTAAACCATATAAAGATTCAGGAGGACCAGAAACAACCAATTGATTTGGACCATTAATTAAAGAAAGGGAGATATGTTTATCAGCAGGTAAATGATTATTAGTTTGTTCGATAAATGATTGTACTTGATCAGTAGATAAATCTCTGATACTTAACATTGGAGAAGGTCTACCTTCCCCATTTTCCAAAGAATCTTGTAACATTGAAGGAGGTAAAGTAGTATTTGGGTAAGTAATTAAACATCTTAAACCAATGAAAAAAAGTAAATTAATAGACTTGATAGCATTTTGTAAGTATTGATCCCATGTCAATGAACTAGCAATTGCAACAGAAGTCACTAACCCTTGAGAATGACCAGTAGAACCTCTTAAATATTTTAAAAATTGACCTGGAGTTATATTTAATAATTTACAAGTGATTTGGTAGTGACATAATTGAATAAGACAGATCATAGGACAACTCACTGGAACACTCAATAAATAATCTTGATTAGGAGTTTTATCAGCATTTTCCAACCAAGTAATGATATCCAAACCTTGAGTGTAAACTTTATCGACATTATCAATCTTTTTCAATAAGGTTTGAAGGTTAGCATTCACTTCGACGATGAAATCTTTAATAAGTGGATTGTATAAGTTATATAATTCTCTCAATTCTTCAAAATAATCATCAGTATTACCTTGTCCACCAAAGATGGCAAATAACTCGACATTTTCATTGGTCAATAAGTTGGATTCAACACTGTTGATTTTGAATTGATTTAATTCAATGGCTTGGTAATAATTCTTGATGATTTCCTTCACTTTTTCCAGACTGGTAGGATAAGTGTCATCTTTTAACAAATCAATCACAAAGGAGTGAATATCTTTATCAATAATATTATTCAATTCTTTGATACACAAGTTCAACATTTCATTCAACTCGGTAGTAGTCAAGTGGGAATCGCCACTTTTGAGTGTGTCATTTATGTATCCCATAAATTTACTGAACAATTCAATGGGACTACTTGGTTCATTTATATCATTGAATCCTTCAGTAGGTTGTGGTAAAGACTTGCTGAAGGCATGATTCAATTGGATGAATGTTTGGTAAGAATTAGTGGGAACCAATAAGGTGAATTCTAAACTTCCGTGGTTTATTTGAAATGGCCTTGTGGTTGACATAGTTTCCATAATTATTAGCCTTGCAGGATTTTTATTCGATTTTATACTGGAATCCAAAAAAAATGTTGGTTTTCAAAAGTGTTGGGCACTGCATATAATCTTTGGTGGTTTATGATGAGAAGTTTTATGGAAACCTTTTTATTTTGGGATTTGTGGATGGGTTTTACTTATATGACGGATAAGGCTTGTATAAAGAATCTGGAGTTATTGTACATAGTCTATATTGATAGAAGGTCAATGCACTCCTATTTTTGCAATATTTAGTTTCATGTATAGATCACTTGGTCTGATTTAGTCACTGCACACAAACCTATTAATGGCATCTAACGCACCAAGATAAGTCCAATTATCTTCATTCGAATTGTGCCTTTTCAACAAGCAGATGCTCAAGTAAGTGTTACTCTTATATATACTGACTATTTAACCGGATATTTAACTTGATAGTATCTTGCCACCCTTCCCTCATTGTACGCTGCCAATCAGTTCCGGCATATTGGTTTTTGCAACTTTTTGGAAACAGTTTTTTGGGAGAATGTAGTTATATGCCGGATGATGTGTTGATTCACAATACCGTTTGATATGCAGTATGAGAAACCATTTTTTGGGTCTTCTTGGGTCTCTCTCTGTTTGTTTTTGGTGAGAGCCAGAAAAATCATCACCTTGAGTCGAACTCACTTGGCTTAATAATAATATTACAAATAAGTAGCTATATATGCGCTCTTATAGATTCCTCTTCACATTTCGAATAACTTTTGTTAAAACGGCATCTTCAAAAAGAGCTTTTTTCAACCTTATTTGACCCCTTCTTGATAATGACTCTGAGTCGCTGCTTCATGATTCATAATCACTTAAGGATCTCTATTCATTTGCCTTGTTCTCAAGCTTTTAATAGAACTAAATAGAAGATCCGATAGTCCTATGTATCCTAACCTTTTTAAAGTATCTAGAACTCGATGTTTGACCTCCTCGTAGTCCAAATCGACCCATTTAACAGTATCATCATTGATTAAAGTTCCTATACTCTCATCTGTTACAGGACCAGGGTGTCTGATCAACTCTCGATTATCGTTGCCTTCAGTATTGCTAGCCAATTCATCCTCTAGCTCCCAGATTATTTCCGTGGTAATGAAGGAAAAGATAGGATTGTGGAAAAAATTTCCCACTCTGTCAATTTCCACTAATTTTGACTGATTAAATACATTTAATGTGGGTAACTTCCCTACAAATAACTCTGGTAAATACATTGCTTGATGAAATGTGTTGGGTTGTTTGTGAAACGCTTTGTCCCTCCAGATGAAGTTAAGTAAATCCATGATAATTGTGTTCAATATTCTTTTATATTCATCATCAAATGAATACTTTTTAATGGAGTTTATATAGCCACAAGTCTCCGAGAATACCAAAGGATTAATAGTAAACATAAGATGATAAATTACAGGACTAGGTATCAATACAGATTCAGGAGAAATTGTATCAGATAACTCAGCAAGTGGAATTTTGGAGTATATTTTTAAGAACTTTACCAAACTAATTGTCAGCTCAAGATCCAATTTTCTAATATCAATAAGTTTAAATATTTCTTCAATCTGGTTGATCTTCATCCAATCTTCCCGTTTACATGCCCTAAGCATGTATCGATACAACTGGCGGAATAATAAAGAATACTGATTGTTTCGTATAGTATCTTCAATGAGTGACATTGGAATTTCATCCATAAATTCCATCACATTAGATGACAATTTGTTCGGGTTGAGGAATTGTGAGATCCTTGGATAGTATTTAAACAAATCCGACCAATCCTGATTGTTTTCTCCATTTTCAACATAATATTTGAAATTGTTATCGCTGCCATTAATCAACAGGTACAATATTATGTAATCATATTTCAACTTATTGGATTGTCTAAACAACTCTCGGTAGCTCACATTTAACTCCTGAATATTAGAAACCAAGTCTGTCAAGTTAGCCATGTCATTGATAGTCATATTAGCATTATACCACGTGAGAAATTGATCGTTGGTTTTTCTTCTTTTGGAGATCTTACTATTAAAGATCTTATAATGACCAATACAAGTTTCTATCATACGTCGTTTTCTACTCTGTACTTGTGACTCTACTGGTCCTACTTCCAGTACCAGTATAACCTTACTGAAGGGAATCTTAAGTCCAGAATCAGCACTAACACTTCCCACGCGAGAGTTATACTGCTTATAATCCAATCCAGGAACCAACTGTTTGAATAGAATCAATAAGACCTTTAAGAAGTTATCTGTGGGAAACTTCACACTCAAGTCCACTACCATCTTAATCTGCCACTGTTTCACTATTGCCACTTTAACATTATTGAATTTGCGAGTCTTATCAGTATTGGTTAACATCAAGAAGATCAAATGGCATATTTGAAGCCTACAAAATTCAAATGATAACAAGTTGAATAGAATCACACCAAGCTTATGAAGCTCCTTAAATACCCACGGACCAAATATATAGATGTTTGACACCATCCAATCCAATAGTTCTGTTTGAATGGCCAATGGTAATCGTGCTTGAGTAATCTTATGGCCTTCTTTATAGTAAACACGAGGGTATCCTACCGCACTTAGCACCTTGTATACCACCACTGTATCTGGTTCGAATTGCGGTATCAAAAGCTTAATTAACGCCCTTTTTTCTCTTACATTACACGTTGAATTAACATTTAAAATCTCATCGAGTACACCAGTAAAGCAGCGCTCGTTTAGGCCATAAGACGCCAATTGATCTAGTTCTTTGATGGTAGGCATTTTGTCACCTTTGGAAGCCAATCGACGTATGCTACGCCATATTTGATCGGCCTCTACTGCATCACTAGCAGTGCTGATGTCAGTTGAATCCATCGATTGGGTCGCGATTTTTCATTATGTTCAAATTATGGTTCCTATATAACTATTACAATAATTCATAAACTCTCTTTCCTACAATATGCGTATATTCTCCTCTAAATACCCCCAGCTTCTCTATACCACCTTACTCCTCTGTCAAAACTCACCACACATAAACCATCATTACTACCACCTCCCATTCCTCCCCTGATTCCCTTCCTAATAAATGTAACACCACTTGCTATACTTACATCTTGCTCTTCTTCCTCAATATTATCAAAATCACTTATACTCAATTGAATAGTGGCTTCTCTTTCTTTATCATCCAAATTCCACACTCTAATGCACTTATCAAATCCACAACTAGCTAGAAACTTACCTTCATAATCAAAACTTAATCCCATGATCCATCCATCATGAGCAAACCCTCCAATATCTGATTGGGTAGAATGGGAAGGAGTAGTTAAAGAGCCTACATTTTCACCATATTCCACATCATATAATGTTAAAGAGCCTGCATTCTGATTATCTCTTGCAACGGCCAAAATGGATCCTCCTGGAGAGAATTTAATGACTCTTGGAATACTATTAGATGTTTGACCTTTACTACTCACTTGCAAATCTGAAGATCTAAACGTATAAATCAATTTCAAATTTTCTAAAGTATACAAATAAACATCACCATTTGTATATCCAACAGCCAATTTTCTATCTACAGTGGAGCATACATCAATTGAGATAGGAAATGAACTTTCACTGGTGCTTTCTCGCTGTTTTTCAAACATTATTCCTTCTGTATCAACAGTCATTCTATATAATACAATGCTTCCATCAATTTTCACCACAACCATATAATCCTGAGTATTTTCTGGATCTTTATAGAAGATTGGGATCCAAGAATTCTTTTGTAATTCACTAGGAATTTCAATCATTTTCATGGTATCGTAATCTTCTACGTATTGATACACTTGAATGGCACCTGAAAAAGTTCCAAACGCACTTACTACCACGTGCTTGTATTTCCCATCCAAATGCATTGTATTTTCGTAGACATTAACGTGATGAACTCCAGAAGAATCGATGAGTAGTGAATGAACTTTGGATTTTGGATCATCGTTTTCTTTGATGTCATTATCCCAAAATTTGGCATGGCCATCACTGGATACAGTAATAGTAAAGTCTTTTGTCATAGCTACATCCAACACATCCAGTGAATGGGCAGGACTAACTGTGTTTGTTGATATGTACTGTTTACCCATGGTGAAAATTTTGAGACTATGAGAAGAATTTTGGTGCGAGATTAGCTAGACTCGTTGCTCTAAACACAAGCTTTTCCTACCGCGAAAATCGTACCAAATCTAATCCACGCCACAAGTGCGGCGGAAGCTTTCGGGTTCTTGACACCTTAATAGTCATAAGATCTTAACAAAGTACCCTACAGCCCATCTGGGAGCTAACAACAGAAACTCCTTAATCAGACACTTTTTCTTCTCCTTTTACTTTCTCTTCTCCTTTTACTTTCTCTTTTCCACCTCTTATTTCCTGCCTCTCTTTTTAGCCTTCTTCCCTGACTTCCCCTTTTTTCTTCGTAAACTTTGTTCATGCCGCATTCGGATTCAATTACGAAAACAACTTCAAATTCAATGTCTGTAGAACCTAAAAAGTACCACGAAAGTGACGCAGGGGATGGCTCTAAAGCAGTAGACCAGCACCTCACTGGTATGGCCTTAATTTTCACGCTTCTTAGCGCAATCCTTGCACTTTTCGCTTCTGCTTTAGATCAAACAATTGTAGCAACACTTCTCACGAAAGTTGGAGAAGATTTCAATGATTTTGAAAAAGTAGGGTGGATAGCTTCATCATACGCTCTTCCTATGGCAACATTGGCACCATCTTATGGTAAAATATCCATAGCTTTTGGCCGTAAATACTCCTTAATTGGAGGTCTTGTATTGTTTATGGTTGGCTCATTAATCGCAGCCAGAGCTAACTCAATGAATATGCTAATCGGAGGACGTGTGATTCAGGGAGTTGGTGCTGGATGTATGCAAGCAATGGTGATGGTAATATTGACTGAGATTGTGCCTATTTCCAAGCGGTCTTTAAGTATGATGGCAATTGGTATCACATTTTCTGTTGCTTCTGCTCTGGGACCTTTTATTGGAGGAGCTTTCACTAGTCACGTGACTTGGAGATGGTGCTTTTATCTTAATCTTCCAATTGGTGGAATTGGAATTGCAGCTTTATGGTTTGCTTTCCATCCTCCTAAACCCAAAGGTAATCTTCTAGTTAAATTACGTTCAATCGATTATATTGGAACTTTCTTAATTAATGTTGGTGTGATTTTACCTTTACTAGCAATCACTTTTGGAGGTGCAGATTTTCCTTGGAATTCTGGTGCTGTAATATCCTGCTTTGTATTGGGTGTCGTAGCACTTGTGGCTTTTGCTGTGTATAACTTCCGTTATTCTTCAATTCCCATCATTATTCCTCAAAATGTATCGAATCCCATGGTTCTTCTTCCTTCATTATGTGGTTTTTTGGCTTTTCTTCAATTCATGGTGTCTGCCATATATGTGGCCCTTTATCTTCAGGTGGTACTCAATAATCTGGCTCTAGATAGTGGGATTAAATTGCTTCCTTATATTGTAAGTTTATCTATTGCTTCGGTTGTGTGTGGTGTTTTCATGAGAATCACCAACTTAGTCAAGACTCCTTTGATCTTTTGTGCTACTACAACAACTCTAGGAAGTGGACTACTCTTACTACTCAAATCACATACTTCTTTTGGTACTATTTTCGGAGTAGAAATAGTTAATGGAGTTGGGGCAGGGTTTTCTTTCCAACCAACCTTGATCTCTGCCCAATTGAATGCTCCTAGCAATGTCCAGGGTTCCCTCATTAATGTCACTACCTTCAACACTTTTTGTAAGTCTTTAGGAGGCGCTGTTGGAGTAATTTTAGGACAACTCATTCTTAGAGTGTCGGTAGAAAATAAAATGTCAGATTATTTACTGACGTTGACATCCCAAGAGTTAGCAATTCTCCAAAAATATCCTTTAGACAGCCTTCAATCTAATCCTGCAGTACTTCACCATCTTCCAGAGCCATTTAAACAAAATTTCCTAGAGATTTTTGTTGCTTCGTTTCACAATATATTCTATTTTCTGTTGGGTATTTCTGTTTTATTAATAGTGTTATCATTATTCACCACTAATAAGAACATTCCAAAGGATTCTGAGGTGGAAGTTAAGGAGAAACAGCAATCAGAACCCGTGAAATCATCAGTAAGCTCTGTTGACTGATTCCTGGTATTTCAAATTACCAACTTTTGTTCTCAATGTTGGTTTATTTTGGAGATATTTTGTAAATAAGTTGAAGCTCCTGATGTGCTTCGTATATTAAATATTACAAACTTTTTGTTTGTGATGGTCATTTAAAAGACCATTTTGTGTATGATGAATGAAATTGTTTAACTTGTAAATATCTTTCTTCACAAAAAGTAATTTTCACAGATGCCATTAATCCACTCAAAAAGTATTAAATCATTCCGAGAAGTCTTTAAGTTGAGACGACACGATTCAGAGGAGGTAGACGATGGAACTCTGGTTTCTTCCAAACAAACGTTGCTATCAGAAACAACAGCCAAAATTGGCTGCAAACTTCGTAAAAGAGATATGTTTCGGGCTTTTCTCAGGCATTATTGGCACCGACATCCTCCTGATACGTCCACTTTGGTGTCTGCCGGTGATAACAGCAAACAGGAGATGACTGGAGCTACATATGGCTCTTTAGAGACTACTACAGATGGTAGTATTACAGAGGATACTGGAGGTGTTCGGGAGTATCAGAGCTTAATGCCACTGCCACATGACACGTTAGACCCCTTTGCTTGTGTCAATGGAATTGATACAGTAGCAGGAACACCACAAAAATTCAGAGCTCAAGTGGGTAGTTTAAGAATGAATGAGTTTCAAATTCAAGCACCGCTAAGTGGACAAGAAGATGATATTTTCCAATCCAGATTCGACCATTCCTTCACTATCCATACACCCACTATGGTTATGCCCGAACTTCAGCATAAGAAATGGGAACGAAGTCAAATGTTAAGACACACGGCTTCTAAACATGATCTCACTTCACTCAAGTCCAAGAGGTCTCAACTTTTTGATCCAGAATCAACACCGAAAAGGCCTTCGAATCCCGCATCAGCAAATGGACTGGTTCACTCACATATCGGAAACTTCCTGGGCTTCTTTAAAAGCTTCACCAGTCTACTCACTAACAAATCTAAAACTACACAGAAAGACAGCCTTTTCGCAGACTATGAATCATTTGAGGAATATCCTCAACTTCTGTCTCCAGAGAATTCACCATCCCGTATTTCTACCTCAGCCATATCCATAAGCACACCCAGTTTTGTCCGCAATGTCTCCCCTCGTTCTATAACACCAACTTCTCACCAGGTGTGATTATTTAATTCAAGATGTTTTTCTAAAATTTGCGAGATTCTTTATTTTTTTCCAATCTCAAGAAAAAAAATACATTTGCAAAAGCTCTTGTTAAGATGACTGAGTTTGATTTCGTTGGGAACATCAAATCCCAAAGCATCTTCAAGAAGTGGTTTGGAAGACGGCGGTCCATCAAGGGCCGTTCTGGCAACTTACTAGCAATCAACTCCAATAAGGATCTTTTTATAGCGATTGAGAATACCATTAGATGTTGTACAATCAATTCCAAATCATCAAACTACAAGATTCTTGCATCCAAGAACACCCAATTTGATATTAAGGAAATTGGCTTGAATCCCAATGGAAAGCTTATTTACTCCACAGATTACTTTAATGTGACAATTCAGGACTTTCCTTCCGATATCAATAATTCTAAAGCAGTGAATGAGCCTTCGATTGATTTGAAATTGAAAGGCCTTGAAGGAGAGATTAAGAAGATTGTTTGGTGCCCATTTTCCGTTTACCAAATGTCGTTAGTGGTGCTTCAAGAGGGAAATATCATCACATTATATGATTTAAGTATCAGCGAATCTCCTGTCTTAAAGTTGAAATTGAATAAAGAATTTAAACAGTTTCAAAATGAAATTGCTACTTCAATTTGTTTTGGATCTAATGAAAATCTTCAAGGAGGGTTGTCTTTATACATATCTACAGAATCAGCCCAAATATTTGCGGTTTATCCGTTTACCGGTAAGGAAATTTGGGTTACTAAAGAAGAAGTCGACACTGCTTTAACAGATTCTACTAATGCATTAGGTCATTTAAAGAGAAACTATCCAAATAGTGATATTGATGAGGTTTTTAAACCCATAAGTACTCAAATTGACTTTTTCAAAAGAATCTATACGCAAATGAATTCTCATACTTGGTTTGGAGCCAAACTGATCAATGGAAAAAGTACCGAAGCATATAAAATCATTTGTTCTTCAATACCTTCCATTCCAATGGAACAAAGATTGATTGGCCCTTTGGCATCTTTAGCTGTTGACACGGTATCGGATATTCAAAGCATTGGGAATAATGATCAAACTCTGTTGATTGTTGCAGTTTGTTCTAGTGGCTCTGATTTGAAGGTTAAATATTTGGCTCAAATTAGCCCCTTGATAATGACATGGACAAAAGAGAGTTCTTCATTGGAAATTAACCAGCCACAAATCGTAGTAGATGAAAGTAAGAAGAATATTATACAAACAAAACGTTCTGGTTATAGGAGACCACCAGTTGGTTTTGGTTATATTGATGATGATGAAGATGATAGTGAAGATGATGATGAAGATGATGAAGAAGAAGAAGAAGATAGTGGACCAGCAACCCCAGAGTCTTTGAATGATAAACATGACCCTTATAAACATAGAGTATGGGATTCGATCAATAGGATAGATATTATTGGCTTTGATATCCTTTCTGGTGTTTCTTTATCAAAAGATTGTAAGATTTTTCCATCATCTATTGATTCCAATCAATTCCTTATCTATACCCCAACCAAGTTCATCTACTGTAAAACAAAAGACTGGATTTACCAACTCCCAGATATTCGTGATGTTGAAATCAAAAACACCTATGATTTAATAGACAACAATCAGAGGTCAAACAGTGCGGGATTAATTACTGATAATATCACATTCACCGGAGACTATTTGATTAAATACAAGGATTATATGAATAGCGAAAATGATGATAGTGGAGAGGAAGATGAAGTTAAAGTAATTCTTATTAATGATCCCGTAAAAAGTAATACATTGAATCATGCATCAAAGACCGAACTCGCAACAACTACGGAGAAGCCAGTTATAATTAGCAAATTGGACTCTAGTCTTTTGACAGAAATACAGCATGATGTGATGAAATTTGTCCAGCATTACCAAAAACCAAATCAAAAAATTTCAAGTCAGGATACTGATGTGGAAATATTGGATAAAGTAAATAAATTTTCAGTTGATTCTATTGCTCAAATTAACAACTTTGACACACTATTGATGAAACTCAATTTGAAATTGGCCGCCAATTTAATTGAGTTGAACTATCAAGTATCAACTTATAATCAAATGAAACCAACTAGAAATAATAAAAAGAACTCTGAAAGATTACAAAAGCTAAAGAATCGACAAGAGGTTTTACATAAAAGATTATCTGAATTGCATACAAAGCTTGCGCTTCAAGTTGAACAGATTAAAATTAATAATCGTACACCAATTTCCAAAGCAGAAACAGAGTGGTTTAATGAAATCAATGCCATAACCGAAAAATTAAATGGACCAGATAGTGAATTACCCAAATTAATAGAGGATTTGACAGTTCAAGTTGATTATATTAAGACTAATAAAATTGAACCAAGCGAAGCTTTGGCTTTTAATCAAGTAAAAGATATTAAGAAGATCAAGACTGTTTTAACTAGTCAATCTAATGATTTGGCAAATTTGAAAAATCAAGTTGATGATTTAGCTCATAAATTTGAAGAAATATTTTAAGAGAATGTAACTTGTAAAACTTAATAAACAAAATAAGAAAAAAAAAAAATCATATATATTAATCACGATCAAAGCATTGAATCATATCTTCATGCTTCAGACTCTTTTACAGAAACGTTGTTATGTTTTTCCAAATCAAACTGAACTCCAGAAGAATTAGAGCTCACATCCGCTGTTTCTTCTATGAAAGTCTCTTCAGCCTCATGAACATTTTCAACATCTGCCATCCATAACTTTGGGAATAGTTTACAGAGGGTATAATAAACTGTACCAGCTAGCACGAATCCAGTAAGATAACTAACAGAATACAAATAGACAGCACCTTTTGGAATGGAGGTATTACCAGTGGCCCAGGCTAAGCCAGGCAAGTTTGGAGCAATTCCGCAGAAGAACGCAATAAATGCAGGGATATTGAAACCATGGAAAAAAGTATAAGGACCATATCTATGATAACAACCAGGAAGATTCATAACTTGTTTTCTTAAAATATAATAATCAACAATCATAATGGCAGCAGGAGGAGCTAAGAAAAGAGTATAACCACCCAAAAACTTACTGAAAGAAGCAGCATTGTTTTGGATTTGCCATGGATTTGTGCAGACAGAAATAATACAACAAATAAAAGCACCTCTTCTTGGAGTAATATATTTTGGAAACCAAAGAGTTAAATCATTACCAAAAGAAACTGAATTGGCAGAAATATTGGTTCCAATAATAGCAATAGCCCAACAAAATGATGAAAAGAATTGTGCAGCTCTATTTTCCCATAAATAACTGACTTGAACCGGATTCCAAGTATCAACACCATAAATGACTTTAGTAGCAGAAGTAACGATAATACCCAAGATTCCACATAAAGAAACCAACCCTACTAAACCAACAAATTGAGGCCACATAACTGAGTTTGGTTTCTTGGAATATCTAGTAAAATCAGTAATATTAAGGGCCAAAGTAGCTTTTGGTCCAATTACACTAATCATACAACGGAAAAATACAACAGCTGTTGGTGTACCATCGACAATATGAGTACCTTGCTTGAAAATAGGTCCAAATCCATGAGCTTGAGATACTGCCCAAGCAAATAGAACAATCCCAAAAATAGGCATAAGTACAATTTTAAACATAAAAAAGTATCTAAGTTGATTAACACTTAAATATAAAATTGGAAGTTGAAAAATAAGAAAAATGAAAAATCCCAATAATTCTGAAGAAGTTATATGAGCATTTTCAGGTAAACGGTTGGGCAAATTGTTAAAAGAAGGCCAAATAGCACTAATAGCAGCACATGTTACTTGACCACCTTGATAAGTTTGAGTTCCAAACCAAATTAATGCTACAAGACCTCTAACAGCAACCATAATCTTAGCACCATAAATACCAAATACAGCTCTCATGGTTATGGGGAAGTTGATACCTCTTTGTGCACCCCAATAAGCATTTAACATAGCAGGAATGGAGATGATTATATGTCCCAAAAATATAGCTGCTATAGCTAAACCTGGTGAAAGACCTGCTGCAATGGCAGAAGATGCTACTTGGTACATAGAAATACTGAAAGCTTCAGCTATCCAAAACCCCAAATTACTGGGCCAAGTCCATTGCCTCTGAGGTGATCCTATAGGCACAGGATCAAGCGAAAGATTACTATGTAAAATTCCATCACTATATGATGAAGCTTGAGTGTCCACTGCCAACTTTTCTTTAATAGAAGTCCATTTACTCATACTTTATTTGTTTATGTGTTGTTCCTTGGGAAAGTACTCTAGCAAATTGTTTACAACGGAAAGATATCACTTAATATATGCAAGTTTCAAGTACTGTAATCAGTTCCAGTCGGCTACCAATTCCGCCGTTTTTTAATTTCTTTGCCAGATCTTATCAGTTTGATTTTTTTTTCTCATCTCGATTTCTTATCAATCCGGCCATCAGACCATAGTTTTCCTGTTACCATAAAGGATGAAAAATGTAGTGGGGCTGAGGGGAGAGAGACGTAATGGTGTCGAGGGTACTACTACCACTATTTCTACCACTATTTCTACCACTATTTCTACTACCATTTTTACTTCTATTAATACTACTATTAATACTACTATTCAACGTCTATTATATATACAGGTACTGATCACCAGCTTTTTGATCCACTTCACTAAACGTAGAAGAATCCCAAAACTGGAGATTCTGCACAAGAGAGTTCCATGTTTCTGGTGAAAGGTCGTTCTTAAAAAGGTTAGAATTAAAGATTCCGTTGTCATTGGCTTCCTGCTGTTGCTGCTGTTGCTCGGAATTGAGACTCAATGTAGCGAGATTGCTTTGTGTGGTCTGATACGAGAGTCCTAATTCGTTAGGTTCTTGTTTGATTGAGGAACTAGTGGATGAAGGTGATATCGAAGTGCCTGTGTGGGCGGAGAAGTTATTGCTAATCTCGCTCATCAATGCACTGATTGGACTTCGTTTTTCATTATTCTTTTCGTTGATTATGTGAGTTTGTGGGCCATTATCTTCGGTACCATGTATGTTTTTGTTGCCGGAGGTTTGTAGATGTCGTTGTTGTTGTTGCTGCTGTTGCTGTTGCATTCTTAGCTTTTGTTCTCTCACCTTTTCTAGTAACATATCCAACTCTTTCAACCTCATGTCATTTTCTAATGCCGTAAAGTTGCCTGCATCCTTCATAAAACTATTTATTTGCCGTCCAAACTCAATCTGAGGGAATTTGTAGCCTGAAAGACTGCTCATTATCAATATCAACAATGAAGAAAAGCAGTATTGTGCATCCCAGAACCCAAACGTTGAAAACCAGTCATTGTTTTTCAAGTTCACTAAAATATCTATCGATGTTTTGGCTGCAATAGTACATTTTTGAATAACCCTTCTGGTCACTGCATTATCACCATAACTTCCTTTGAATATTGATAAAACCAATGGCCTGGTAGTAATAATCACTGCTTGATTCAATCTTAAGTATAGATTGGCTGCTGACCGATTATTGGATTTGAATAATGAATTTTTAATTCGAGATGGTAATGATCTTTGAAGAGCATCAAGCTCATCTAAACATTCAATTATACTTTTCAAATTAATCCCTTTCCTTCCGTTATTTCTATAAACCTTTCTCATGATATTTCCCAATATGACACCCAATTTCACATTCTGTTCAAGGACTTCGGAATCAAATTCATCATTAAGACTTACAGGATTAGTATTTGGTAATTCAACATCCGTATCATTTAGAGATACATGAATTGGTTGACCTAGTTTAGCCGACCATACACTATCAATCACAAAAGTAGTCCACCACACTCGTTTCCTTTTTTCTTTTTCTTGTGGAGTCAAATTAAGGTCCGTTGGTCTTCTATGTAATCCCATCATTAATGAATTCCTTAATGCCAATCCATAAAATGAAAATGCAGAATTATACCGATTTAATCCTTGCTGGTAAAATGCAAATAATAATAATGTTTGTATAAACTCTAAAGTTGGTTGTTCATAGTAGTTTCGGTAGATTTGCATAGCAGAGGAAAAGAATCTCATCCCTGGAGTATTACCATCTGATGACTCATTGAGATATTGTTCTCCGACAGCCAATACCACTAAAAGGTAGCATAGCCAAACAGGATCTCTATCATTGAAAGAATCATAAGTTTCATTCAATTTAATAAAAAATTCTTCTGGATAGATGAAAAAATATTCCCTACCTAAAAAATCTATCACTTTCTTTACCAAAAATATAGCATATTCCTTATCAGGTAACATCAATAATCCCGAAAATGGCCTACTGGCGTTTGGATCAACTAAGAAGTAACGTGATGACTCATTTGTATGGGATTCAGTAAGCTCGCTATTGGTGAATTTGAATAAAAATGAATTAAGAGAACTATCAAATACTTGACAGGTAGCCGTACCAAAGTAATTATTTTCATTCATATCCTCTTCAAAAGGGTCAATGTACTCTTCGTACTTGTCGTATAGCAGGCCCTCTTGATTTTCTTCTTGTATATCATCTTGTTGTTCCTGATCCTCATCTTTCTGTAGCTGCTGTTGATACATAAAATCAGTCAGACCGTTACTCTTACCTTCCAGACTCACTATTTTCCCCAGCAGTTCTTTTGCCTTTCGTAGCTCATTTTCCAAGAACTTCACTCTCGCCTGAATCTTCTGGAACTGCGAATCAAGTAATACTAACCGCTTCTCTCTGACGGGATATTTGCACTCCTTATTGGAGGCTAAACAACTATGACATGATGGATGCTCTACATTCCAATGTTAGTACACAATATTAAGATATCATAAAACTATGATGATTGAAAAGCCCTATTTCATGCACCTGTTGACTTACTTCTTCATTCTTTGTTTCTCTATCTCTATCTCTCTAAACAAAATGCAAGTCAGGGCTTATACAAACAAAATTGATAATGAAAGTAAACCCAGGCAAATTGGCCAGGCCTTAAATGCATACCTTTTGAACACTTCATTTTCTGCGACCGACAACGGAAGCAGGCCATTTGGGCTCTTCCCATGGTCTTGACACTAAGAGGTTTAATATCTAAAATGTCAGACATGCTCAATCACTTTGGTCTTTTGTATAATTACAAATTTGCGAAAATGAGAAATATAATGTATTTAGGATACAATTAATCTAAGTGTCTATCTAAAAATTGGGTCTAACTCTTTAACAGGGCCGGCCAAAGCGCTGGAGTTACGCTTCAAGTATTCTCCGATCTTCCCCCCTACGAGCCCGCCATTTTCTCTGTCAAAGCACACATTTCCTCTCAAAATGGTGTATTTAGGCCAGTTAGTGAAGGACATGCCTTCATAAGGCGTATAATCAATGCTATGGTGAAGCATATCATTGTGTAATTGGAATGATATCTCACCTCGAGGGTACCAGATGGTAAAATCTGCATCCATTCCCACACCAATTGTACCCTTTTTATCGGAAAGCCCATACAATTTGGCAGGATTGGTAGAAGTAATCTCTACAAACTTTTGTGGGGTGATCCGACCAGTTTCCACTCCATAGCAAAACAATAATGGAAGCCTGGTTTCTATTCCTGGAAGCCCGTTAGGTACTTGTTTATAATGAGGGATTCCATTGACTATACCAGCTTTTTTACCCTTTGGGTTATCGTAATCACTTGGAGCGTGATCGCTGCTGAACACAGTCACGGTTCCATTAATGATGTTCTGCCAGATACCATCTAGTTCTTCCTGTGATTGTCTCAATGGCGGGGAACAGATGTATTTGGCTCCTTCAAAATGATCATGGGGGTCTAAGTGATGTGTACATGAATGTTTCAAGTAATCAGCAGTTAAAAATAAATATTGTGGACATGTTTCAGCGAAAATTGGTACATTATCAGTTTGTGCCTGACGAACATGCTCTAATGCAAGCTTAGAAGACATATGTACAATCAAAATTGGGACATCGATCATTTTAGCCAACGAAATCACTCTATAAGATGCCTCGTCTTCAGCTACTTTAGGTCTGGAAATAGAATGGTAAAAAGGCTCAGTAAGTCTCTTTTCTTGTAACTTTTCGTTTATAAAGTCAATGACATCTGAGTTCTCGGCATGGATCATAGTAGTAACATTCAACTTTCTGTTTGCCAATAAGATGTCAAGCAATTGGGCATCATTCAACTTATACCGAGGATAGGTGGTATAAATCTTGACTGATGTAATTCCTTCTTCTTTGATAACTTGTGGGAACTTCTCTGTCAACATTTCCTTGTTTGGTGTGGTAATAATCAAATGGAATCCATAGTCACAATATACTCCACCTTTTTTATTGGCTCTTCCATGGTACTCTTGTACTACTTGATGAACATCAGTGTGATTTTTAGGCTGGATAGCAAATGGTAAGATGGTTGTAGTTCCTCCAGCAATAGCACTCCGAGACCCACTATCAAAATCGTCACCAGTTGGTGCATTATCTTGATCTAAATGAACATGAGAATCAATTCCTCCAGGCGTAATGTATGCTCCACGACAGTCAATTACTTTGCCTCCTGAGATTGGACTGGTGGTCATGATGGAAATCTTACCATCAAGAATACCGATATATACACTAGGCGGCAATATATCAGCGGCTGTCACTATGTAACCATTATGGATCACCAAATCGTATTTCTGCATGGCTGCTCAAAACCTCAAACAAACAGTGAAAAATTATAAGATAACAAAAACTCTAAAGTTCAAGTTAGAACCGATGAAAATAAATTGGTTGTTGATTGAAAATTTGCTGTCCAGGTAGAATTTAGCCGGTACCTCCACTTATAGCCAGTTTGACAAGCTTTGTGGAATCACTAGAATCTTGTCCGGATTTCGTGTCCACACTTTCCTACTGATAAGAATCCTGCACTCCTGCTAACGACACTACCGGGATATTTAACTGATTGTCCTCCTGTTATCTCATAGCGGAGGTGGACTGAATAACGCCGGAAAACTACAACTGTCACTACATATCCAATTATCTGTAGGAAAACTCCTGATTAGATCATTCTATAGCTTTTACAATCATCATACTTACCACGAAAAGCTATGGTTCTTACTGCTTTAACAGATCTTCCATGCGTGAGAAGTGCCTGTGAAATCGAGGGAGCGAAGCTTATAAAAGTGTTATTAATCAACCCCAATTCCTCCGAGTCCATGACTCTCAATGCGCTTAAGATGGTACAGAACTCCTTACCCTTAGATACTATAGTATATGGCTACACTGGGCCCCATGGACAATCTCCTACCGCCGTAGAGGGTCATTTAGATTCGGTATTATCTGCAGCTACTGTGATGCGAGATGCCCATCATCTAATCAGTCAGGCTGATGCTTGTTTGGTGGCATGCTTCTCTGATCACCCATTGACTAATTGTATTCGTGAAGAGTTCAACATGCCCACCTGTGGTATTCTTGAAGCTGCTGTCTACAGTGCCAGAGCTTTAGGTGGACGGTTTGGTGTAATTGCTACTGTTTATCGGTCAGAAATCAGACATGCTGATGCCATCAGAAACATGGGTTTACAAGGGTACTGTGCTGGTGTACGCTCCACTGGCTTGGCTGTTGCAGAATTGGAAACAAAGCCTCGTCTGGAAGTCTTACAAAAAATGGGTACAGTAGCTATTAGACTTGTGGAAGAACAAGATGCTGATGTGTTGGTGTTAGGATGTTGTGGAATGGCTGATATGAAACAGGCAGTTGAAATTGCTGTAAAGTCTAGCCGTGTACCTGTAATTGATGGTGTAGTAGCAGGTGTGAATTTCTTAAGTGGCCTTGTACGCTTAGGTGCTACTACTTCTAAACGTGGTGTGTTTAGCAGTGCCAGTGCTGCAAGAAACTCCAGACACCAGGATTATATGTAAAACGAAAACTAGCCATCGCACTTACTTCTCACCTTATTTTAGATTAGTAATGGAAATATAGGCATTAAATCCCGAGCTTCTTTCTATATAAAAAAGGACATTTCCGCTGCCCTCCAGCCGTACTGCCAAACATGAGCAAACCAAGGATCCTTTATGTACCATGTGACCAGGCCGTTCACCATGATGAAGCTTGGAAAACTGTCCAGGAAAAGTTCGATATAGTTACATACGATTTCGACACTATAGATCAATATATGGATGAATTAAAGAAGCCAGATCATGGAAAAATTGGCTACATTGAAGCCGTATTCCGCCCTTCTTGGCTTAAGGGCTCTCCTTACGTTCATCACTACATTTTCAGGGATGAAGCTGTTAGACTTCTTCCGAAATCAGTCAAAATTTGCGTTCAATCCGGCCATGGCTATGATATTGTGGATGTAGATTATTTAACCTCCAGAAATATCATCTTCTGTAACTCTCCTCACAGTTGCTCGAGAGCCACAGCGGACATTGGTACGTTATTGATTATCAATTCGTTCAGATATACCACTTATGCGGAGCATTGTGTAAGATCAGGTAACTATTATGATTCCCAACAATTAGCAACATTATCTGATGATCCAGAAGGACACACTTTGGGGATTGTAGGATTGGGTGATATTGGCCTGTTGGTAGCCAAATCTTGTCAGGCATTTGGAATGAAGACAATCTACCATAATCGATCTAGAAAAGTAGATATTGAGAAACAATTCCCCAAAGACTCTATGATTTACTACCCAGATTTCGATGCATTTTTAGCAGAGGCTGATTGCATAATAGTATTATGTCCATACTCTCCAGCCACCAAACACTTGATCAATTTTGAAACTTTCAAGAAAATGAAAAAGGAAGTTAGGTTAGTGAATATTGCTAGAGGTCCGATTGTTCAAGAAGCTGCGGTTATAGATGCATTGGAAAGAGGTCAATTGGTTGGAGCTGGATTCGATGTGCATGAATTTGAGCCAAAGATCAGTGAAAAATTATTGAATAATTATAAAGTTACCCTATTGCCTCATTTAGGAGCAGTAAGTAAAGCATCTTGGAAAAACTTTGAAAAACGGTGTGTTGACAACTTAGTTGAATACTTCTATGGTGAAAAGAAACCAAATGCTATTAATAAAGAGTTGTTGAGTAGTTTATAGAGTATAGAATCAATAATAGACGTCTTAAAAGCTGATTGGATTGACTTATGGGTATTCCTGTCATTTATTTCAGTTCATCCCAGTTAATTACAGTTGACTCTACTTGTTTTATTCTACTTTCCTGTTTTCTACTGAATTTTTATTCTATACTCTACTACTCTTTTATATTTATAAAATCTACTCAAGAGGTGGTATTGGGGTGGCACCTTTTTGACTAACTAATCTGCCATATAATTCTGGACGTCTGTGTCTAGAAAAATCAAACATTCTTTGCTTACCACTAATAGTCTCATCCAAATCAATATCGGCGTAAATGATCTCATCACCTTCAGTTTTGGCTTGTGCAAGAACTAATCCATTTGGATCAACAATAAGAGATCCAGCAATGAGCTCTTGGTCATCTTCAACTCCGCATTTAGCAATAGAAACTGCAAAACATGAATTACAGTAAGCATTGGATTTAGTAGATAAGTCACTATGGTACATTCTTACTTCCTTATTTTCAACTTTATTAAATAATGCAGTACCATCAGCAGTAGTATTATAACCATTAAAGCACATCTCCATTCCTTGTAAAGCATACACTCTCCAAGCCTCTGGCCATCTTCTATCATTACAAATCAACATACCAAAAATCCCATCAATAAAGTCAGGATTGGTTCTGAAAGCTGGAAATCCAACATCTCCATACTCAAAATATCTCTTTTCCAATTGTTGCCATTTGATTCCTTCTGTAGGCTCAACATATCCAGGTAAGTGAGCTTTTCTGTACTTCTGTACAATCTGACCTTTATTATCTACCAAAATACAAGAATTAAATCTATGTCCATCATCAGTTAGTTCAGCGTAACCTAAGACGAATCCACAATCTCTTTCCACTGCTGCATCAAATAAAGGCTTGACTTCTCCCTTGGAAATGTCACCTTTTTCGAAGAAAGAGTCTATTTCTGCTTCATCTTCTATTAACCATCTGGGGAAGAAAGATGTTAATGTCAATTCTGGAAATACTGCCAATTTGGCTCCGTTATCTGCAGCCTCATGCAACAACTTGACTAATCTTTGAACGGTTTCGGACTTAGGAGTGGCCCTTTGAATACCTCCAATCTGTACACCTGCAACTTTAAATTTTCTAACTCCCATGTTTAGGTATATAATTGAGAGACCTTGACGAGAATACCACCTCGCTTATATATATAGGAGGGTTTATCTAATCAGTTGAAGAGGGGGGGCATTATTGTATGAAATCGCCGGATCAGGTGGCGCACGACCAATCTCAAAATTCCGGTGGCTGCGGAATACGCTTTATGGTTTGCCTATAGTATTGAAAGCTACGGTGTGTGTTCAATTTGAGGCCGTATAATCCTACACAACTATATACTTAAAGCTTAGCGGCCCGGGATGGGACGGACAAATTTTGCACCAATTTCAATACTTCTTGGCCCATACCATATGATAATTCATATCCCATTCCTCCTGCTCCATAAGCATGTACTACATTACCTTTAGGGCACTTTTCCACCTCTAATCTGATTCCTCCAGTTCTTGCAGGTCTAAACCCAACATTTATATTTCTAATATCAAGTTGACCATCGATGAACAACTCGGGATAGAGAATTTTGGCTCTGGAAATCAAAGCTTGTGTATCTTCTTCCTTTGGCGTGGTAGTATAATCATTAAATTGCTTAGTACCTCCCAAAATAATACCACCATCGAGTGGTCTTGGAATGACAAATGTCCAGAGCCCTTCCTTTGATTGGTGGGTGATAGTTTTGTGAAGATATGGACAATTTTGTGGTGCTCTAACTAATAACGTCTGACCTCTGATCAACTGTCCTTTAGGATCATATCCTCCATTGTATTGTAATCCTCTTCCACTAGCATTTATAACTATAGGGGAGCAGCTAGAAAACTCTTCAAATACTTGCTTCAACGATTTTAAGTTCATTCTAATGAATTTGACTCCAAACTTGAATGTCAACTTCTGTTGTAAATATCTAATATAATGAGGTGAATTGATTACCCAAGTGGTATATTTGGTACCTAAAACACATCCAGTAGGTAATTCACTTTCTGGTAACACTTCAAAGTCGTCCATCTCTTCTCTATACCCTTTTGCTATGGCTTTATAGTAATCATCAGGTGCTTCGAAATACTCAATTCCTTCGACAAATCTAACTGATGACTCAGGCTCTAAGTTGGTCAATTTCTTGAAATGCTTTTGAGTGATTCTGGTAAGCTGCATTTCCCTAGATTCTGAATCTGATTTGCTTGGGAATGGCCTGAAATGGGCACCTGCCCATGGCGAAGTATATTCAGATGTTAAGGCATCTGTAGGAAAGTTTTTTGCAACTACTGTGACTTGAAACCCTTGTTCAGCCAAAACTAATGCAGCTGAGAGTCCAATGACTCCTGCTCCAACTACAATTATCTGTTTAGACATACTTAGAACTACTGTCTTCACTATTGGGTCTTTTGTATTGGATTTCTGTTAGCCTGAATTTCCAAACTTCTTATAATTTTTCACTTATCTAAATGCTCGGTGATCAAAGCTTTCTTCTCCAGAGATTGAATAACTTTATTAACTTATATTAAATAACCGGGTTAAACTACACTATAAATAATCACGCCATAACGGAAATATCATACAAAGACTAATAATCTTACCATTCTTGAGTTTTAAGGCCATATTTGGATTTTTTGGCACCTTTAATTGGTTTAATCAATTTACTTCCTCCTTCCAAGAATGAGTAGATGTCTCTTCTCAATTCTTCATATTTCTTGATGAATTCTTCCTTTTGTAAAGTTAATCCAATATCATCTAATCCATTCACCAAACAGTGTTTTCTGAACTCTTCAATATCAAAGTGTTCAATCAAAACCTCATCTGTTTCACCATTTCTAATTTGTTGCTTTGGAAGATCCACGGTCAATGGTTTACCAGCTTTGGCAATAGGATATAATTTGTTCAAGATATCTTCTTGTGGTATTCTAATTGGTAATAATCCATTTTTACAAGAATTATTGTAGAAAATATCACCAAAAGATGGTGCAATCATACATTTTATACCGAAATCTTTCAAAGCCCATGGTGCGTGTTCTCTAGATGATCCACATCCAAAATTGTCACCAGTAACTAATAAAATATCAGCATTACGATATGGCTCGACATTTAAAACAAAGTCGGTTTCAACATCTTTTCCTTCTTCATCTTTAACAAATCTTAATTCATAAAATAACCCATTCTTCAATCCTGTACGTTTGATAGTCTTTAAGAATTGTTTTGGAATAATAGCATCTGTATCAACATTAGCCTTATCTAATGGTGCAGTAATACCAGTCAAAACAGTGAATTTTTCCATACCACTTGCTCCACCTTGGGCTTTTTGTTTCTTTACTTCAGGCTCTTTTGGAACATCATTGATTCTCTCTTCAATTGCTTCTTCATTATCTTCAATTGGTTCCTTTTCATGTTCATAAACTGCCTCTTGTAATTCTTTGTCTTCATTCACTCCAATTTTGACTGCTGGTTCATCAAAGTCAACATAATCAAACTCACGAATATCAGTAAAGTGACCTTTAATAGCGGCAGCTGCAGCCATAGCTGGTGACATTAAGTGAGTTCTAGATCTAGCACCTTGACGACCTTCAAAGTTTCTATTAGAAGTAGAAGCACATCTTTCTTCTGGATCCAAAATATCAGGATTCATACCTAAACACATTGAACAACCAGCTTCTCTCCATTTGAAACCTGCTGCTTCAAAAATCTTATCCAATCCTTCCTTTTCAGCTTGAGTTTTGATTAAACCAGATCCAGGAACAATTAAAACTTCTTTAACATTATCAGCTTTCTTGTGACCTTTAGCAACTTTAGCTGCTTCTCTTAAATCTTCAATTCTGGAGTTGGTACATGAACCAATGAATGCCTTGTCAATCTTAATCTCTTGCAATGGAGTATTTGGTTTTAATCCTTGATATTTTAATGCTCTTTCCATACCAGATTTCTTAATTGGATCAGATACTTGAGCAGGATCTGGAACAGATGAAGTAATTGGTAATGCATCTTGTGGTGAGTTACCCCAAGTTATGGTTGGAACTATATCAGATGCCTTGATAGTTATATCATAATCGAAATGTGCACCTTCATCAGAATGTAAAGTATTCCAATATTTAACAGCCTTTTCCCATTCAGCACCTTTTGGAGCTAAAGGTCTACCTTTTATATAGTCGAAAGTAGTCTTGTCAGGTTTGATCATACCAGCTCTTGCACCGGCTTCAATAGCCATATTACAAATGGACATTCTAGCTTCCATTGATAAATTTTCAATGGCTTTACCAGCAAATTCAATGACAGAACCAGTACCACCAGCAGTACCAATAACCCCAATCACATGTAAAACCAAATCTTTGGAAGTTATACCTTCATTCAAATCACCATCAATGAAAATCCTCATGTTTTTAGATTTGGCTTGAATAATTGTTTGAGTAGCTAAAACATGTTCAACTTCAGAAGTACCAATACCGAAAGCTAAAGCTCCAAAAGCTCCATGAGTAGAAGTGTGAGAATCACCACATACTACAGTGGTACCTGGTAAAGTAAACCCTTGTTCTGGTCCAACAATATGCACAATACCTTGTCTTTCATCAGACATTCCAAAGTATGTCACATCGAAATCTTTAACATTTTGTTCCAAAGTTTTCACTTGAAGTTTGGAATCTTCTTGTTCAATAAAAGTGTCAATATCTTTAAAATTTACTCTAGAAGTAGTAGGAATGTTGTGATCAACAGTGGCTAAAGTACAATCAGTTCTTCTGACTTTTCTTCCAGCATTCTTTAATCCTTCAAACGCCTGAGGAGATGTCACTTCATGCACCAAGTGTCTATCAATATATAATAAATAAGAACCTGATTCATCTTTATGAACGATATGGTTTTCAAACACCTTATCGTATAATGTCTTTGCTGAGTTAGTCATAACGATTAAAAAATCAAAATGTAGTGTTGTTGAGGATTCTTCCAAACTTATATAGTTTTTTTTCAACAACCGGAAAATTCCCCGTTACCGGTCCGCTGCCATTTGATGATGATTCATGCGGAGGGACGGAACACGACCATCCAATGAGAGCACTCAAATTTGTAAGAATTCAGGATGTATGTATGGAGTGTGCATTAGCAAGATTGTAGTGACTATGGGAGGTTCTTTACAATCATTTTGATAGCCTGTTTCTGATAGACTCTCTTACTGTAATTGTTTTACCCCGTTTTGAAGAAATTTTCTGACTTGACAATTTTATGACAATTGCTTATGTATTTCTTATGTCAGCTTTTGACATTATTGTAAGAAACCGCGATTGAGCTTGAGTTCTTTACATCTAAAAAGGCTTTATACTTTCGCCTATTTGCTGATTAAAGTACACTAATTCAAACAATAGTCAACTTAACCATTGGTAAGTCCGTACTTACCACCCATATCATCTTTCAATTTAATTAAACAGCTGAAAATGTTGCCACCAGGAAGCAGGGGATCAAGAATTAAACCTCCTAGAAAGTCCTTAACGGCGTCTGCTTCAACTGGCAATCAACCCTTTGATTACGCTAAATCTTGGGAAGTTCTTTCTAATGCCATTATTCAGATTCAAAACAAGAACGTTTCTAACTTGTCGTATGAACAGTTGTACCGAAAAGCTTATACATTGGTTCTACACAAGTATGGCAATAAATTGTATGAAGATGTCAGTGACTTAATTAAAACGCATTTATTGTCGAAACGGTTGTCTTTACTAGCGATATTCAACGAATCATATATGAATGTAGAAGAGGAATTTATGAAGGCCGTATTAAAAGAGTGGAATGAACATCTTCAGGCCATGAAATTTATAAGTGATGTTCTCATGTACTTGAATCGTGTTTATGTCAAGGAACAGAACAAATTATTGATTTATGACTTGGGGATAAAACTTTTCAAAGAATATATCATCAAATATATGGATAATATGGTTGGTGATAAAATCATTCAAATATTGGTTAGTGAAATCCAAAGGAATAGAGATGGTGAAATAATATCTACAAAAATGTATATCACCAAAATAATTGAAATGTTTGAAATGTTACATGAGGATTCCGGATTGAATGATTTAAATGTGGTGGAGAATTACTATCAAAAGTATTTTGAACCTACATTTTTGTCCAGTTCTGAAGCTTACTACAATGGATTGATTGGGAAATTCTTAAATTATGAAAGTGCATTGAAATATTTGGTCGAAACTAGTCAATTTCTCGCTGCTGAAGCTGATCGAATAACCTTTTACTTGCCTGCTTCAACCGTCCCCAAGTTGATAGACCTTATGAACAATATATTGATCAAATCACAATTGGATAATATCATGAATTTCCCGAGTGATGGACTCTATTACTGGATTGAGCCAATTAAACATCGAATAATATCATCCAATGGTGAACTGGTACTTGATTCTAATCAACTAACATTCCTAAGAATCTTGTACGATTTGAATCGTAGAATTGATGAAAATTGTGATCTTTTGAAGATGAGGCTTAAAGATATAATTGTCAAAGAAGGGAAACAATTTCCGTTACTTATTAAAACTCATTTGGCTTCGCTTGAGACTGAAAGTGGCAAATCATCTGGTAAAAAGGCCACGAGTCTTTCTTCCCCATCATTTGCTAATAAATGGATCAACACAATTCTAGAGTATCAACTGCAATTTGGGATTTTGGTAAAGGATGCATTTGATCATGATTATTCCATGGAGCAATTTATTGTCTTTGCAATCCAAGAATTTATAAATATATCTTCAAAGAATAAGAAGGTGCTCAAAGACCCAAATACTTTGATAGTTAACCCATCAGAGTTATTATCTGTTTATATGGATTATAATATCAAACAGTTCATAAAGCCAACATCTATTAAAGACAAAGAAAAAGCAATTAATGGTTCTTCATTGAATTCAGCAGATGAATTCATCGATAGGTCCATTCAATTTTTACGATTCATTGCAGATAAAGATGCATTTGAAGCTTACTATAAAAACCATTTTGCTAAGCGATTCTTGAACTCAAAAGGTTTCAATCAAGGTGGATCGGTGGGTTTTGATATTGAGGAATTGATAATCACAAGATTGAGTGAAGAAATGGGTACAACTTCCATGGATAGCATTATTAAGATGAACTTAGATATTAAACAATCTAAAGAAATCACTTCTGAGTGGAAACAATTTACAATAGAACAAAATGACAAGACCGTTTCAGACATGGATTTGAAAATCTGTAATGTTTCATACTGGCCAACTTCTATGACCAAAGACTATAAAGCTGTTTCAGGGAAGTCAAGCGAAACTGAAGGAGGATTCATATGGCCCCGTCACATCAAACATAATATCCAACGATTTGAACAATTCTGGGGACTCAATAAAAAGAACGATAACAAGTCCTTATATTGGTGCCCTAAATTCGGATCCATGGACTTAAGAATCACATATCCTTCGAAAACTTATGAAATCAACTTACCTACTTATGCTGGTGTTATTATGTTACTATTTGGTCCAAGCCATTCATTAGACACTACTCCGGATCCAAGTTTTAATCCATTCCAAACTAAGAAAAGGCTTACTTATAAAGAAATAGAAGAACTAACTGGCATACCTGAACAGGAATTGAAAAGACATTTACAATCTATTGCGGTTGCATCAAGACTGAGACTTTTGACAAAGACTCCCATGTCTAAAGATGTTAATGATAATGATTTGTTTGAATTGAATGAAAAGTTTAAATCACCTTCTCCAAAGGTCAAAATTCTAACCGTCTCAGCATCTGCTTCCAGTGCTGCCTCAAAATCAAAGAAATCACAGGATGAACTAGAACAAGAGGAGATTGAAAGTAATATCAATGAAGGTAGAAAGCACGAAATCAATGCAGCGATAGTTAGAATTCTCAAATCTAGACAATCAATTGGACACACAGATTTGGTAACCGAAGTCATTAGACAGCTCCAAAACAGATTCTCTCCAAACAATTCCCTTATTAAATCCCATCTTGAAGACCTCATAGACAAAGAGTACCTCAAAAGAGACGACAACAATAGAAACCTTTATCACTATATAGCATAATTTCAATTTGAAATTTAATTTTTGGTCGTGTGCGCGTCATTTACTCTCGCAAAAAAGTGCGTTTCTGAATTTTGTTTATTCACTAAAGCATGTCTGCCAACGATATCTTGGATGTATTGAACATTCAGAGAGGTGAATCTCGCCAACCGGCTAAGAAGAAGGCAAAGATCTCATCTGATGGTGCTGGACAAGCCCGTCAAACGGGTATGGCACGTGAATTATACAGTCTTTTAGGACCCAACACACCTCCTGTAAACTTATTAAGTAGTTCTAATTCAGCTACAAAAGATAAGTGGAAAACTAAGGCAACTCCGTGGACTCGTCAAGAATTTAAGCCTGCGCCTGAAGGAAATGGTATTACATTATATCACTGGGTTAGAGGGTCTAAAGAATTGTTAGAACAAGAAAGTGCTCAGAATCAGCCATATTTCTTTTCAAAGTTTAATACTAATGTTGATATACCCCAATTGGTGGATGAAGATACCTACAACAAGTTCATGGAAGAAATAAGAGAGAATATAATAAGAGAAAAGGAAATAAAGGCACAGCGAGAGAAGGAAAGAAAAGAGCGTGAATTAATAAGAAAGAGGGAAATGGAAAGACAAGAAAGAGAAAGGAAAGAAAAAGAGAAAGGGAAAGAGAAACGTGATAACTCTAAGCAAGAAGATGAAGGAAAGGATCAACTGAATGGTTCAAAATCAGATGAAAGTCTGGATTCTGTAAAATCAGATGAAAAAGACTCTACTAATGCGAGTAAAGAATCCTCCGTTCAAGATACTGACCAACAGCCTGAATCTGATCAAGAAATTGAACTTGAAGAATGGACATATGAAGAAACTGCATACTTATTTGATTTGTGCAAATCGTTTGAATTGAAATGGCATATCATTTATGATAGATACAATTTTGGAACAAATAGATCCATTGAAGACTTAAAAGAACACTTTTACCGTATCTGTAAACATATATATGCAAATGATGCTAATGGTAATCCAAGTTTAATTGAATCTCTTGGTTCTTTTAATAAATCCAAAGAAACTGAAAGAAAACAATATTTGGAAAGATTGCTCAAGCGTACACCTGCGGAAATTGCTGAGGAAGAATCGTTGGTTATTGAAGCACGTAGATTCGAATTAGCCGCTAAAAAGATGCTTGCGGAAAGAGCCAACCTTTTGACATTGCTCGATTCCCCACAGTCTTCACAGTCTGTTCAACAATACCAATCTTCACAAGGTTTGGCAAACTTATACAATAATTTAATGATTATGGATAAGAATCAAAAGAAACGTCAATTACAAAGTCAAGGAAGTTCCAGCCATGATCCAATACCTCCCCCAATACCTTTGGCTGCGTCATCCTCTATACGAAAGGAACGCAGTTTTCAAACTCATTTGCAACAGTACTTGTCAAGTTTGGTTAAACAGAATCAATCTCAAACTCAAAACAAAAATGAACTTTCTGCTGTTCAAAAGCTCTTAATGAAACGTCTTACACCAAAAGAAGAAGAAGCTTTTGGCCTTCATTATCATGCCAATGAAAAAATTACACCGGGTGTTATACTTCGTTCATCTCAAAGACTTCCAGGTTTACAGCAAAGACAAAGTGTATTGAAATCCGTTACTAGCATTCTCACTGAATTGGATATTCCAACTGCAGGTGGAACTTCCTTCAAGCCCGCTATGCCAACAAGGAAAACTATGGCTAAATATGATGAGTTGTTGAGAGCTGTTGTTGCTCTTTTAGACGTTAAAAAGGGAAGAGATAAATTAGAGGCTGAAATCGAATTGATTAGAAGTCAAAGAGGACTCCAATAAATATGTATATTAACTTTATTAGTTGTGTATTATTATGTACATGAATTTTAAATATCTAAAAGAACTCTAAATCAAAATCTGTCGTTCTTTGGTCAGGCTCACTATAAATTAAAAGCTCAAGGGATGCAAGTTGTTCTTCCGGATGAAACTTCTCTATTTCTGGTTTCAATAGCCGAGTTTCCATTATAGACAAGACTTCTTGCTTATTGTTACTAATGTCATACAAATTAAAAGAAGAATATGGATACTCAAGAGTACTAGCAATTGCGGGAGGAATCGTGAAAGCCTTGTACTGTTCTTTTATGATATCAATGACATATTCTTGATCTTTATAGCCCTCATATATGAAATATGCAAGCTTTAGAATTGCATATGTTTGGCAAATAGACTTTAACTGAAGATTGGTTAAGACATTTGTAAATCTACTGGACCATCTAGAAAAACATAATCCGGTCATTTCTTTTAACAGGAGAAGAAATTTGGCAAATTCTCTACTGTGTGTATCCACTTTGAAGTTCTCCATATTATGAACTAGGTACTCCATTAATATAGAAACAAGTAGCCAGTATTCACTTTGATTAGCTGCTATGCACTTCATATAGATACTTATTAAATGAAATAAAATGTCCATGTTTTCTGAATCAGTGTATTGATCTAGCGTAAGGAATGTGTCCTTCTCATAAAAGATGCTAGAAACAACCTCTTTATGCAAAAATGATAGCTTCTCCAATTTTGGCAAACTTTTCCACTTGAGTTGGTTAATGCTCATGGGTGTAATCCCTAGTTTGTTGGCCATCTCTTGGTACAAATTTTGCTCAACAATATCTGGCCAATGAACTTGAAGAAACTCTATAATTTTCTTACAATATTCAACATATACCGAAGATTTGAAATATTTGTCATACTCTTCGTTTAAGCACTCAATAAATGTAACAAAGGTACTGGTTTTCATTTGGTTCAGGCCAGATCCAGAAACTATGTTACTAAGGACAGCCAAAACTATCTGGAGTCTATTAGTATTTAGCTCTATCTCAGTTATACTTCTATCCATATTAATTGCTTTGAAATCAGTAATATAAGAATCTCGTTTCTTCAAAGAATTAAGGATATCAGCAGCATACCTAGATGTATGAAACTTGGAGAACAGTTTCAATAACGTATCTATAATCAATCCCATATGTGGTTCAAGGTCGTCGTAAACAAGTATATTGCAAAAGAAATTCAAGATGAATTTGTCCCTGGAGTAAGAGTTTCCCATATAAGGGAACTCTTGAAAAATCAATTTATTCCAGTTGCAATCAATTTTAGAAGTTAACTTAACCCAGATCACAAAACAATCTTCAATAGCAACTACAAGTCTACTCTCTCTGATTCTCGTTTTTGTGGGGAAATAGCCCATTCTTTGACTGGCAAATGAACGAACATTGTCAACAATGTTCCTCAAGACAAGTAAATTATCAGATGATATAGTCTCATTAGATTGTCCAATTATCTTACTAGCAGTGCAAATTAGATCTAAAAGTCTGATTGAAACATCATCTTTGAGATCTTTCAATGATAATTCTTCCATTAATTTCAAGAAGCTGAATGACAATGTGGTCGACGAGCTAAAAACATCAAGCTTGAATGAATGCTTTAAACAAGTGGAGAGTTGCACAAGTACTTTTGCTATTCCTGGAACAGTCAAGTATAATTGGGAAGTCTTTTTTAAAATTATTCTAAAAGAATCCAATGGCAATTCTTGATTCTTCAGATTCATAAGTTCAGAAAAAATACCTAATTCCTTAATGGCTAACAGGTAAATATCTACATCATGAGAATCAATAATCAGCTCCACTAAGCTATTTACTTGATTTATTTGGTTCAAAGTAGACAATTGGCTCAATAGGATAATAAAATTGAATCTGTTAGAAAATGCACTTTGATGTCTCTTAGTACTCTCGTAGTGATAGTGACTGGATGTTAGGAGCTTAGTTACTGTTCGTTTACATGCATTCACTGTGGATAGTGAAGATATGTAATGATAAAGAAACCCCATGAACCTTTCAAAGAATGTTGAACTGGGGATATCATTAAAAGTATAAATCTTTGGCAAGATGGAAATACTTGATCCTTCATCATCAAAATTGAAGAAACGTAGCTTCGTAACTGTAGAATACAACTTGATTATGATTTTTTCTTCTAATGGCCAAGACTTCCTTTGATTCAATAAGAAAACAACATCAAGGAATTCCTTATGGAATATACTAGACTTGGTATCTTGTGCCATATCTAATATGATATAGAAGCCTTCCCAATTATGAAACTTGCTGTCTATTTTATTAGCAACGTAGAAAAGACCTTCTAAGTGTATATGTGGTCTATCTGAAGGAAATAGGCTTAGTTGACCGTTAACAACCTTCCAGAAGTGTTTTGGATCACTGGATAATAATTGCCAAAAGAAGTTAAAATATCGATCTGTTTCAAGTGAAATTTCGTCTTCAATATCATTATGAACTTTCTCAAATAATTCAAACAAGAAGAAGCCACATGATTCTTCAAACTGTTTTTCCATGTCTTGAGTAAAGTGTTGGAATCTTTTGCTCAATTGGACAAAAATATAGTTCAAACATATTAAGGAGGCCAAGTAATTTAGAATACCTTTAGAATGGGGGTTTTTATTGCTTCTTCTGACTGCTGACTTCAAAAGTTTGAGTTCAGTATCGCTGGGTGGTTCCTGTAAGGTTAAGTACCAATATATCAATACATTAATAGAGTTAGTAGTTTCAGAATCAGGTACTGACTTAGAAATCTTATGTAATAATTCCTGTGCCTGCATCCTTGAATCGTCTTTAACAACTAAATTAAATGCATATCTCTTACCATTCATATGGGTGATTAGCAGTTCATTAATATCAATTGATAAATAACCGTCTTTTATCTTGTGTAATTTGCTAATATCAACTTTAAACAAAGGATCAATTGAAGTAGAGTAGTACAGTTGTCTGGGTGTAAAATAATTGAGTTTACTTTGTTTCACGAATTTCTTTGCACTTTCGGCTTCAAATACAGGAGTAAACCTTATTGGTGCTTTACTATAATCTGATAATGGAGGTAACTCATAATACTGTTGAGCGTTGCCCTTTTTGTTGTTAATTTCTTTCTTATCACTTTCATCCTTTTGTTCTTTTGTTCTATTGGGCCCTTGAATGTTCTCAATGGAAGATGATGATACCAATGTTTGTTGTCTTGGTGTAGCTACTCTTCTTCTTGTACTGAAAAGAGATTTTCTTGGTAAAACCCTTGACCTTTTCAGTTTCCTGAATCCTTTACCTGATGGTTTTGCTCTTTTGGATTTTCCATTAAGAGCTTCTTTCAATGACTTACCACTAGAAGATTTGATAATGTCTGGATCGATTTCACTCCTCTCCCATCCGTATGACTTGCCATCTCTTCGCGTCGAAGTTGACGAAGAGGGTGGAAAAACATGTTCTTGATCCACTTCATTCTGCTGTAGCAGTTGTTGTTTTTCCTCTGGAATCCTCTCATTTACAGACGTAACAAATAGATCCGTATCTTCTGGGATATCTGGTTCAGTTTCACTTTCTGGAACAGAATAATAATTGCTGTATCTGCTATCATATAGATGGCTGGCATTGGAAACTTGCTGTATCTCATCTAAAGTCTTTTGGTTTTGTATGTGCATATATTCCTCCGATGAGGAATTTTCAGAAATATCGTCATTGACAAATAATTCACTATAAAGATCCTGTTCATGTCGAAATCTAGATCCTAGGCCACGCTTTTTAGTAGCCAAACCTTTCCGCTTCTCTGAATCTTTTGTCTTCAGACCTGCTGAAGTTCTTACTCTTTTCTTTCCAGTCCAAATATCAAGTCGTTTAGCAGACTCCGGTAACACTCCTTTTAAAATGTTCTTTTGTCTCCTCACTCTTCCACCAACCTTCACTATTGTTTCCTCTTCTGCTTCACTATTCTTACTCGAACTCGAGTGACTGCCAATACTGCTATTATTATCACTATCTGATATATTTATATGATTCATTTCGTGTCTAGTTGATGTGTTGGGGCGTATTATGTTCAAATCTATTAAGGAAACAGACGAGTCTGACCTATCAGAATCGCCTAAACCATTATCACCCTCGGAATCTTCTATAAGAACACTTTTATGTCTTGAATGAGCGATGGATTCATCATCCGAGAAATTTAAATCTCTAATTTCCTGATCCACTGGATTGGAATCTACTTGAGACAGCGCAAGAACGTTGGGATCAGCTTGTGACAGCGCCCCATTCATCGTATTAGGATTACTTCTTCCCAAAAATGTGAAGAAACTCTTTGACTTGTATCGTTCTTCCTTTGGGTATCGATTCTTCAACTTGATGTATCGCTGATTCAAAAACTTCAACATGGTTTCAAGATCCTGATTTTCCTCATATATATCATTCAAATAATCAATATTCGCTAAATCAAGCCAATGAGCCTGATCTGCAAGGTAAGGATGTGTACTAGCAAATGTCCTCTTTCTCAACCCACGTCTTCCAGTCGATTTCTCTGGTTGCGCAGGTATAATGGTCTGTAACGCATGCTGAAGCTCTCTTTGTTCAAGCTGTATATCATCATTATTGTAACCTTTTTCTTGTTGTTGTAACTGCTGTTCGCCGTCGACTATATGAGTGTATCCCAAATCCCTTAGCTTTTCCAGTACAGATAGTTGTAAGTGTTCAGGAAGTTTGTTTATTCGATGTCGTACTTTAGATACAGAAATTCTATGTGCTGGTAACACAGAAAACTCCTGCTCTGAATCGGAAACGTATTCTGTCATATTGGCTTTATCATACCCTTTCTATTGATTGTGTTACTTTGTATGCTCGTTGGATGTTGTCTGACACTAATTGAAGGAAAACAGCAACTCCCTATTTGACTGCTGTTTGTATTATAGGTTTGTTTTTAAGCTTCTCTAGCGCGATTTAAAGATGGATACCGCGATGCTGTGAGAAACATCATTTCGTATTCTTATCACTTTTCAGACGTTATAAAGGAGACAAAGGCTTCATCGATGGTCTTCCAAGGCACTGGTACCTTTCAGTCATAGTTATAGTCCTCTTACAAGACAGTATCTCGTAATTAGCTAAGGTATTCGCTGATAAATCGACGTTTCAAGCTATAAAAAGGCTATTAATCACCGTAAGACTTGTTGTATATTATCTCATATGCTGTTACTATCTACTCTATTTATCCATGCCTCTATAGTCTTGAGTCAAAGCCCCCATTTCATACCTTCTAGGTGACTTTAGCTCATTAAAATATGGTCGTGTGTGGCAAATCTCATCTTCGCTAAAACAAGTCTCAAATTGCCAATGCAAATTTCATTTTGTTCAACTATGGATAATAGAAGAATCTATAAAAAACAATCAAGTAATAAAAGAAAACAAAACCTTTTAGGTAAAGTAAGGAATCTTGTAAGTTCTATATGGAGCACTGGTTCACAGGAATCAGTGGTGGAAGAAACGGGTGCTAGCAGTACCTCCTCGCAGGTGAACAACAACACTCTACCTTCAACTCCAGCAAACCAATCAAGAATGACAAATATCGAATCAAATGATGAGTTAAAGACCCCCAATGTTTTATTGTCTGAGTTCTTTCAACAGAAAGGCGATAAACCATTAACTCCCGTGGAGTATCAAGGAGTTATGTCTCTTCTTTCCCAATCTCAAAAGAAGCCTAATAATGGAGTTATGTCACCATTAATGCCTGGATCATTCACAAGATTCGATAGTCCTACGAGATCTCCAAGTACTATCACTAAAAATCACACATCCCTTGTAAAATCAACACCTTCACAGAAAACTCCCCTTAAAAGTGTAGGTATTGATGCTGTGAAAAGTGCACCAGGAGTATTCTCTACTCCTGAATATAAACCTCTGTATCCTACTATTTCAGCCAATAATTCTATAAGGAAGAGTGGTTCTGTCAAAAGAGTATATCAGTTTTCAGGTTTGCCATCACCGTACAAGACTAAGATCAAAGCACCAAGTAACAACACTGCTAAAAGGCATCATGCTAGCCTGGAATTGACTATGGAAAAGTCCGCTAAAGATTGTTCAAAGCCTTCAATGACAAAGGCTGCGTCTACTTTACTTTCTGTATTGGATGATAAGTCTAAGAAGAATCCAGATTATCTTCAACAATTTTCCAATCCATATATGGGTAAATCTATTGCTAAAAAATCACAAACTTTGACTGCTGATGTGATAAACTCCACAATAATGTTTGACCAATCCACCAATTTTCCCGATTCCGCCTCAAATAATAGCTCGGTGACTACTCCTGCTGCTGATACTGCTTCTGCTGCTAATACTGAAACCAAAACTGAACCTATTGTCAAACCAGTACTTACAACATCGAAACTTGCGGATACCAAAGACTCTCAACCTAAAGTGTTTGGATTCGGAGACTCTGCCGTCTCAACCAGTGAGAAATCAACATCAAGCGAAACTACTAATAGCAATAATGGTAACAATGGCATTTCTAAACCACAGAGTTCACTTTCATCCCAGCCCAAATTTACATTTGATCCATCTGTGACACATTCACATCCAGAAGTACCAGGAAAAATGGCATTTGGCACAGCTACTGCAAACACTTCTAATGAATCTTCTACAAAGCCCATTCCTGCCTCAAGCTCCCTGTTCAAACCACCTTCTAAAGACCAAGATCAACCATTTTCCTTCGGAGCTAGTGCTTCCAATTCAAGTGCATCCGCTTCCAGCACTGTGGCATCCAAAACACCTGCATTTTCTTTCGGTGGCAAGTCTGCTGCTCCTTCTGCTACTCCTACTGCTGCTTCTGCTACTGCTCCTACTACTGCTACCCCATTGACTGTTGATGGAACAAAGTCACTTGAATCTTCGGAGGTTAACTCATTTAAATTTCCCACCGTGGCTGTCAAAAATGCCAACATCGATAATTCTAAAGTCCAACTGTACAAATCTTTGTTCTCCTTCTCTGTATAGCATTCATTTTAATATACTACTGTAATATTAGTAAATTAGCCAGTCACACGTCTTAACGATTTTACGCTTTTTCACCAATTCTTCCTATACGACAAAATCAATCAATTTGCGATCATTATAAAATCTCTCAAAATGGCAGAACTTAACTCAATTCTTCTTGTGGGAGGTGCTGGTTTCTTGGGGCTTCACTTAGTCGAACAGTTCTCTAAGAATTGTCCAAGTACCAAAATTCACGTGTTTGATATTCGTCCGATACCTGAAAAAATTTCCACTTACTTTACATTTGATCAGCAAGAAATTGAATTTCATCAAGGAGATTTAACTTCTGCTAAAGACGTGGCAGAAGCCATCAAAAAATCCAAATGTGATGTAATTGTACATTCCGCTTCTCCTATGCATGGACAATCTGAAGAGATTTACCAAAAAGTCAATGTTGATGGTACACTTAATTTAATTAAAGTGGCTAAGGAGTTAAAGATTAAAGCGTTAGTCTACACTTCTTCTGCTGGAGTTATTTTTAATGGACAGGACGTGAAAAATGGGAATGAGACTTGGCCTTACCCTGAAGTTCATATGGATGGATACAATAAAACCAAAGAAATTGCCGAAAGAGCTGTTATGGAAGCCAATGATCCAAAAGGCTTGTTGACCGTTTGTTTAAGACCTGCTGGTATTTTTGGTCCTGGTGATAGACAACTTATTCCTGGTCTTCGAGATGTTGCAAAAGCCGGTCAATACAAATTCCAAGTAGGTGATAACAATAACTTGTTTGATTGGACATTTGTAGGTAATGTTGCAGATGCTCATGTTTTAGCTGCTCAAAAGATCTTGGATAGTCAATCTGCTAGTAAGATTGCAGGTGAAACGTTCTTCATCACAAATGATGAACCTTGTTACTTCTGGACTTTGGCAAGAGCCGTTTGGAAAGCTGATGGCTATGTCGCTAAAAAGAATATTATAATTAGCAAGCCAGTAGGTATTTTAATTGGATTTATCAGCCAAAATATTGCCAAAATAACTGGTAAAGAAGGTGGATTAACCGTCTTCAGAGTGAAAATATCCAATGCTTACCGTTATCATGATATAACCAAGGCCAAAACGTTATTAGGTTACAAGCCAGCAGTTACTATCAAAGAAGGTATTAAGTATACATTAGATTGGATGGATGAAGGCAGATAGAGACCATTTTGTTTATAGTTTTGTGTGGCATATAGTTGTATTTTGTTTTGTTCCGATTTATTCTGAAAAGGTGGGTGATTAGCACATTGATTTCATACACACGTTGATATAATTATTCCTATTATAATAGAGATAAATCCTAATTGATATGAAGAAGAAATGGATTTTTTTGTAACTCCTGTAATATTAAACCCATCAGTAGAGATACTCGAAATATTTCCATCTGGTATTTCCTCTTTGTCACTTTCATTAACCTCTTGAGGTAATTCATCTCTATCATGTTGTAAAAGTTGGATTAGTTCTTTTTCAGCAGGTATTTTAGGTGATAACTTTGATTTAATCACTACAGAATTGGGGTTTGCACCTTCTGTAGTTTCCGTATAGCTCATATCTTGTTGCTGCTGTTTCTTCTTTTTTGAAGGTAGACTATCTGATTTCTTAAATGGAAGAGAACATGCATTGATATCATTCAATGCTTGACAATCCAGAAACAATACGGTTAAAAAATTGTTTGAAGGATTTCCAGGGCATAAATTGAAACACTCTTGTTTCAAACTTTGTAAAGCACAGCATTCACACGCCAAATCGTCTGCTTTACAGTCGTCTAATTCGCTCAAAACATCATTACAACACGAAGACAATTTAATCAAATCGGGTGCAGTGCATCTTTCATACGGTCTTGGATGTGGATTAACATAACTGCCATACTCTGTTATTCTTTCCGAAAATACCCCATTGATGAGGTACAATATCCAGACTAATGCAACCATTATTTAGTTGTTGCTCAAAAGTAGAGTTTGTAAAATCAAAAACAACTTGACATTTGCAATTACAAGAAACGGTTTTTTTACAAACACAGATATAATTTTTAAGCCAAATTTGACGTGTCAGATTGTTTCTCGATACAAATTTAGTTTCCATTTGGTGTAGTAAAAGTTATATTTAGTAGAGATAAAAAAAAATTGATTTATTTCTATTTTTACCTATTTGGTGTCATATTTAAGGTACCAATCGTGTAAGAATAATAAACATCCACGAATAGGAGAGCAATTAGATGGTTATTCATGGTGGTTATGTGCCATGATATATTTTAAGCCCTTACACTTTCCTGGAGCAATGCACAGGAAAGTCTCCGTTCATACAGGAAGCTTTCTTTCCAACTACTGTCAAAATTTTGATCTCTGGAATTGCCATATAATAAGGTTCGATATATACACTAATCCTTAACACAGCATGATTATAGCCTTCTTTTTTATGATATAAAGCGTGTTTCGTGATTATTTGCTGATTTAATATCTGAAAATTCTCGGTTATATAGCCTGCTGCATTTCCCTGCTTTTTAAAAGCTTTTTTTCACTTGTTTTCTTATAAGCTTAGTCAAATATTTTTTCTTGTATCATGCTAAGAAATTATCCATTCGTTTTAATATGCTTATTTAGCATCTTCGGTTATATTTTAGCTGATGATTTACCCGAAATCGAAGTGGTTGGTAATAAATTTTTCTACTCTAATAATGGAAGTCAATTCTTGATTAGAGGTATTGCTTATCAAGAAAATCCAACAATTAGTGATTCTGGTGATAGTATTACTGATCCTTTAGCTAACCCAGAAACTTGTAAAAGAGATGTTAAATTGTTTCAAGAATCCAATACCAATACTTTAAGAGTCTATGCTGTTAATACCAGTTTGGATCATGATGAATGTATGAAGACATTTGCCGATGCTGGTATTTATATTATTGCAGATTTATCTGAACCAGATTTATCTATTAACAGAGATTCTCCAGAATGGAATCTTAAATTATATGAAAGATACACTGATGTTGTTGATATGTTTGCAAATTATTCTAATGTCTTGGGTTTCTTTGCTGGTAATGAAGTTAGTAACAACAAAAGTAATACAGATGCTTCTGCTTTTGTTAAAGCTGCTGTTAGAGACACTAAAAAATATATTTCTGATAAGAATTATAGATCAATTCCTGTTGGTTACTCTTCCAATGATGATGA
Source organism: Yamadazyma aaseri (assembly GCA_947297635.1). NCBI lineage: Eukaryota > Fungi > Ascomycota > Pichiomycetes > Serinales > Debaryomycetaceae > Yamadazyma > Yamadazyma aaseri. The sequence goes on along the minus strand of CAMYTP010000009.1, from coordinate 1,461,861 downwards.
AGATATTAGAGTAGCTATTGGTGACTATTTTGCTTGTGGTGATATGGATGAAAGAGCTGACTTCTTTGGTATTAACATGTACGAATGGTGTGGTGATTCTTCTTTCAAATCATCTGGTTATGAAGCAAGAACTGAAGAGTATAAGAACTTGACTATTCCTATTTTCTTTTCTGAATATGGTTGTAATGCTGATAGACCTAGAAAGTTTACTGAAATTGGAACCATTTATGGTGATGATATGACTGATGTTTGGTCTGGTGGTATTGTCTATATGTATTTTGAAGAAGAAAATGATTATGGTTTAGTTTCTGTTATCGATGATAGCAGTGTTAGTACCTTGAAGGACTTCAGTTACTATTCTTCTGAAATGAACAATATTTCTCCTTCGTTAGCCCATTCTTCTGATGCCACTGATTCAACTGCTACTTTAGCTTGCCCAACTTCCGCTTCGACTTGGAAAGCTTCTTCTGACTTACCTCCAACTCCTGATAAGGATGTCTGTGATTGTATTTCTGATACCCTTTCATGTGTTGTTGATGATGATGTTGATACCGATGATTATGGTGACTTGTATGGTCAAGTTTGTGGAGAAATTGACTGTTCTGAAATTAGTGCTGATGGTACTAAAGGAAAGTATGGTGATTACTCTTTCTGTTCTGATAAAGTTAAGTTATCTTACGTCTTAAATAAGTACTACAAAGATCAAGACGAAAATAAGTCGGCCTGTGATTTCAAAGGTGCTGCATCAATTAACCTGAATGCTAAAACTGATGCCACATGTGCTTCTAGCTCCTCAAAATCTACTGATGGCTCAAGTTCTGGTTCTGGCTCTGGCTCTGGCTCTGGCTCTAGCGGTACTTCTGATTCTGAATCCTCGTCCAGCAAGAAATCATCTGCTTCAACAGTGGATAAATGGTCAGTTAGTCAACTTATCGGATTCACATTCTTTGTCACTTCTTTTGCTGGTGGTGTTACTTTTATCTTGTTTGATTAGATATTCTAAATATATACATATACTATTATTTAGGAGTTGGTAATGCTACTTCGTAATCATAAATATCTCGTTAAGCAATTTCTCGTCCATTACTGATGCTTTTTTCTGTTTAATGTACTTGGAACGTGCTGATAATCTTGTTGCAATTGGTTTAGCAATAGCCACTATTTGTTCTTTCTTGTCTTGCTTTGAACTCTTTGAACTCTTCTTCTTGTCCTTCTTCTCCTTCTTCTCTTTATTGTCCTTCTTTTCCTTCTTTTCCTTCTTTTCTTTCTTTTCTTCGTTTTCCTTCTTCTCCTTCTTTACTTTCTTTTCTTCCTTTTCCTTCTTCTCTTTCTTTTCTTTCTTTTCCTTCTTCTCCTTCTTCTCCTTTTTTTCCTTCTTTTCCTTCTTTACAATCTTCAAGTCATCTGAGTCATCTCTCTTCCGTTTTTTGGAAACACCCTCTTCTTTAAGCTTTTTTGCATCTGCATCCCATGTACTTTTCAAAACATCACCTTTAACAAACTGAATACCTAACTTCCCATTTATAATCCGATCTTTTCTTTGTCTTTCTAATTCTTTGTCTATTTTATCTGCTTTGCCGTTCAATCTACCTAGTATTCTTTGAAATTCATCTAATCCATGAGCATCGTCGTCATCTAACAGGTCCCCGTTCTTTTTCTTTAACTTAGCTCCCAATCCAACATTATCACCTTTTAAAGAAACCTTAACGTGAGAAGTCACCGCATGGCCAACTAACCCTAATCCTTTGCCAGGCTTCCAACCTAGTTTTTCCAAATGTTTATGACCAAATCTATCGGTATCATTAGACCAGTTAGTGTTTCTAGGATCTAGCCCGAACCGTTGTTTGACTTTAGTGCCCGCAAGTCCCATCAGATAACAAAAAAAATTGAGATGAGATTTTTGTTAGATGCGATGATTTTTCTCAGTTTTATCAAATCTATACACTAACCTTTTATTATACTACAATTATCTTCTATACAATATACACATTAACCAGTAATTGTATACCATTTATCATTTACCCAATAATCATCATACTTCCCATTATAAACACTTTTGCTTTGAATAAGCCATTTTAAGACGTCATCAAGATCTTCAATACTCATTACAGCCTTAAATTTATGATAAATATTGAATCGCTGGATTCCTGGTCGGTATAAAATAAACCAAATGACTGAACTAATGATTCTTTTCCATATATCACTTATAATGTTACCTTTTAAGTCTATCCATACATGAGATCCAGCTCTACCTGTTGGTACTTTAACTTTGGTGATATTATCCACTATACTAGTTGTACTTTTAACAACAATGTCACAATCTAACTTATCCTTGCTAATTAACCTCGATTCATAACCAACCAATTTATAATACTTATCAATATGCAATAAGTCGACTTCATTGTTTGAAATAGCATTCAACAAACTCACCATGTGCCCATTGTGTATTCCTTGTGATACTATCAAGGCCCTTTTTCCTTCTTGTATGAATTGGAGATTGCTAAGTAACCGACTGGCATCACTAAAAAGCCCACTAACTTTATGTTTAGGTGCCAAGGAATAGTCAAACTTATCAGTTAGTAAGAAAGATCTGTCACCCTGTTCTTCACCGAAAAAATCTATTTCCTTTTCTCTTATCATTTCCGTTAATACAGAATGAACTTTGCTATCACCGAATGACAGAAGAATATTTTTGACAGCTGATGCACTGAAGTTCTCCTTATCTGTCAAACAAATCGCTCTCAAGCATGTTTTTATGGCACTTGCCTCTTTATCAGAAGTAATATCATCTATCAAACTGTTGTTACTGCTGCTTTCAAAAAAAACATATCTGGATGCTATTATTTCTTTTTGTCTACTTGAATTGTTTTCAATTAAATCACACAATGGAATAACAGGTTCACTTATCACTTGAACATTATAATTATTATAGTTCGCTTTCAGATCATATAACAACGTATGATTAGCATCAGCTATCTTCAGACTATCAAGCTGATCCCATAAATCTAAAAAGAATGAATAATCTATTGGCTCCTGCATATCACTCAATTTGACAAGACCTTCTTCAATACCCTTTTTTACAATAGCTTCAAACTTTTCAATGGATCTTAATACAACTTCTTGCCCTCCAACTTTTCTACGAAGCGAGGTCCATTTCTGTTTTAAACTTTTACCATTAAACCCAGGGAAAAGCTCTGCTAACCTATCAAAGTCAATCGTTTTCCTAAAAGTTCTTGAAATCACAACTAACTTAAACAAAGCAGTTAAATAATGGGTATCAAGTTCTAATATACGTTGCCTGCTAGTACTTGGGTTGGCATCTCCATTAATTTTGCTCTTTTTCTCACGTTTCTTTCCCTTAAATCTACCACTTACAAATGCAGACAAAGGATCTTTATTAGGATCTTCTTCAGGTGCTGCTTTTTCAGAACCTTTCTTGTTAGATAATGCCAAATTGGAAGAAATTCCATCATCCGAATGTTCGGTACTAATACGAACTTTTGTGTTTCTGGTTGCCTTTTTAGAGGAGACATTAAGGGATCCCAATCTGGGTTTTTTAGTAGGTTTAGCAGTATAAATCTTAACATCTGCCTCAATAATATTCAGGGAATTCTGATATGCACCTGAAAATTTAGGAGCTTCTGCTTTCTCACCTAAAGCCGCAACCTCTTTAATCTTTTCGTCTGTGGGCTTAAACTTTGGGTCTTGTAAAATTAATAACTTTCTATTGATCTCTTGACCTGTTCTGATGGTCTTGAAATCCCTCGCTTCTAAGACTCCAGAATCTACAAGAATAGCAATGTCCCTTATCAAAGTCTTCATATCAGTGTTAGTATTCAGACCCAATCTTTTGTCCAACTCTCTGAGAATCTCAATGGATGTATAAATTACCCCATCGTTTTCCTTTAAATAGGAAACTAATTCTTCCCTTCTTTTAAAAGACTTTTCAGATCTAAATACATGTCTTGTTTGCTCGCCAGAAGGTTTCGTTTTAGTTTGACCGAAAAAATTCAAAGGTAATTGTGCCTGTCGTTCTACTTTAGATTTCTTTTTTTCTGGTATAGGAGTAGGAATAGGAGATGCAGTTTTAGAATCTAAATTCAAAAGGTCTTCATCATCCACGGCCATAGAAGTATCTGTTCTGGTTTCTCTTTTGGGTCTCTTAGTAATTGATCCAGTTGTTTCTGGTGTTTTTCTCTTGTTACTAAGCAAAGAATCATCTTTGTGTTTACCCACTGAAACAAAAAGTTTCTTGTTTAGCTTCTCGAGTGTATTATTAGACTCTGATGTCTTAAAATTATCAATAACATTTTCTCTCTCTCCCTCATATCTATAAAATTTGAATTTCCCTTCAGAATCAAAACTTCTTGTGATACTTATTCCATCAAATGGATATTGTTTAATCTTTTGTAATGGCTTAACCTTGTTGTTCTCTTTTGCAAATGTTGTGATGCTTTCAAGCTGCCTAATAAAAGGTCTATATTCAGCGCTCCCTGTAATCATCTTACATAACTCTGACGACGTCGGCGGCGAACTAGCCTTACAAATTTGATCAAAAAGCTGACTTGTTGGATGAAATACATTATTAAACTTGGGTAGTATATCTTGTTCTTCATCATCATCATTATTACTATCATTATTTTGAACATTGCTAAAACTATCACTTGTAGCTCCTTCTTCAGGACCATTCAAATCTTTCAAGTAACGGATACAATAAATCAATCGTCTCTCTTTGGGTCGATCGTTATCATCGGCAGTTTCCAAGTTGGAATCATCAATATTCTCCACTTTTATCTGTGACGCTTCATCAAGTGGGCCCGTTGTTCTTACCATGACCTTATCGACACATCCCTTCAATCTCAATGTTTCTATCATTCGACGAAAGAACTTCTTAAGTGAAGTGCTACCAGACAAGTTCAACTCTCGCTGTAAATCAGACATCGATCTTAATCCATTAGGTGCTGATTTCAATTTATGAATAATAACATCCTTCAACCTATTTGCATCCCTAGAATGGTTTAACCCATCATCGAAGCGTAATGCATCAAAATCGATTTCTTTATTCTCAAAACTCGTGTGGATACAAAGACTTGTATGTTGAGAAATAGCTTTATTGAACATGTTAATCTTGTATATTAGTTTCAAATCCTCCAATTTCTTCAACCTGATGGTCAATGACCGTGGATCTTGATTAGTTGCCTTACTTAGATCATTGGCAAATATCCCTTGAGGACCTCTTTTAGCAATTTCACATAACAATTGGAATGGATATTCACCTAACAGAGCCATAGCTTTCTTGGAAAACTCTTGTCCAGTCAAATAAGTCCATTGAGTTTCAGAACTGGGATACACCCTTAAACTATGGGGATTGATTTGATTATTCAAGAACTCTTCCAACTCTTGTTCAGGGCTGATTATTTCGTTATCCTTCCAAATAAATAAAGCATTTTTGTGTCTAGGATTGAGAAACAACCATTTCCAAATAACGCTCTTATAAAACATATCGATCTCCTTAGTTTTTAACTTCTGGGCACAAAGGGACCATAATTCATCTAAAGAAACTCCAGAGTTCCCCGAGAATGCCAATCCCTGAAGTAAATGGGAAATTAATTCACTAGGAGAACAGGAAAACATTGTTTATTGTAGATAAATAAATCAAAATTACCAGTGCGACTAGTAACAAAATTTCAAGAGTAATTGAAAGCATAGTATCATGAGTTTTGAAGATGACGATGAACCGTTAGCCTTGTCTGGCCATGCATTAGCAGCATTGCAGCAGTTTCAGGATGAAGAGAAACAACGTTTAGAGACTTTTGAGAAATTGTATCAACAATCAGAAGACGCTTTTGATGAAAAGAAGAAGAATGATGAAGAAGAAGCACAAAAGAAGTTAACTATTGATTTATTTCAAGAAGATTGGCAGTTGTCACAGTTTTGGTACTCAGATGAAACTTCCAAGACTTTGGCAAGAGCTCTTTTGGAAGGTGCTGATGAAGACACTGTAATTGTCATCGCTAGTGCTCCTGCAGTGTATGCAGCATTAATTAATTTTGAACCAAGTGACATTCCTACTAAACACATCTATTTATTGGAATATGACAATAGGTTTAAAGTATTGGCTAAAGATAAGTTTTTCCAATATGATTACAATAAACCAAATGAAATTCCTGAAGTATTGAGAAATAGATGTCACAGATTATTAATTGATCCACCATTCTTAGAAGAAGAATGTCAAACCAAATCTTCTCAAGCGGCAAGAAACATGTTGGTAACAGATAAATCATTGAAAACCAAAAATGGAGATGATCAATTTAAATTGATTTCTTCAACTGGTGAGAGAATGAGAGATATTATGAAGTTAACTTATCCCGAATGCAGAATGACAAGCTTCCTTCCCGAGCATAAAAATGGATTGAGTAATGAGTTCAGATGTTACGCTTCGTTCGAGTGTAAAGAATGGACATTCCAAGACCTTTGATCCATAACTATTGTATTTATAAACTTGTATATTCAAATCACTCACAAACTAATCACCTTTACAAAACTGTTCAAATCTGTTCTGAAAAATACATACCTAGAGTAATTTTAGGGCTCCATCGAAATCAAATTTTTTTCTCTGCGAATCGTTGAAAATTTTTAATTTAAAAGGCCCAAAAACTTTTTTTTTCTTACTACTACACAATTAACAATGTCCTTTACTGACTTCTCCAAAGTTGAAACTATCAAGTCTTTAGAAGCTTTCTTAGCTGAAAAGTCTTACATTGACGGGTATGTAACCTTGCTTTAATTTGAACTATCCCATAAGGCCATCGTGTGGAATTGAAAAAAATGGAAGGCGAAAAATTTTGTAACCATTGAACTACGAATAGATGATGATCATGATCTTTGGTCCGTGTTTATGAGGTGCTTAAGACCCACCGCGTGAGTGACAAAGAAGATTTAAATAAACTATCTGATTAAATTAATTGAAGTTCTGCCACATGGGATGTTTGTTTGACAAGATAAAAAAATACTAACATCTTTATAGTTCTAAAGCTACTCAAGCTGACGTTACTGTTTACAAGGCTTTCCAAAAAGAATACCCACAATTAACCAAATGGTTGAACCACATCTACAGTTTTGCTGGTGAATTCGACACCTTACCAGCCGGTACTGCTCCAGCTGCCGCTGCTGCTGCAGAAGAAGACGACGATGTCGACTTATTCGGTTCTGATGATGAAGAAGTAGATGAAGAAGCTGAAAAATTAAAACAAGAAAGATTAGCTCAATACGCTGCTAAGAAAGCTGCTAAAGGTCCAAAACCAGCTGCTAAATCTATCGTTACTTTAGATGTCAAACCATGGGATGACGAAACTGACTTAGAAGCTTTATTAGCTTCTGTTAAATCTGTCCAACAAGATGGTTTAGTTTGGGGTGCTCATCAATGGATTCCAGTTGGTTACGGTATCAAAAAATTACAAATTAACTGTGTCATCGAAGATGAAAAAGTATCTCTTAGTGACTTACAACAAGAAATTGAAGACTTTGAAGACTACGTTCAATCTACCGATGTTGCTGCTATGCAAAAATTATAAGCATATTTAAATGCTTTTTTATATACTCTTATGTTTTATTTCTGTATATGGAATTTTGACAAATTCGTATTAGAATAAATATAATTTAATGAAACTTTAAGAAAAATTTATTTGGTGATTTTCACTAATTGGCTGGTGAGCAGCATTTACCAACATCGCACTTTGAGCCCTAAATTGTATACCAGTAATTTATTATGGATATACTGTAATAAAATTTCTGAATTAATGGGAACCATTATGTATGCTTTATACTCTGAAGCCCATTATTTCCTATTGTGGTGTAAACCCTAGGTGTTTCAAGAAGGCTGCGAAATTCTCATCGCAGATCATACAGGACAAAAATTTTCGATCTGATCGAATGGACAAAGGTGTTATGGCTGGTGGTGAAGAGTTCACGAGGACATCAGCACCGGTCGACTACGAAATGTGGCTAAGAATGGCGGCTGATAATAAGATTAATGCCAAAAACTCGTGGAACTTCGCATTGATTGATTATTTTTATGATCTCTCTTTCCAACCAGTGACAAACTTTCAAAGAGCTTCTGCTATTTTGGATGGCTGTATCAAAATTTACTCATCCAGGATTGACTCTGCGGTTACGGAGACTGGCACCTTACTTAGTGGTTTATCAAGTAGCAGGCACCTTAATTCAATAGTAGACGATGCTGACGAAAGAACCCTGGTGATAACTGAAGAAGAACCAAAACAATATAGAAGAAGAAACATACGATTGGAAAATACCCTTGTATCAAGCTTTGAACATATACGTATCAAGAATATTGAAAAAGAGCTCGTGGTTGACCCGATATTCAAGAAAACAATAGCTAATTTCGATGAGGGTGGTGCTAAAAGTTTGTTACTTAACACGTTGGTTAGTGACAATAATGGCCGTTTGATTTTGGATAGTGACAATCAAGACACTGATTTTGATAATACGAACGTAAACATTACTGAAGAATCTTGGAATCTGCTAAGAGGTTTCTTGGAAATGGGGACTCCTGTGGAAAATCTCTCGGTTTGTGAATCCATGGGTGCTTTGAAACAGCTAATCAACAAAACTGATGAGATCATTCAAAGGCCACTAGATGATCATTTTGATCTCCCAACTGACTATGGGAGTGATAATGAAGAATATAACGACTATGACGATTTGCATTTTGATAATGATGATAATCTTAATAATAATAATAATAATAATGATGATGATTATGAATATAATAAAGGTTTCCATACCACTGATATACCTGATTATGAGTTAATGGAATATTTTGATAATACCATGAGAAGAAACCCTAAAACTTTACCTACGTTCTGGAAAGTAGACAGAGTCAAAGCAAAGACGCTGAAACCAACTACCTCAACTGAAAAACTAAGGATAAAATCCAGTTTCATTGATTTTCAAAGCAATTCCATAGAAGAAGATATTTTGTTTGAAGATGAGGTGTTCAGTAAGTCAGTTGCCAGAATATCTATTCCTATCCTGAGAAGAAAAAAAGGCATCAGTTATAATAACTTTTGTTTAACAGAGGATCATACAATATCAACTCAAAGCCTTGTAGAGTTGTTTACAAAGAAAACTGCAGTTTTAAACTCCTTTATGAAGAAAGCTATAGTAGAGAATGAACAACCAGATGAAGATTATACTGAATTTTTATACGACGAACCTTCTAGATTGTTGGATGAAATTACTAGAGAAGACATCAATGAGTTGAATAAATCTTATGTTGAGGATTTTAGTGAATCATTCCGCCCACAATTAAACTTAATGAATCAATTAAACTATGAGAAGATTTCTAAAAGAATTGATATTGCTTCCATTAAACAACAAATGCTACAGAAGTTGAATGGACCTTCAAGTTTCAGTGAACTAATCAAGGATCTACCTAGTAATCTTAATGGGACAATGAGTGTATACTTTATCTGCTTATTGCACCTTTCCAACGAAATGAATTTAAGTTTGGAATACAAAGAAGACAATGATCTATTGGTCTACACACAAACATAATATAATACCGCATTACATCTCATAAACGATACACTAAATATTGTAATCAAGAAACAAATTTTTGTAACTATTACAGATATTATCAAGAATAAAAAAGGTTAAGTTAACTCAAGGTTAATCTTAATTTATTTAGAAAATAGGACACTTCTAATCAGCTTTCTCTGACATAACATTCTTCACTGGTTCTGTTTCATTCACATAAAGTTTATGCTCTTGAATATATCTGATTACTGAATTTGGTAAAAGATACTGTACTGACATACCTCTTCTAATAAACAACCGTATTTTAGTGGATGAGATATCATTATAAATCAATTGCTTTATTACTAGCACATTTCTTCTATGTTCATACATTATATCATGACTCAATAAGAAACTTCTAACATCAGCTCCTGTTCTTTCCACAATAAGGCATCCATATTTACCTAAAATATGGTGCAAATCTAAGTCCGCCCATACATCTGGTTCTCCCATAGATTCAATTAAATCACCACCTGCTAACAACATAATTTTTACTCCTCTTTTCACACCATTAGCCCCTAGTATTCCTCCTCTTTTAAGATTTATTTCTTCATTGAAATGATCAAGAACTAAAGCTGTCCTGGTATACTTTGGCTGTAAACTCTCCCAAGCATCTACCATTAACCATGAACTCGTTCTTTCACAAGCCAACTCGCACATTCTAACTCTATGATGCGCAGGAGCTAATCCTTGTTTCTTATAATTAGATGATACAGGGCTGTAATAACCACCAATAACCTCAAATCTGGTTTGTTCATTAATAGCATCTAATGCCATTTCAAACATTCTCAAGTGTAAGTATGTAATGGGAGAAAAAGATCCACAAGCCACAATCACTAAGGGATACTTGGAATCGTCGTTTAACTTGGTTGCTAATCTATGAGTTGGGAAATCATAATCTTCTAGTTTCTTTGCTTGTCTTTGAATACCATGTGGAACTTCTTCCAAATCGGCAATCTGGCTTTTTTGGACAATAGCAGTGGGAGGTGATACAAATGATGCATTATTATTGGCATTTGGTTTGGCCTTCATCTCTTTCTGTGAATGATATTTCTCATCTCCTTGATTTTCCTCGTCTTCTTCTTCTTCTTCTTGCTCCTCTCTTGGTTGTTTAAACTCCGAATCCGAAGACAGAGAGGAATCAATCAATTCAGTACGTTTGGTAGGGATTTTGGAATGGTGTAAGTTTTTGTGTACCGTCTTCAAGTTACCTGAAGGCATGGAAGGGTGTGGCGGTGGTGCATCAACTGGATCGCCCATATCCGCCAATACTAAAGGTTGAATTGGGGCATTCTTAGGGATCTGTGATGAAAGAGCCGTTTGCTCAATATTAGGATTTAAAGAAGGAGGTGTAAAGTTTGGATCATTGGTTGGGTCCATTTTTATTCTAAAGGTCTCAATTGAAGAATATAGCTGTTATCAAAAGCAAAATAGTACCTAATTCAATATAGTGACTCTTTCCAAGCGTACTTCCGCAAAACAAATTTTTTTAAACCAAGGAAAGGGCGTGTGAAATTCAGGCCCACTGATTACCGAGATATTTCGAGGAATCAGTCTCGGTGCGATGCAATAATTGGTTTTTCAAGTTATCGGATTTAAGCCGTATGCATATATGACCAAGCGGGGCTCCTGGCTGATTTAAAGTGATGTCACTCCACTCACTAATGGTTATGGTTAGTGGGATCAACGAAAAACAAAAAAAAAAAGGAACATGACGTTACAGACAGGATTCGAACCTGCGAAGGTAAAACCCAATGCCTAACCACTAATTCGAAATTTTAGCAGGGCATCGCCTTAACCACTCGGCCACTGTAACGCACGATACCGAAATATTTGAAGAATTCCTATACCACTTACACCTCGATATTTATTTTCAAGCTTATGGAGATAGTCTTCATATATAAAGCATATCATCAAAAAATATGTATTATGAAAATGAACAATAAACATAGTTTCCAGAAATAAATTAAGTAGCTTCTTATTTATCAAAATGACCTTGAAAAAACTGAAGGGTTATAGCAAATGAACTTACTAATTACTGAAACAACTATATTCTAACTACAAATACTTTTTTTGCTAACAAATTACTATACAATTTAAATTATTCTTCATCAATTTCTTCGTACTTTTCAAGTCTATCTTCACCTTCATCTTCATCTTCAATCTTAACACCTCCTGAAACAGAGAATTGACCACCAGCACCAATTAATTGTATATCGTGATATTTAGTGGCCGTGTTATTGATTCGGGTTGGCTTCTCAACATCTTCATCCAAGGGACCTAAACCTGGACCATAAGTATCAGCAAACCCCCATGAGTAAACAACACCGTCTTGGGTGATAGCAAAGGAATGGTGTGATCCACATCCTAAACCTTTACATTTAACATCTTTGTTTCCAATGGTCAACTTGGTGGGGTGTGGAATGGATCTAACAGTACCATGTTGATCTTTAAAAGTATCATCAGGCAAATCTGCAATTCTAATTCCAACTTCTTTCATATCATATCTACCCCATCCAAATACTTCTCCAGATGATGTCAATGCTAATGAGTGGTGTTCACCACAAGCAATTTGTACAATATCTTTTTGGGATAATGGTTCAATTAAAGTTGGCTTGGTAATCAAAGAGCCATCTTCTAATTCACCCTTTGAGTTTGTCAAGGCACATTGACCAAATTGATTTAAACCCCAGGCATAAACATTATCTTCATGATCAATGGCAAAACAATGGAAATCACCACTTGCAATGTACTTTATGTTATATAATCCAAATTGCTGAGGTTCTAAAGCTCTGTAGCGGTGTCTTTCTAAAATCCTTCTTCCCAATTGGAATTGCTGACCATTACCCCATGCGTAAACTATACCTTTGGAATCCAAAGCTAAAACGTGATCTTTACCACCTGCTAATTGAACTATATTCTTGAATTGGGCAATCTTTAAAGGACTACGTTGGATTTTAATCTCATCTCTTAAGAAACCCAATAATCCTTCATTATTTCTGAAACAACCCCAGGCATAAACATCACCTGTATCAAGTAAAACAGCACTTAAATTGTCAGTGGCACAAAGTTGAACAATCTTCTTGTCTTTTGGTAATCCTTCCACTTTTCCTGGAGTTGACTCGGCCTCGTTTAAGTCACCATCATCATCTTCATCTTCATTGTTTCCGATTTCCTTTAATTGTTCTTTAACCTTACTAGTATCTCTACCTAAGACTCCACTGTCATTACCACCCCAGGACCAAACATTGTTGTTATTATCTAAAGCTAAAGTGTGCATACCCCCAACAGCAAAGTCAACAATCCTACCTTTAATCCTATCTTCAGTAAGGAATGGATTCAATCTAGGCCTCTTTACCTCTTTGTTCTTAGCACTAGGCCCTAAACCTAATTCGCACATAGATCCAGTTCCCCAAACAAAGATATCTAAAGGTGTTGACTTGACCTTAGGCAACTCATTGATTGATGGTAATCTAGAATATGAGTGTAAAATATTGGATGCAGATAATGTCTTGAGCTTTTTAGCATGACCGTTTGTATCAGGAGTTGCTGCCCTTCTTTTTCTTTCTAATGCAACCATCTTTGTTGGTGAAATTTTTTTGCTTTTACTAAGCTCTGCGAATAAATCAAAAATATATTAACATATGGGTATCGTTTATTTTTTTTGGCTACTATACAAATTTTTTAATTGAGTTTATGGGCATTTGGTAAATTGTATCCTTGTCTCTTATGCATGTACTTACTCTTTGTCTCTACAAAGAATCTAGCAGAATTTTGTAACAAGTATCCGAAAGAACCTACAGCTCTAACAAAGGCTAAGAATGCAACACACCATAAAATGAAACCTAAGTAGTAGTTACTTTTGGTAGCTCCAGCATCAAATACTTGTAACATTGTCATAATAAAGATCAAATTACAAAGCATCCAAATCAAAACAACTCTTGTTCTGACGTCTTTAGCATAGTCTTCACCAGCTATTGGTGATGGTCCTTCATTAGCACTCAATACTTTCTTGTTGGATCTTTTAGCCCGGATATTATATAATGTTTCCAAGTACACTTCGTCAATATTAACTTCAAGAACAACGGCTTCAAACTCTCCTTCTTCATTCTTTTCGATAATGTATTGGTTGGAAAGATCTTCTTGTGGATTGTTATCACCTTTAGTACCCCACGAAACATCATGGGTATTACAGAATGCAAATATTTGTAAAGTGCATGTGTATGAAGGTACCATAAGGAAGTATTGAATGGAACAGGTAATCATGTGCCATGGATCCAAGTATAAGATAGACATCAAAGTGTATAAACCATATGTAGATAATAGTGACACAACAATACTTATAAAGACATAAGTATTACCATCGCCTAATCCAAAATCTTTAATGGTACTAGCCACAAAATATATACCAACAATCAAAGCATATAATGCACAGACAGTCAATAAAATAATAAGCGTTTTAAATGTTCCTTTAGATCCTTGAGGTCTATTACCAATGGAAACAATAAATAAGGACGTCAACACACTAATGCAAAGATAGTTAAAGAGTGTGAATATCCAAAACCCACCATTGTGGCCCACCTCATCAATTAAGGAACCAGTTAAGAAGTAAAAGGTTAAGTAGAAGTTACTTAATGAAAAGAAAGAGAATACCAAATTGATAAGTTGGTAACAGAATTCCACGTGAAGCCAGAATTTTCTTGACAAGGAATGATCCGTTAACCAAATCTTTTTGAAATTTGACAATGAATATAAAGCTGCAAAGAAAGCACCATTAATCCATCTTCTTCTTTGGGATAAGAATTCAGGAATAGATTCAGGAACATCGGTTTCTGCAGTTGCTGATTTGACAAACTTCAAAACCCAATTTTCGTTTCTCTTTGCTACTAACTCCCAACACAAAATTCTATCTTCAGCTAAATACATATTGGCTTCAAAGAAGTTTGTTTTGGTGTTAGAATGAGTCTTGGTGGTATTTAAAAGATCTTCTCCTTTGAAATATGAGGCTAATGGTCCAGTTCCATCATCATTGTTCGTTAATGCAATATATCTGTATGCAGATAAGGCACCTGGTAACACAGAAATATATCCAAATAAAGATTCTAATGGTTTATCTAAAATATTGGACATCTTATATTCGAAATTTTGTGAAGCAACCAAAGGATTAGTCAAATTGATCCAGCCTTTACCCTTCATGGCTTTAATTTCACCAGCAGCACCAGCAACGTTAGAATCTCTGTCAAATGCTTTCCATAAGTTGTAAATTGCATGATTATCTGGTTTAGTACCAACATCCAATAACACTACGACATTGGGATCCAATATTGGGCAGAATGCATTAAATAACCACCTATGACTGTTAATTTTCTTCTGGTTCTTTTCTTTCAAGCAAAATACAACTTGTACTGGAGCCAATGATTTTTCATCTCCCTTAAACTTCAACTTTTCATCAATGGAAATTTGAGTGGTGTATTCAAAGATATGAGCATTTACCTTTTTATTATTAACATAAGGTCTAGCCAAGTTACCTTGGTACACACCAGTAGCAGTCAACAATTGTAAAACGCTTTCATTGACCTTATTTCTACCATCAGCAACTATAATAACTTGAACTTTTTTCCAGCTTTCTTTACCCCATACAGCAGACTTGTTTCTAGTACATAAATGAGCAATATTCTTCATTACAGCATGCATAGTTCTTGCAAATGCATACTCATCCTCATTATACATGGTAATACAAATAACCAATTCAGTTTCTCTGTTGAATTTTGAAGCTCTAAGTGAAAACCCATCACGTAAATATTCATCTGGCTCAGAAGTACAGGCAGTGTAAGTCATATTGGTGAATTCGCCAAATGGTGATTCGGTTCTAGTTAATACCTTTCTTAGCTCTTCAGGAACAGGATTTTCCAAAACTAAATTACCAGATTTACCATCAACTAATCTAACCTTTCTCTTAGTTGTGGTTTTTTCTCTGTTTGGAACATAACCATTTCTAATGTTGTTCATCATATCATTATCAATAGAAGCACCAAAATACTCACTTTCAGTACCCACATTGCTCGGACCGCTTGTGGCGTCATTATAATCAGCAACAGAAGAATGATAAGCAGTTGAATCGGAGTATAAAGAACGTTCCTCTAAAGCTTGTTGTTTCTCATAAGAATTATAATCATAACTATCTCTTCCTGTTATTGTTTCTTGGTCCTCTTCATAAGGATTGGCTTCTGCATAGGTTTCTGGAGAAAAAATTGGTTGTGGTGGTTCTAAGAATCTTTCACTTCTATGACTACTATTGACAGATCTACCATATTGTGAAGATCTTTGAGGAGACCCATTTAAATTAATAGATTCATTATCGTGTAAAATATTATCCAAAGTTTCGTCTTGTTCTTGAATCAGAATTCCAGTTTCTTTTTGACGTTTGGGCGATTCTCTGGATGTGAATTGAGCTCTAGGAGTTTGTTGTGTTAATTGTGGGTTGAATTGAAGGTTGGGAGTATTGTTAAGAAGAACTTTGTTCAAATTACCATTGATTCTACCACTCCTGGTAAAAATGTCTGGTGATTGTCTCGCTTGGGTACTTTGTGGGAAGGCCATAAACTGATCATCCTCGTCATCTTCTTCTTCTTCTACTCTGTATCTTCTAGGAGAAGTACGATCAACAAATGCAGCATTAGGGTATGAAATTTTATCTTCAAATGGATTATCTCCATCATTGAAAGGGCTGGACATGTTGTGGACTCCTGTTCTTACTTACACGTTAAATTGGTAGAATTATTTAATTTAATTGATGTTTTGGTTTAAATTATCTGTTCTCAATGTTTATTTATGTTTACAATAATACCTATTTGGGAAAATGCTTAGAATGCATATTATCCCATCGTGAAATTCTATTATAGACCTTACTGTCTGATAGGTATGTAAACATTGATATTTACGGTACATTGTAGTGTGGCGGGAATTTTGAAGTTCTTGCAATATTTAGATAACGAGTTGATTATGACTTTGATTTTCAAATGAGGGACTTCACAATATAGAAACATAATATCCCACCATTTGTTGTTAAAGACTAATCATAGGACCATTAGACGTAAACTTCAACCTCCCTGTTGTTTCAAGAAGTAGAATCTCTATCCATTAGGCCTGCCGGAAGCCTTTTTTAGCCATCTAAATATGAAGTGAAGTTTGTGGAGTTTTGATGGTTTGAAGTGCGCAATTTCAAATTATAAAGATAAGTATTATGGAGGAAGAGGATACACCCACCGGTTCCAGGCTTCATAGTAGTTCTGTATCCCAAGTATCATCTGTTGGTTTCAACAACCTCAAGAAACAAAATACAAATACATCTGTTTCAACAGTAACTTCATCTATATCTAGTAAGCCAAATCCATTAACTAGACTTTTCACTAGAAACAAGTCAAGTTCTACACTTGATGAACCTGTGGTATCCGATAATGAATCAGAAAGAACAAATATTGAGAAGAAACCCACCAATGTATTCAGATTAACCAAAATCAACAAAAGAAAAGGAAAAAATGCAAAAGATTTAACTGTCCAAACAGAAGGGTTAAGCATCCAACCACCTCCGCCATTAACTAGAAAAGCATCAGTAGGATCTCCTGTTTCAACATTGCACAATTTATTTCATAGATCCTCCACCAGTGCAAATTTTCCTACATCTGCTATTGACTCCATTGATGAACAATATCCCAGAAGTATTATCAATTTATCATCAAGTAACTCCAATTCTGCTATTAACGATGCTCATTTTGCCCAAGTTTACAAATTTACGGATTCAAATTACCTAATAGATGATGATAATGAAGATTTTGATTCCTTTAAAAAGGTTTTCCAACCTCCTGGTCAGATCATAAAGCCTAAATTCCCAAATAGTCCCGTGTCAGTAGCTAGTGATGATGACAACGAGGAATCAAAGTTTTGGAACACACTTCTTGTGCTTATGAAACCTGTTATCCTATCATCACAACAAAAATCACTCAGTAATGGTCTTAAGGCCCCGCAGTTAATCATGACTGAAGAGGATATATCCACTTTCATGCGAGACAATTTCGTAATCAACCTAACATTAGAAGATGAAGAGTTCATTGACATCAAATCGAGGGAAATAACTCAAAACTTGGTGA
Source organism: Yamadazyma aaseri (assembly GCA_947297635.1). Classification (NCBI taxonomy): domain Eukaryota; kingdom Fungi; phylum Ascomycota; class Pichiomycetes; order Serinales; family Debaryomycetaceae; genus Yamadazyma; species Yamadazyma aaseri. The sequence goes on along the minus strand of CAMYTP010000009.1, from coordinate 1,444,114 downwards.
ATTTCTTCAATAGACTTATGACTCTTTTCATCAAGGACTTTAAAGTCTTGAATATTGAGGATCTAGAACCTTTATGTAAGTTATGGGTCAAGTTACATGATGAGTGGGTATATTTCAGAGATAGAATAATGTACTTCATACTCAATAGCTTCACTTCTTTAAGCCAAAATAGCTTCATATCCAAACAGAAAATCGACATTGAAAGCTTACTTCTCAATTCGTTCAAAGATATAGTGGTGACACCTTTTATAGAGCTCAGAAACAAATCTTACAGCAAAGATAAATACTTCTTACAAAGCTACCAAGATGGTAAATTAATGAATAATTTGGTTCAATGCTTTGGATTGATCAATACTTTTCAGATATATGATGATACCAATATTAAGAATCATGAATTTTTGAAGTTATTCCTCTGGTTAACAGATTTATAAATTGTCTTATATAATGCTTAATGTACATGAAACGCGGTTACGTGTTGGGCGCATCTCACAAACTAAGCATTTTCAGTAATATAATCCAGTTTGTGCTACCTACAATAGACCAATAATTGTACAATCATACATAATAATGGCATTACCTGGACACTTGAAACAGAACCTTGTACCTAGTGAAATAAACTTCTTGACAACTAATGATCCTATCCAGATTTTACCAAGATATTCTATGAAATCGATTCAACTTACTGGGGTATGTTAGAATTTACCGATTACCATCTAGTTAGTTCGAAATCTACCTGTATTCGAACTCTCTTTGTAGTCCATTAGTGATCTATGTACTAACTTTTTTCAGAGCAAGATTCCCAACTTGAGGGCTTTAAGAAGAGAAGAAGTGCCCCTTTGGGTAGCGTTAATTTTAAAATCCCAAGGAAAGTGTAACATAGTCCCTCCACAATGGCTTAATTTAATATACTTGAAAGATAAATATGATGAAGAACGTGCTAACCCTATGAAATTTAGTGATTTACCTTGGAATTGGATAGAATTAAGCAAAATTTTGTTGGCCAAAGCAGCCGATGATTTATTTGATCCTGTTCACCAATTGCGTTCAGTATTACAAGATCTAAAGGAAATAAGACAAATAAAGACCAGAAAGGGGTTAAAAGAAGTTAATGAGTCGAATATTGGATTAACAGGCTTATCTTTACTTGAAATTAATGAAATAAGACCTTTCATGTTAACTGTTATGAATAAATTAAGGGAAATTCATGATACTATTGAACCAGATGATGAAATAGATATTAATGATGATCAAGAAGATGAATATGACTAATTATATCACCATTTCAGTCGAATATGTGATTGTATGAATTATTCTCTCCATTTATTTGACCATCGCACTCCAGTTGATTTCAAGAGAAATAACTCAAAAAAATTTACTGAATTTAGTCATGTCTAGGTCAAATCTTACAAGACAATTGACATCGAATCTTGAAAAACATGAGTTACGGACAAATTCTACGAGGAACTTGATCTTGTCTATCTTGAGATCAACAGCAACCAAAAGAGAGATGAAAAATTATTTGACTAAATATCAAGGACAATTCCAGTTCAGACAAGATCAACTAAGTAAAGATTACCAAAGAACTTTGTTTGTAGATAGATTCCTCCAGTCTAAGAACCCGTTCGGTAACATATATGATGAAGATGAGAACCGATTGCCTAAAATTCCTTTAAGACTTGCCATATTTAAAATTAGATTCAGTTCTATTTCTCAAGAGCATTGGGGTGGGATCCAAGAAACGTTGAAAAGATTAATTGATTTGGGTATAAGCCCAATAATTGTCATGGATACAGAGCAGGAATCTCTTTCGAATTTCAAATTAAAGGAATTGGCAGCCATTCTGCAAGGAAATAAGATCTTGAACTACCTAAGTGAAATCAAACCTCAATTAGTTAGAACATTATTCTACAAAGAAGATGATCAAGTTAAAATTAATAAAATGGAGCAAATTTTGATCCCGCTATATCAGAGCTTTGTTCCTATTGTTCAAACAATTGCATTTGACACTGCACTGTCTAGCCAGAGCTTTTTAAATCTGAATGAATTATTACTCGAATTATGTAAATCAATATTATCTACTAAACAAAAGGATATGCTTTCCATCGAGAAAATAGTATTGATAGATGAGAATGGTGGCATCCCTTCTATAGAGAGGAATCAGACAAGTCATGTTTTTATCAATCTTTCCCAAGAATACAGTGACATTGTGTCGGAGCTCTATATTGGGTTCTTAACTCCTAAAATTAGAGATTTGCATATTGGGAATTTGAATACAATTAATAAGGTCTTGACAACAATAAACGATATCACTGGTAATGATGAAACTACTGGTATCATCACTACCCCTGAAATTACATCCATAAATAATGATCATTTGAATCCAATAATCTACAACGTTCTTACAGATCGACCAATTATATCCTCCTCGTTACCACTGTCATTTCAAAGAACTCCCCAATTATCGACTTCCATCTTGAAGAGGGGCATTGATGTCCAGGTATTAGAGGCCAGGAACTATGCACGAGAATTCACATTGGAGAACTTAATAGAAGATAAACTTTTAGACAAAACCAAATTATTTTCCTTAATTGAAGACTCATTCGGCAAACAGCTAGATATAGAAGGTTACATGGCACGAGTCAATAATCATATTGCCACAATAATCATAATAGGTGATTATGACGGCGGAGCTATCATCACTAATGAAACCTTCAATGGTACAACAGTGCCATATTTAGATAAATTTGCAGTGGCAAAGAAAAACCAGGGGCTCCCCGGGTTAGCAGATATCATATTTAAGCTTATAATTAGTGCCAATCCGGATGAACTCATCTGGAGATCAAGAAAAACGAATCCTGTTAACAAATGGTACTTTGAAAGGTGCATTGGATCTTTTACGAAAAATGATTCTAATTGGAAGATATTTTACACTGGTGATATTTTCAATAAGAAGGTTCAATTGAAGAAGAAAAGAGATACTGTTAACATTCCAGAGAAGCTCCACATATATTCCAATATTTGCGAATCAATTGCTCCATCATTCAAGTAATTTAAAAATGTCTCATGCAAGTGTCGCGATAATGCAGAAATCTAAAATCAAAATCACATTTGTTGGGTCAACATGTCAAATGTTAGAACAAGAGTTGTAAAGGACAGGAAAGAAAAACCAGTGGAAAGCCGTATCGATGCTAAGGAAAACATGGAACCAATGAGATTACACTACTATCATGAATTGGATGAATGGCAAAAGGATAACCATTACATCAAGTCAGGTTATGTTAGAGGAACTAACTCTTACAAAGCAACCATTAAATCACTTTTCTTTATTCATAATGAGACTGGGAACATATACTCTCATTTATTGCCTTCAATGGTAATTCTTATTTCATTGATATATTATTTGCAATTCCATATTACCGTATATGAAGATCTGCTTAAATTTTGGGAATGGTGCAATTTTTTGCAATTCGGTTTAGCTGCTACCTTTTGTCTTGGAATGTCATCTATATTTCATTGTATCAAAAGTCATTCACATAAAGTTGCTAAAGTTGGGAATCTGTTGGATTATTTTGGTATTATCATTTTAATCACTTGCTCCTTGATTTCAATTATTCTTTTTGCTTTTCATGATGATCTATTAAGAGAGGGCATTTACAGTGTCATTTATCTTTCATTGGGATCACTATGCACATTTTTCACATTGGATCCCAAGTTTTCCTCCCCTGTTTACAGACCTATGAGATCAACAATATTCGTTTTGTTTGGCTTATCGGGCATTTTGCCGGTTATTGATTCTTTATACTACTTGGGTGTTGAAACTACTAATAAACGGGCCGGACTCAATTGGCTTATACTAGAAGGATTTTTCTATATATCTGGTGCAGCTCTCTATGCTGCTAGAGTACCTGAACGATTTACACATATTGAAGAAGATGAAGTAAGCTTGCTTAATAACCCTATATCTGGCATGTTTGATATTTGGGGTCATTCACACCAGATCTTTCATGTATTTGTAGTCATTGCTGCCTTCTGCCATTGGAGGGCTTTACTCCAATGTTACCATTATATGCATGAAACCGCGTAATAAGTCTATCGAATTTTGGCTTTTAGATATATATATATATCAATAAATAGCATAGCATTAATATGGACTATAACCATTTAGTTATCGTTCCATGTCATGGTATATGGGAATACGACGCTGAAGTTCATGATCATCAAAATGCTGGTGATAATAGAAGCGAATGGCTTTTAGCATCCTTTCAAATTGAAGGTAACGATCACTTATGCTTTAAAGACCATCTACTCAAAGGTTATGAAATCATTAGCAATGACCCACAAGCGCTGATGGTGATATCTGGAGGACGTACGAAGCAAGAATCTAAGATTAGTGAGGCTTGTTCTTATTTCAATTTATTGAAATTCTTGAAAGAAAAAGCAGAGTTTGATAACATATTATTGGAAGAATTTGCAAGAGATTCTTTCGAGAATGTCATCTTTCTGTTATGCAGATTCTACGAAAAGTTTAACAAATACCCACAAAGAATTACTATTGTTGGATTTGAGTTCAAAAGATACAGGTTCTTGCATAATCATCTAGAACAGGCCCTCATGTTTCCCATCGATAATGTCTCATACATAGGTAATGAACCAAACCCTCCTGATAATAGAGAAGCATATTTCAGTGATTTAAAAGACTGTGAGTACAAATACGCAGTTCGTCTTTTTGAAACTGACTTTTATGGAGTTCAAAACCCCTTGTTAAAGAAGAAATTGACCAGAAATCCATATAATACTCGACATAGTTATGACTCAACTAATCCACTTTTAAAAAGCATATTATTGGCTATTGATGATAATACGTCTCTTAAAAATGACGAAATACTAGATATTGTGTCACATACAGCACCTTGGTTATAGATTTAAATAAATATTTCAGTATTTTATTTTTATTATTTAATATGCTACATACAATTGAATTAGTTTTTTAAAGCTCTTCTTGACTTCACAGCTCTACTTAACTCTTGTAACATGTCAACGGTAGTTTCCCATCCAACGCAACCATCAGTAATGGAAATACCATATTTCAATGATGATCTGTCTTGACCGCTTGGTGGCATTGGTTGTTTACCTTCATTGATATTAGATTCAATCATGACACCAATAATAGCATCTTCACCTTTGGAAATTTGTTCAGCAACTGTAGATAAAACTTTTGGTTGGTTTTGGTAATTCTTTTGTGAGTTATCGTGAGAACAGTCAACCATTAATTTGATACTTGGATCAGAACTCTTGGAGATAGCTTCCTTAGCAGCCTTGACAGATTCACTATCATAGTTAGTAAGGTTTTTACCACCTCTTAAAATAATGAAGCAGTTGTCATTACCTTTAGTGGTAGTAATAGCAGCCATACCATTTTTGGTAACACCCATAAAATGGTGACCTTTGGAGGCAGCTTGAGCAGCATCTAAAGCAACCCCAACGTTACCATCAGTACCGTTCTTGAATCCGATTGGGAAAGATAATCCAGAAGCTAATTCTCTGTGTAATTGAGATTCGGTGGTTCTAGCACCGATGGCACCAAAACTCAAGAAGTCACTAAAGTATTGGGGTGAAATTGTATCTAACATTTCAGAACCAATAGGTAACTCAGCTTTTTCAGTTAAGTCGGCATATAATTGACGGGAGATTCTTAAACCCTTGTTGATATCGAAGGTGTTATCAACATTAGGGTCATTAATTAAACCTTTCCAACCTACCGTGGTTCTTGGCTTTTCCAAATAAGCTCTCATTACAATCACTAAATCCTCTTCTAATTCTATGGCTAACTTCTTCAATCTGGCAGCATATTCTAATGCAGCATCTGTATCATGGATAGAACAAGGACCCACGATAACTAAACATCTGTCATCATTACCTTTTAATATTTGTGCACTTTCATATCTACCTTTCAAGACAACATCTAAAGCCTTCTTGCTGGCTCTAATTTCATTAGTTAAAACTAATGGGGAGATTAATGGATCGTAGCCTAAAATTCTGGTATCGTCGTATTCTTCTGGAATTGGAGTATTACTCATGGTTATTCTGGTCTTTAAATATAAATTAAATAGACTTTTTTTTTCACTATCTGCTCGTGGTATGTGTGGAAAAACCTCGAGAAAATTGTCATAAAGTTCGATGACTCTTTTACAGTCGTGTAATGAAGAATAAAGATTTTCTTATAAAGTCAATTAGCCTTCATCACATCATTGGTCTGTGGGTGGGATATATCAAATATTAAGCGTGATTATCTTGTACATGATCCTGATATCATTCCATATATGTCTCGGCTTATAACTCAGCTCCTAGTGAAAAGTTCCTCATTATAAATAAATGAGTTTCAACCCAAAACGGATTTATTTTTCCGTGAATCAGTATTCCATATTCAAAGATTCTTAAACGAACAAGCATTATGACTAACCACCTAAAAAGGCTTCCAAATATCTATTTTTATTTCTTATTTTAGAGGTCATTTAGCTCGTATATGTTGACTAATCAAAGGTTTATCCGGATTTATGATATACACACTACCACTTTATGGTACATAATGGTTGCGTACATTGAGAACCAACTTAAAACTTGGTTTTATCTCTAAAAGTTGCAATTATGAATTAACGTGATATCAAGGAAATTATTACATTTTATATAGCGTTACATTGACTATTAAAACAATTATGACAGAAATCAATAAGGCTGTCAGTAAATTTTGAGAAACTATTATACACAGCCCAAATGTCCTATCTAAAGGATAGGGAACCTAAGAGAACAAGCCTGCTCTTAGGTCTGTTTGTTTGACAATGGCATATACTTTTTACAAGCTATAAAGTAAAATTGAGGTCGGAGTTTGTCAGTATGCTTTTCCTTTGATTATCAGATTTTATCGTTTTATAATAAAGAACTTCTCATTCTGTGATTACTTTATCTGTGAAAATCACATAATATAGTTGACTATAGAAATTGAGCTTGATAATTGTAGAAATATTAATTTAATTTAATTCCATCTTTTAAACAACAGTTTCAAAACCTTAAAGGCTTGATTTCAACGAACACTAAACAATTTTATCTTCCCATCAACAAGCCACTCACAATAACGTTCACTACCTAATTCGCCTTATTGTTAATATATTAGACTTCAGGTACTTCCGCACGCGATACAGGAGAATCAAAATCTACCATATCATGGACATCAACTTATCGGAAGACAGACGAATATTCATATCATTTCTTGGATTTGGTTTATTGAATAACATATTATATGTAGTTATATTATCAGCAGCTGTTGACTTAGTGGGGCTGGAAACTCCTAAGGCAGTTGTGTTATTGTCTGATATAGTACCCGCTTTTATTATGAAGTTATTCGCTCCATTCTTTATACATAAAATCCCCTATAAGTACAGAGTTTGGTCACTTGTTGGTCTCTCATCTTTTGGAATGCTTATAATCAGCTTGTCCGCCAGCACTAACATATTTTTTAAAATCATTGGTATCTGTATGGCATCATTAAGTTCAGGTTTGGGTGAATTAACATTCCTTCAATTAACTCATTATTATAGCGAATTACATTCAATTGGGGGGTTTTCCAGTGGAACTGGGGTAGCGGGCTTAGGTGGTAGCTTTATTTTCATGTTTTTAACTAACATTATGGGATTGGAAACCTGGTTGACATTATTCGTTTTCTCAATTGTGCCAATTGGTTTCCTTATTTTATACAAGTATTTATTACCCAGTCCTACTAGCCCGATAGTCGAATACCAACTGTTATCTACATCACTAAACAGCAATAATTTATCCAATAAAAGTTTACTTGATCATATCGAATTGACAATTAACGACATTAGACCATTGTTGAAACCATTTATGATTCCTTTATGTTCTGTTTACGTATTTGAGTATGTTATCAACCAAGGAATATCTCCCACGCTTCTATTCCCTATTGAAGACTTACCTTCGTGGCTATTCAAATCGTTTAGGGATATATACGTTGTTTATGGCTTCTTGTACCAATTAGGTGTTTTCATATCAAGAACATCTATAAACTTTGGTGTAAGATTCAAAAAGTTGTATGTTTTCAGTATTTTGCAGTTTTTGAATGTCTTGATATTACTTAATCAGTCAATATTTTACCTGCCTTTCAAGACTATCTGGTTATTGATGCTAGTTATTTTCTATGAAGGGTTATTGGGTGGGTTTGCATACGTGAATACATTCGTTTCTGTTAGTGAGGAGTCTCCCAAAACTAAAAGAGAGTTTAATATGGGGTGTGTAGGAATGAGCGACAGCTTAGGTATTGTTATAGCAGGTTTGATAAATTATGGATTAGAGACCAAACTATGTCATATTCAAGTCAATAATGGAAGGGATTGGTGCTTAAAACAAACAAACTAATTGTTCTTATCTTGAATATATTGTAAATTCTATTATATACAGACTCCGATTATTAATTCATTGAAATCACGAGGATGTGCGGAACCAAAACCACATTTTTTGTGAGTCAAGATACTTGACGCTTGATAAGGTCGTAAAAAATCTCACTTGTATGAACATTTGGAAATCGTTAAGATTTTGTCCAATTAAACCTACACAAATTTCTCATATCAGAAGACAAATGACTAAAAGTGCCGCTGACTTATATAATCCTTATTTTTACAAACCAGAAGGAGAGAAGGATATTTGGTCTTTGATCAACGAGGCTGCCCAGGAAGCTGCAGCTAAGAACCCCGACAGACAATTATTCAATTTGGGACAGGGGTTTTTCTCCTACAACCCTCCTGATTTTGCTTTGCAATCTGTGGAGCACGCTATTTCCAAGCCTCAATTCAATCAATATGCTCCTGCCAGAGGAAATCCCAACTTATTGACTAGTTTGAAGGCTAAATACTCTAAAGATTTTGGCTATCCAATTGAAACAGATCAAATTGCCGTCACCACAGGAGCAAACGAAGGTATGTTATCTGTTTTTTTTGGATTTTTAACTCCAGGTGATGAAGTTATTGTTTTCCAACCTTTCTTTGATCAATATATTCCAAACATTGAGATGACTGGTGCCAAAGTTAAATATGTTGATTTCAAGTTCCCAGCTAAATTCAATTCTGAAAATGTAACTGGTGATGACTGGGAAGTCGACTTCGAGCAATTAGAAGCTGCTATTAGCCCCAAGACCAAAATAATTGTTATAAACACACCTCATAATCCAATAGGGAAAGTATTCAATGAAAAGGAATTGATTAAAATTGGTGAACTTGCTATTAAACACAATTTGATTTTGTTAAGTGATGAAGTCTATGAGAATTTGTACTTTGAGGATAAGTTCACAAGACCTGCCACTTTGGACTTACCGGAATTAAAGGAAAGATTATTAACTGTTGGATCAGCTGGTAAATCATTTGCGGCAACTGGTTGGAGGATTGGGTGGGTTGTAGGCCCAGCACCATTGATCAAATACGTTTTGGCAGCTCATACAAGGATTTGCTTCTCTTCACCTGCACCAATGCAACAAGCGGTTAGTGAAGCATTTGTCAAGGCCGAGGAGAACAATTATTTTAGTATTACCAGAGAAGAATACATCAAGAAGTATGAAATTTTCACTTCAGTTTTTGATAAATTGCAATTACCATACACAGAAGCTGCAGGTGGGTACTTTTTATTAGTAAACCTCCTGAAATTGAAGATACCAACTGATTATGAATTTCCCGCTTCATTCAAATCGAAAACTAATGATTTCAAGTTAGCATACTGGCTAATCAATGAATTTGGAATTGTAGGCATTCCACCAACGGAGTTCTTGAAACCAGATGCAAGAAAAGGAAATGGTTTAGAAAATTGCCTCAGATTTGCTGTTTGTAAAGATGACGAGTTTTTGAAAGCTGCAATAGATAGAATAAGTTTATTAAAGGATTACTTGTAAGCAATAATATCATTAGACGTTTAATTTATAGATCTAAATACAAACTTTTTGAAACAATATGGAATATCACCAAATTCGTCTGGGCCTACTTCATTTTCCTCATGTATTAGCATCAATTCCTCATCTAACAACTTCCACAAGAGATCTCTGACATCTTCATAGCTTCTGCGGAGTGGTACTTGTATTATAACTGTTGTATCTTTACCAACAAATTGTGAAAGAACTTTCTTGATTAAATGAGGATGGTCTGCGGAATAAATTGGATCACTCAAGATTATAGTTTTGAACTTTAGTGCAGGGTGCTTTTGACAAAATGCTAATGGATTTTCCCAGTCTAGTTCCTCTACGTGTCCATCTAATCCATTTAACAGGAGATTGTCTTTCAAGTTCGGTAAAATTTCTTTCAAATCAGTTAAATAAATATCGTTATATCCCAAGAGTTTGCAAGTAATCCCAACCAAACCAGTTCCCGAGCCCAACTCTAGAATCGGTTCCTTCAACAAAGACTTGTCATTGATTAATTTTTGACTCAATATCAAAGAAGATCCCCATGTTTTAAGGCCAAGGTTGTCATTAGTTAACGATGGTTCCTTTAGAGTTATGTAGTCAACTGGAATGTGATGCATGTTTTTCAATTTGATCTTCCTGATCAACTCGGGCTGTGCCGTTCTTCCACAATTTTCTGAAATACGAAGACTGGCTTCCTTTTGAATTAAATCTTTGTCTTCAGTATTCATCCACTTAAGGTCGTTGGAAACAATTCGTGTCAACCATTCATTATAAGAATTGTTTGTTTTCAAGGTCATACACAATTTAGGGAGATACTGAAGCTTATGAACTGAATTGAGTCTTGGACAAAACTGTTCTAACCATGGGATGCTCAGCTCAATGATATGATATGATATATTTTTATTCTCAAAAACATTAGATGGATCTTCTCTTTCAAAGTCATCTTGGTTAAAATTCCAGACCTCATCGAGTGCCATAAGTTTAAGGATTAATAATAGAACATCTTTAGGTGGTTGTGCACTCAACATTGGGAGATCTAAGATATGAAGTGGAGCAAGCTCATCAAACAGTTCAAGCTCTGAAGTAGCATTCGTGGATATATTGACCTTCAAATCAGTTAAATAAGCATATTCGCTGTTCAACGTGCCCAGATCAACTGTGTATTCATCATTGCCTTTGGACTCTTTCGGGCTAAATAAAGTTAGGGGATCAAAGTCCATCTAACATAAAATTTCCAAAATGCGATGTTCATCAAACTGAATTATCCGAGTAACTTGTATACATAAAACCCGTTGTATTATTTATTACAGGACTAACCTTCTATTTAAAATATTAAAAGTCTGTGACTCTCCCATTGAATGACCAATCATTAAACTTCAAAGGATCTTGTTTAGGCCCACCTTTTTCACCGGTTTTTGGGTTGACATCACCCTCGAACTCAGGAATAATCCTAACATAACTTGTGGAAAAGCCACCAATATCAGTTCTCAAGTTTGGTGGTGCTGTTGAACCAGACTTGGTACCATTTCCTTGTATCTTTTGGTTGTAATCATCTATGGCAGCTTGAGAGTTTGCAATCTTTTGTAATCTTTCAAATTCCTCTTGCTGCTCTTTAGGAAGCTTAGGTGGTGATGGCATCTGATCTGGCATGAACTTGGAAGAATAAAATCTCACAGGTATGTAGCTCTTGCCTACTACTCTATTAAAGTGTTTAAGCATCTTAGGTGTTCAAAGGAAAAAAAAAATGATTTGATTTAATACTCAGGTTTTCCGTATCGGCCTCATAAATGCGACCTATGCAACCTGGTCTTCGACTGTGCATCGCGCTTATTAATAGTTGCAAAAGGTGTCATAGGGGTTTTATACGAATTATTTATGAGAAGAGTAAGAAGTATTACAGTAGGTCACTTGACCACTTATCTTACCAGGATTACTTTAAAACGCCCGTGAAATTTCACGCATACTGTATATATATTGGTACTCCGCGATTGAGGCCCAACAATATTCTCCTCCAGTACGTATAATAGCCGCTTGGGAAGCAAATTTATCATAGGCATTTATAATTTGTTGAGTTATTTTAACAGATACTAGTTAATAGATGACAAACAAAGAGCAGAAGTTTGCCTTAATAACTGGTGCATCCTCTGGTATTGGATACGCTATGGCTGTATCCTTAAGTAAAAGAGGATATAAAGTCTTTGGCTGTTCACCAAAATCTGAACTATTCCTCATGAAACCGTTACAAGAACAATATGGTGTCTTTCCTTTTGATTGTGATTTGACCAATCTTGACGATATCATAAGGGCTAAAAGGCTAATTAAAGAAGAAACTGGCGGTAAATTGCATATTTTGTATAACAATGGAGGTATTTCCCTAGGTGGACCGGCAATTGAATATGATGAATCTGAATTGAACACATTGTTCCAAGTTAATGTTATTGGGCATATTAACATGACGAAGCACATGGCAGACTACGTAATTGCAGCCAAAGGAACCATTGTTTTTACTTCTTCCATAGCATCTATCATCCCTTTATCTTGGGTTTCTGCTTATAATGCTACAAAGGCAGCAATTGATATGTATGCAAAGACATTACATGCCGAAATGAAGCCTTTCGGTGTGAAGGTGTACTCTGTCATTACAGGTGGTGTTAATACTGCAATTTGCGATCGTAATGTGAAGAGCACCATAGCAGGAAGTAAATTTGAAGTTGATGGAATTTATGAAAGCCTTTATTCTAGTGCAAATATGTCTAGAAATCAATTGACCACAGAAGAACCTGAAGTATACGCAGAGGGAATTGCAAATAAAATCACATCCTCCAAATCCTATGGTTTCAATATTTACAAAGGCTCAAGGGCATACATTCTCTACCTTGTTAGTTTGCTTGTGCCCTTATTCTTAATCCAATGGGGTGTGGCTTTCCATTTCAAGCAATTGAAAGTATTTAGAAATATTCGAAAACTTGTTAGTAAGAAAAAAAGAGCTTAAATAATGTGTATTAATGTATTTGTGTTTTAGTTTGACATTTTGTAATTGTCTGTGGAGAAAGCTATAGTGTTCAATCAGGATTATCTATCTAAGCGGAAAAATAAGACTAGATACCGCAAGCTTATCTATTGCCTAAATAGGAACTACGAGCCAACGAGAGTAAATAAAACGATATAAAAATGCTGAATAGCCCTCATTTACAAAGAATCATAATCAGGCTGACATAGAATCATGAGTTTCCAAAATTTGAAGATAAAACCAAATAGACTAATAAACAGTATTCATGAAACTGCTCAATGGGGTGCAAAATTTCCTTGGGGGCCTGAATCAACTCAAACTGGTGTATGTCGTTTAACTTTAACAGATGACGACAAAAAAGTTAGAAACTGGTTTGTTGAAGAAGTTAAATCTCTTGGTTGTACTGTTAATATTGACAAATTAGGTAACATTTTTGCTATTTATCCTGGGAAGAATGAAGGTGTACCTACAGCAATTGGCTCACACCTTGATACACAACCAACTGGGGGAAGATATGATGGTATATTGGGTGTTTTAAGTGGGTTAGAAGTACTTAGAACCATGAAAGACAATAGCTTTGTTCCAAATTATCCCATCGCAGTTATTAATTGGACCAATGAAGAAGGAGCTAGATTCCCAGTTTCATTGATGTCCTCTTTAGTTTGGAGTGGAGCAAGAGACCTTGAAGAAGCTTATAAATTAAAATCTATAACCGATGACACCCCTGTAACAGTAAAACAAGAATTGGAAAGAATTGGTTATCTTGGAGAAGTGGAGGTTAGCTACAAGGAGAATCCAATAAAGTGTCATTTTGAGATTCACATTGAGCAAGGCCCTATTTTAGAGCAAGAAAAAAAGAAAATAGGTGTTGTAGTTGGTGCTCAGGCTTACAGTTGGAATAAGGTCATTGTCAAAGGTAAAGCAACACATACAGGAACTACACCATTTGTTGCCAGATCAGATGCTCTCTTGGCAGCTTCCCTTATGATTTCTAAAGGCAGTGAGCTTGCAAAGAAGCATGATGGGTTACTTTCTGTGGGTGTTTTAAATTTATTACCTAGTGTTGTGAATGTAATACCAGATCATGTTGAATTTGTGGTTGATACTAGACACGTTGAAACCTCTTCAATGTACAAAATAGTTGAAGAATATAAACAAGAATTCGTGAAAATCGCAGAAACAGCAGGAAAAAAAATCAGTGTTGAATTTGAAACTATAATGACATCGGAAAGTGTCAAATTCAATGAAGAATGTATCAGTTGCGTCAGATCTTCAGCTATTGAATTATTTGGCGAAGAAAATGTAAGAGACATTGTAAGTGGAGCTGGCCACGATAGTTGTGCTACTAGTGCCTGTGTTCCTACCTCAATGATTTTCATTCCATCAAAGGATGGTGTAAGTCATAACCCTGAAGAATATTCTACACCAACCGAAGTTGCCGATGGATTTAAAACATTGATCAATGCAGTCTTAAAGTATGATTCCTTAAGAAGAGATTAGAATATATTTAATAGAATAGTTCGCGCGATGGTACCTCTAAGATAAATATTATACTTGTGACGATGGAATTCCCTCCTGCTCCACCCCCTCCGTCATCGGTAGAGAAAGAACCCACCCTACTTGAAGGGCTCAATGAGAATATTCTGTATGACCAAGAAAAGCGACAATTCATTTTCACTACAATCAAGGATGGGAAAACGGAAGAATATCAGTATAGTTTTGTTGTCAACCAATGGATTTTAATAAAGAACCATGTAATGGATGACCATGAGCTTGAAGAAGAAGCTAACAAAAGTGAAATTCGGCAAATAAAGAAAAGAAAATTGGAAGATATCAGATCACAAAAGGAGACTCTACTCGAAAACCGTAATTCAGGTATTTTCATCAGCAACTTACCTGTAATAACTGAAGAAGAATTGGAATCCACTTTCAGCAGCTATGGGAAAATTGCCATAGATAAAGGTAATTCTCCCAGGATAAAGCTATACTATGATGACAATGATAAATTTAAACATGAAGCATTGATAATTTACGAAAATGCCAAATCTGTAGACTTGGCTATTCAAATAATGGATAAATCAATTTTGAAGGGTCAAACGATAAAAGTTGAGAGGGCGAGATTCAATTCTGACAATGAAGAAAAATTAAAAGCTATAAAAGATAAATTTTATGCCAAGATAATTGTTATAGAGAATATGTTCACGACGACAGATTTAAAAAATGATGTACATCTCTCAAACGATCTTGAAAGTGACATTAAAGATGAGTGTATCGCATTAGGAATAGAGGATTTGGTGAAAATCAGTTTATTTCCTCAAGATGAAATAGTAACAGTCAAGTTCAAGGATCCACAGCTGGCAGCAAAAGTGATAAAAAAATTTGATTCTCGCTATTATGATGGTCGTCGTTTACATGCATACAAGTATGAAGGAAAATGTTACTCCTGAGATTATATGCATGAAATGGAACGGCTTTGTTACAATGGTTATTCCGACTTTCAAAAACCGACCAATAGTATCAGTTTGGGCACTTGGTGTAATGAAATAGAACTTAGAAGCGCCGACAACGGGATGTGCCAAAATCAAGAACATTTTCTTGTCATGATGAACAACTTGAAAGAAACATTCAACTATATCTAATTATGTTATGATTCAACCATATGTTTCAATACAACTCAAGAAAATAATTATATAATTCGTAATTACTCCCATTTTGTATAATTTCGATAAGTGAGCTTGAAGTAAAGTTAAAGATGGTTCTGTGCACTGACGATAATCATGCATGTACAATGCATAATGGGATTGATAATTATTGAGATGGAATCGATAAAAACTTAAAATTGGAATTTCAATGTCTCTGGAAAAAAGCATTTAAATGCTTCCCAATATCCTTGGATTTGAAAAATACAAATGAATTCTGATTGCAAAGGTGACGGTTTAGAAGTTGCAAATTCCAAAGTTGAGAATAGTAAGCACTCTGAAGAGGAAGAGGAGGCACAAATTGAATTAGATCAATCGTCAATACTTAAAAGTGCCTGGGATAAAAAACTTATCTGGGTTGCATACATAATTGTTATTCTTACAGCTTTTATTGAAAATTTTGCAAATGATTCTACAAGCTCCTTGGACTCATATGCAACTTCAAGTTTTAAAGCACATTCGATCATTGCTACCGTTGCTGTTGTTTATAAAGTTACTGCCATTTGTGCCTACCCAATAATGGCTAAATTGGCTGATATTCTTGGAAGAGGTGAAGGCTTCACTTTTGCTGTTTTGTTCTATACTTTGGCTTATGTACTTTATGCTTCTTGTACAAATGTTGAAACATATGTTTCTGGGGAAATATTTTACTCAATTGGTAAGAACGGTTATCGTATTTTCCAGCAAATTTTCATTGCTGACACATCTTCGTTAATTAACAGAGGTTTTCTTTCACAACTTCCAGATGCTATTGGTGCAATCCCTTCTTTGTATGCTGGAACATATGTTATGGATAGTTTCTTGGAACACTCA
The DNA here is from genome assembly GCA_947297635.1 of Yamadazyma aaseri. Lineage (NCBI taxonomy): Eukaryota > Fungi > Ascomycota > Pichiomycetes > Serinales > Debaryomycetaceae > Yamadazyma > Yamadazyma aaseri. The sequence continues at coordinate 1,427,640 of CAMYTP010000009.1, read as the reverse complement.
ACATGGAGATGGGGATATGGTTGCTTTGCTATTGTTCTTGCAGGGTCATTGATACCACTTGCGATAATGATGTTCTACCTTGATCACCGTGCAAGAAAATCAGGAGAAATAAAGAAAATACAAATAATGAAAGACGTCGATCCAAACCTCCCTTGGTATCATAAATCGTTTAACGTATTATTTATTGAATTGGATATTCTTGGTGGAATTCTTCTTATTAGTGGTATGGCTTTATTCTTCATTCCCTTCACTTTAACAGGAAAAAAATCATCATACAGATGGCACGAAGCAAAGTTGATCACTATGTTAGTCGTCGGGCTTGTTCTTCTTTTTGTATTTAGTATATGGAACTTCAAATACTCCAGAAAGCCTTTCGTTCCTGTTTCAGCTTTGAAATCTCGGTCTGCCGTTATTATCATCATCCTCGTTGCCTTAGATCTTTGTGAAAACTCCTCTTTTGCAACATACTTCATTACCACGTTACAGGTCTCAGGCTATCATACTGCAGGTAGTGCAACAAGAGTAGATAGAGCTAAGAAGGTTACTATTAATGTTTTTAATGTTGTAGGTGGGCTTTTAATGAAGTATTCCAAAAGGTCAAAAATTTATGCTTTGATCGGTATTCCCATTCTTGTTCTCGGTCATGGATTGTTGGTGTGGTTCATGTGGAGGGACAATAAAATTGAAAGGACATCTTTATTAATCATGGCAGAAGTATTCATCGGTATAGGTAGGGGATTATATCAATGTTCCTGTCAAGTTATTATTCAAGCACTTGCTGGGGCCCAAGGAGTGGCCATGTCAACGGCCTTCTTTCTTGCTTTTAACTCGGTTGGTTCACTAATTGGAAGTGCTATCGCAGGTGGGGTTTGGAATTCTTTATTATTACACAAGCTTGAAAACTACCTACCTAAAGAAAATAAACCAGATGCCACTAAGATTTACCAGAGCATTGTTGTGGCTAAAAGTTTCCCCAGAGGAACCGCCGCAAGAGACGCTATTGCAAGATCATACTCTGAAACAATTCAGGTGATTGGTTGGATAGGATTAGGTGTCATTAGTCCCATGTTGATATTAATGTGGCTTCTTGAAGATATTAAGCTCACAGAATCAAAACATGCTTTGGAAGATGAATTAACAGAAGCAGAAGGCAATAACCTTGACCTAACCAGTGAAAGATTGAAAAAGGAAATACCGTAGACATTCTCTATAAATATATACAACTCAAACGCGAGCTACTTTAATTAGTTGTCGTACGCTTAATACAAGAAATGTTAAATTTCTGAAACAACAAAAAACTCTGATGTTCTTGACACTTTATAATACTCATATCAAGTTTTACAGCATAAGGTAATATGTGACAACTACACCGTTATACATCAACATCCATATAAAATTACCTTTTAATAGTTGATACATTCTTTGATCAAAATGTGAAGGTACAATTCTACTACTGCAAGTATCATAAAATATAAGGCCCATAACTGCTGCGATTAAAACCTTTATAATCAAATCAACGAATAGAAGTCATACACCTTGAATGATCTCTCAAGTGGGTCAAACAAAGGACCAATGTATGACATCAAGGTCCTTAATTTGCAGTCCATTAATGAGGAGTCTAAGATAAAATCATGAGGATTAGCATAAAACAAATCATTATATATTACATATGTAGCACATATAACAATAAGACCCTTCGGCTACTACTAAAACTTAGTCAAATTGCTTTATGACTATCCATTAGATTATTATAAGTAATCATCATGCATCCTAATACTTCATCATAAGACTTACCAGACCTTTATACATAGCAATCGCTAAAATTAAACTACATTTGCGATTGTTTCGGTGATGTCAATATAACCAACTATTGATGATCTGTTGTTTTATCTCCTCTTTAATTTAACCATACTATTCACTTCATCTTTTCGACTCTGTTCAGTTAAATCAGTCTTTCCTAGTGACAAAGAATCATTATCCAGTCTTGGAGACTACAAAACCCTACTTTGCATCATCTTGCACTATTATACAATCTATTTTATATCAAATTCGTCAACTATATACTTAGGAACCACTGGCATGATTTCCATTAAAACTAATCGCTTTCATGAAAGTGTATCTTTGTCAATTGCCATTTACATAACATTATAAAGCCCAGTTTTAAGATATTCCATATTCAATGGCGACACACTAAAGAAAAATATCTATTCCATGAAATTTCAAAATAGTTAGGCTGGAAATATTTCGTAACAGCCCCAGTTTTCACTGTTTAACAAAACTTATAAGACTTACAAACAATATTCAAAAGATTCACCTAGTGATTGAGTATGAATATTTGCAATATAGGCACTCAATTGGAATGCGCTTCTTACAAAGAATCACCTTCTTGGATAAGCAATATATGATAAAAAATGGGATATTCTCTTGAATTACTTTGTATATTACTAAGCTTACCTTACCTATAAAAAGATTTCATCATTTATCACAATATACATTCTTTTATGAAAAATACCACCGATAACAAAATGAAGCTTTCAATTGACGTAGTAACCTATTAACAGTTATTTTTCTATGACATGGTTATAACCAAATTAGTTGTTGATTCCTTGGAGTTGGCAATTCAAGCTTGACCATATAATCATAAAGATTGCTCTAAATCATTTTAACCACTAAAGTCTTCAAGCGATAGGTTCTATTGACATGCTGTTGGACGATTGAGAAATCGTGTTGATAGTTGAAATTCAATCTGGAATTTAATGAAAGGCGCAAATATACCGAAAAAGATTGTAAGTCAGTTAACAGCAGAAGAATTAATTAGAATCTTAGGAAAGCTATCATATTTAGAATCAACATGGCAGACAGGCAAACAGAACGAATTTGATTTCCAAAGAAGTTAGTTGTTCAAGCTAACTTCATTATATCGCCATGCATTGCGGAACCAGCTATGAAGCTCGATAGTATATGTAGTAGCAAAAACAGCAATTCCTCGATTAATTTCACTATAAATCCCATGCTTTCATGGCAAGCTCTTGAGCTTGATTAGAATCATAATACGTGGACTCTGTGTCATATACCTGATAAAATATGTAATCTATTGTAATAGAATTTAATGGCTAACCTTGAAAAGTGGCCTACTTTTTAAATACTACACTTAGAAGCATGAAACAAACTATGATATTTGTTTCTTACTATATAACTATACGGTCTAACATTATTGGTGCAAATAATAATTTACACATTTATATCTAAAATAGTTTATAAAATCTGGTCAAAATAATGAGCTCAAGGCATCGTTACTAACTAGCTAGTAGGTACTCATTTGTTGTGACTGGATTGACAAACCTTCACAACAATCCTCTTGGGCCTGGTGAAATAACAATTTCGGATCATTAGGTTTATGAATGCCCAGGTTTTGGAATAATCGCAATTTAATGATTAATTGAGGCTAATGTTGAAGGCGTTAGATGGAAGTTATATGATACAGCCTTGTGACTTATGTTGTTTCTAGTTGGCATTATTCTCACTTGGAAAACTTTTAGTTTACACTAGTATAGAAAGCTTGCTATTACTACTTACAATGATCATGTTTATCGGAGAGTTATTGGATTACTGAGAGGGTACATGAATTTGCTACAGTTAAGTAAATCTAGTTGGATACCGAAGGTTTTCCAGACCGGTCTACCAGACCGACTACTTGAAAAAGAAATAACAAATATTGACATAACTTATATAATTATTAAAATTCTTAAGCCAATTTATGGTTGGGCGTTCGGGTGTTTTTGTCTTCAGCAGCACCATAAGGTGAAGGATTAGGTTGGTGGCTTTAGGGCGGGAGTTGAAGCAGTGTTTGACAATATTATTTGCGATATTATTTATTTCAACAGGTCAGTGGGTTTCATTTTATTTGCTACTACGATGTGATTTTTTTCAAGTACCGAAGTGAATGATTTCCACTTAAATAATTACTTAATTAGTTTCTTAGCTTGTGAGGTTAATGCTGTGTTTACTATCCCTCGCATATACTATGCATTGAAAACCCCGCACAGTGTTATTAATGTTTCTTACATTGTCTAGAATGTACAATCATACATATGGTGTCAAAGCCTCGTTAAGTTTGTCGTTGTCTTCTATGTTATTGGTTCTCTTGTTACTAATAGATTTCTTGAGTACTCCTGGTGGTGGTCGGAGGTCTTTATTGTGATGATATTGAGTATAGTTTAGGAAACTAGACTACAAATGACGGTTTTATTTGTAATGCATGAAATTGAAAGACCTTCTTCTGAATAAGCTACGAATTTCATGAATGAGTTATATATTTTAAATTAGTTAAGGCATTTTGTTATTATTTAGGATATTTTATTGATACACAAATGGAATATAAGAAATTCTGGAGCTCTAGAGTAGTAAATTTTTAATTGTGTGATATATAGGGCAACAAAGCAGCTATCTTGAGTTCCAATTAATGAATATTCTAGGCTAAACGTCAGCATTTTGTCGTGTATGTGTTAACTTAAGTCTTGGGGTGCTTGAAATTAATAGATGAATTGGAAATCTGTGGTTTATTAGTGTCAAAAGTAAATGAGGAAATATTTTTCAACAAAAATGTTCACTTATATCCATCATCCCCAATCATGAACTGTATTTTACAGCTATAACTTTCTGTGGTCGCTTCTTTGTTGTTATCAGCATTGACAAACGTTTATGTCGCTTCACTCTTAATAATGGATATCTACTTGGAACCACAGACCAATGGGTACTCAAATCTAATGGTTAATTGAAATTTATGAAGTTTTAAGATATATTGTGGCTCTTGACAGTCAGGTTTAAATTTATGGCTGCCACATTGTTTTCTACAACGAATTTTTAAATACTATTGTTTCTGAAGTTTCAAGTGGCTGCTGTATACAGGAAAGAGACTGCAGTGGATGCCTTGTTAAAGGTCGATGTATGTTGGACTTACATGCAGGGTTCCAAGGACAAGTAAGGTACTAAACCCTGGAATGCCCGATATTAGTAACGCGGAGATAGAAATGTTAAATGTAACGGAATCGATTCAATGATATCATTGACAGAAGATTCTATGGTAAGCTAAATACAACTAACAAGGATATTTAAAAGTTGCCCATTCTTTTCATTTGTTCCAAACTCTCCTTAACAGACGTCTCAAAAGGAGTCAAGTTAACACCAGTAAGCTCCAATGTCTTGGAATAATCGATGTATGGAACATCGATTTCATCTTGTGTGTGAGGTTCCAACTTTAAAAGCGGTAATTCTGGGTAATACTTTCTGGCAACTGCAATAATGTTAGTGATATCGAATTTGCTTTCACCAATAAGTAATCTCTTACCAGCTGTTTTATCAGAAGTTGCAGCAACGATATGAAGTTTGGCAACATCTCTAACATCCGTGAATATACCTCCAGTGTTTTTAGGAACACTATCACTTTCTCTAATATTGATATATTGCATAATAAATTGCAAAGAAGAAACAGGTTTTGCGGCGAGTTCATCATAAGCTTGTGGACCAAAACACCAAGCTGGTGAGATGGAAACCAATTCGAAATGTGGTTTGTTTTGTTCCATGAATTCCCATGATGCTCTATCAGCAAACTTCTTGGATCCCCAGTATGCAGCTGTTGAATCAGTTTTAGATTTTTCGTAAGTGAGGTTACTAATGTCTTCATTATGCACAAATCTATTTGTCTTACCGTAATGATCATCTGGTGAATTATGAGCTACATATGAGGATGTCACCACAAGACGTTTGACATTCTTACCATAGTCACTAATAGACTGCATCATTCCAGTTGTTCCTTTGATGGCAGGAATTAAAATTTCCTTTTCAGGATCCTCTGGGGAGAATACAAATGGAGTAGCAACGTGGAAAACAAGTTCAATTTCTGGATGTTGTTGAAATACTTTATCAAAAGCATGTTCTTCACCAAGATCTGCAACTGCAACATAACTGAATCTGGAATTGTTGATGATTTTGGCATATTGTTCAGCTTTAGCTTCTGTTCTAGCACTTCCAATTACAGTATAGCCTTTTTCTAATAATTGTTTAACAATATGTAAAGCAATATAGCCTGTAAAACCGGAAATGAAAGCTGTAGTCATAATTACCTGACTTTCTTAATTTAATGTTTATTGATGAATCAACAGAACAATTAAGAAAATTCAATATTTATTTATACCTAAATCTATATTCTCGCCGAGGAGCTTTCCATTGCTGTCTAAGTAAGTGCTTATTAATACATCATTAGCAAATTTGTCATCAAAGACGTTTGTAATCAAAAGTTGTAATCTGACGGACTTAGAATTGAGGTATTTCCGTCTTTTACTTATTTTAGACAATTCCTAAGCCACCGTCAAGATATAAACTATGATTAACATTCCATTGAAGTCTAACAGCACCTTGCTTATACTTTATGGCAGGCCCCTTAGAAATAGAGCAAAAGGTTAGATATTTCCTACTTCTTTCATTTGTTCAACTGTTTCTTTAAGCAATTTTTCAACTGTTTCTTTAAGCAATTTTTCAACTGTTTCTTTAAACAATTTTTCAACTCATTACAAGGATGTGGCTCTGTTGAGCACACGCTATTATCATATTCATCATCATGATCCCATTGGCATTTAGTGAGACAGGCAAAGTCTGAAACCGGCCCTTCTTTTGTTGAAACCTTTCAGTTCAGGAACATATATGGAATAATTGATATTTAATTTTGGTTTTGTGTGTATAGTATTACGAAAAAGGGAGTTAACTTCTGAGGTACAGTTCATTTGGTGAATTTTGCAATTTGTGTATAATTAACCAAAAATTATTTAATACTGGGTAATTGACCAATTATATTAAGGGTGATAAATTAAAAGAGGAGCTGCTTGTACAATCCATAGTCTTTGTAATTTGTTATGCCGATTTTTTAATGTGCATAATGATGGAATTTTTTGCAACCACTTTTCGCAGCCTAAATGTTATGCTCTATGACTAGATATTTAAGTCATAGGATCGTCTGATAGAACGGAAATAAAGTAATGCAAGAATTCGAAAAGCAAATTAAAGTAGAGGAATTTTTTAGCAACTGCCAGGCTAATCCTTTGTTTGAGCTGGAAAGCTCTGTCTATGAGAATGATCAATTTAGCAACTACTTCTTGAACGTCGAACCCATAAATGATAATACAGGAAGTATCGAGACCCATGATGAAGCAAAACAAATTCAAAGGTTAGGAATTGGTATGGAAGACTTATTAGATCTTACGCAAAGCCATGATGCTTCCTTTCTGTTAAATGCTTACGATTTTAATGATTTATTTGTTGAACAAAATTCCTGTGGATATGAAAAAGGATTTGTACCACAGGAAGGTGATGAGTTTGCCCTGATTTATGAAAATCAATGTGTTGATGCAAATAGTGAGTGTCTACAAAATACATGGAAGGCTAATGATATTCATGACTCATTCAGTTTTGCGGTAGACTCGACCTCATGGGATATTGCTAACCTGGTTATGAAAACTCAAATGAGACCCAAAAGTCTCTCTGAAAGACAAGAACATCATATAGTCAAACCAGAAGGAATAACAGAGGAATACATCCTCAAGGTGCGATCAGCTATCAGTAAAGAGGAAAAGGCAATCCTTGGTCTCAATAAGGTGCCTCCACAAAACTATTTTGTTCAACACTTAAGGAGAGTCAATGAACCAACAGGGGAAAAGAATGGGGAAAGGATGCCGGTTCCATGGAACAACATAGAATTAAGAACAAAGTATATTTTTGACAGATTAAAAGCATCAGTGACAATGGGGAAATACAATGGATCCAAATACTCGCCTAAAGTGGTAGGAAATTCTACTCCAACGACACCACATGAACTAGTTGTTCCGCAAGATGAACTTTTTGCTTTTTATATTGAACTTCCAAGTAACTGGGCTATTGGTGATTATGGTGATGCCGTTTTGTACGACTCAAACGCTGAAGCGATCGAAGTGCTTGCGGTACAAGCAATTTCAAGGAAGAAATATTTCAGAGGACCCTTGATATATGAATTTTTGAAATCAATTAATGTAGAGGAAAACTTTGAGTTGATCTACAATGATAAATGTGACGATCATTTATATGCACCTGAATTTTATTTAGTGGAGGTCAATGGTGTCAAAGAAAACTTAGAAATTAAACCTTACATGAGAATGAATAAAACAAGGCGTGCCCTATGCCCCTTTTGTCCTACCCTTCAGTTTTTTTTGGTTAATGTGTCTTCTTATGGGCAGCATGTAAGCCAGCATCACGGTATACTATCCGATGGGTATGTAATTCCCAATCCATTAAATCCTGGAAACTATACCATTACCAAATCAAATACTCATAGACGAACAATTCCCAAGCCGAGAAATGCAAAAGGAGTCTATTGTCCAGTATGTTACACATTGATTGAAGTAGAGACCTCAGTTAAAACCAAAGATAAACAACCATTGATGGGGTATCTAACTCACTTCAAAACTACGCATAGCTCACTAGAGAGAGGAAAAAAGAAGGGTGTGGAGACGCTGGAGTTTAAAAGGTCATCTTCGGTTTTAAAATTCAGAAAATGTACGTTCGACTTTAACGAACTTGTTGGAGAATATACCAATGACAAAATTTCTGTATAGCTTTATGAAGATTGAATTATATACATTTAATCTATTGGATTTTCATGTAAAAATTTTACTTGATTTCTGACAAAAGTACAAACGTTTTCAATTTCTTGATCCTTAAAATGGGAAAATACAATATATTCTTCACAAAGAATCTTTTCAATATTTTTCCATTGTTCGTATTCAAAATCTATCGTCTTGGCCTTGATGTAAGGATCATCGTAGCTAAGACCGCCATAAATTCTGTATTTTAACTTTTTGGCCTCTTTATCAAATAAATCCTCCCTATCCATTAACACGATTGGATCCATCTTGGGGTAATTACAATGGACAGCAAATAATGGGCCAGATGGTTCTCCAAAATCTTCCTTTTCTAATTTTTGTAATTCTTCAATTTGATCTGGGATTGATTTTGCTCTCATTTCTTTAGACTTGGAGGGTGTTACCACTAAACTTTGATATCTTTCATAGTCAGCAAGTGCATCTTTTTGACCCATTGCAACACCATTGAATTGGCCAGTGTTATCTAGGTAACCAAATGTTTTTATGAATGATTTAACTTGGTAAAAACGGTCTTTACATACCGTAGCAGCTGCAGGGAAGGTGTCCTTATCACCTTCGCCTTGCTCGCCCAAAGAGAATAGCTTGTAATAAAGCTCAGGCCCAAACATATTGTAGTACATTGACAAAAGAAGTGTACAAGAATGCGTATCCTTGTTGATAAGAAGTTGCCCGGACTCCGTTGATAAATCAGGAATTGCTCCCTCTAGATCATGAAATGGCACTGCTTCACTTTCATCAGTGGCTGGTGAAATGTTTTCCGTTTGGGATGATTCAAGAGACAAAGGGAATCTGTTATACCTAGACCTCTTCTTTTCATTAACAGATATCCCACTAATATCATAGAATACGGGAGAAATAGTTCTTCGCCAATAATCTGGCCATAAGATCATGCCATGGTCTTTAAATAGCTTGCTATCAAACAATTTGTCTGGATTTTGAAGTACCACGTTATCAGAATCTAGTAATAAAACATTTTGGAAACTGGAGATCATTAAAGCCAAGGATTTTAATTGATAATTTTCAAAATTACGACCCCAATTATTCATTACATTGGCTCCAAGTATATCTGGTAAAACAACACAACGAGCATTCATCTTGGGTAAGGTATATGTACAGAAGTCCTGTTCAATTACGAAATCGTCGTGTTGTGGCATAATTATTTCTACTGGTAAAGTAGATCCGCTCTTTCTCAAAGCCACCAACGACAAGTAAGATAACCAAGAGAATCTCCCACCACCGATCAACACTATACCGTTTGATGATGACTCGAAAGTAGACTTATCAAGCTTTTCAGGAAGTTTTGATATAATAATGGAGTGTTTCGTTTTCATTTCGTCAATAATCTCTTGATCTATTACTGCCTTGGATAGCAAAACTTCTTTAGAATTAGGTCCACTCTTTTGTTCGCTCTTCTCCACATAGCGGATTGCATTAGATAAATCAGAAAGGTTTGGGCTGCCTTCATCAAAGATGGAAAAAATTGTATTCCAGAAATAATGCCTAGGATCATTATCAATGTTTTGACCCACGATAGGCTTTTCAATAGCTTCTGAGACATACCCCAGTCTAAACCTGCTGATGTAGTCATTTTCTTGAGCAAGGGATTCTATGCTACTATAAAGCACTACTAAAGCCAATAAACAGGCTAGAGATACTATCGTAAATCTTGACTTCAATCTAGGCATGAAATATCTCAAATGCTTTTAATAAGAACTCAGCATCGCGCTCTACAATTTTTACGTTATCGTGTCATACGTGCTTGACAAAAATACGAGTACGTGCTGCAAATGTTTCGTAACGGTGTGGGTTTAAAGAGTACCAGGGGAACAGGCACATCAGGATATGTAACTAAAAGCCTTTCTTCCATAGGAGACAAACTAAAATATGACCGAGTTCAAAAGAAAAAGACAAAGGAAAAGGAAATAGAAAAATTGGATCTTACCAAGGTTTTCAAGGTTAAAGAAGAGCTCAAAGGGGAGATATATAAACATGATGAATTGAGAAAGATAGAGAAGGAATGCGTGGAACTAAGGGATAAATTGGAGGATGAAGAGATCCCAGATCGTGAAATTGAACAACAGGTTAAAGAATTGAGAGAGAAACTTATCAATGGTTTAAAAAGCGAACTGAAGAACACGCATGTCAGGAGTTCTCTAGAAAACGATGAAAACAGAGAATTAGAAGGTGCTAGTGATCCTGTTTTCAAGTATAAGCCTTTGTATGAAAATAATCGTGCAGATGAAGCTAACCGGAGATGAGTTCAAAAATTGCGATTTATGTCTGATAACGGAAAATAGGGCTATTGTAGCCGGTTTATCTCATATAAAAGCGAACACCTACCGCAAAAATTAAGTAGAGTAATGATTGAGATTTCAAATAAAGAACTTGGAAGACCTGAACATATCCTTGCACCTGGATTCAAGAGTAATGGCTTTGTCTTCACTAGTGGAAGTGTTGGTACAGACTATAGCACTAACACCTTACCTGAATCAGTTGAACAACAAACAATACTTGCCATCGAAAATTTGAAGGAGGTCTTAGAAAAAAGTGGAAGTTCTTTGAGCCTTGTTTTAAAGGTACTACTTTTTATCAAAAACAGGGAAGATGCTCCTAAAGTTAACGAGATTTACGCCAAGTACTTTCCTCATAGACCCGCAAGATCATGCATTATGGTTAACTTCCCGAATGACAATATTAAGGTAGAATTAGAGTGTATTGCTAAAGTTAGAGATTCGAAACTTTGATGTGTATAGGTTTTAGTATATATTTACAAAGTACCTGAATAAATGGTTTGCCATTTGTAGAATTATCACCTCATTCTTTGTTTTATTCTGCGCTTATGGATTCATTAACTAAATCTTTATTAGACTCATTGACAGGCTCATCGACAGATTCAGACTCATTGACAGGTTTATTGACAGACTCAGGCTCATCGGCAGACTCATCGACAGATGCATTGACAGGTTCATCCACAGGCTCAGACGCCTTGACAGGTTCACCGACAGATTCAGCGACAGGTTCATCGACAGGTTCACCGACAGATTCAGCGACAGGTTCATCGACAGGTTCACCGACAGATTCAGCGACAGGTTCATCGACAGGTTCACCGACAGATTCAGCGACAGGTTCATCGACAGGTTCATCGACAGGTTCATCGACAGGTTCACCGACGGGTTCATCGACAGGTTCATCGACAGGTTCATCGACAGGTTCATCGACGGGTTCATCGACGGGTTCATCGACAGGTTCATCGACAGGTTCATCGACAGGTTCATCGACAGGTTCGACCGGCTTATCGATCGCCACTATGCTATCATTGGCCATTGTAGAAATGCTGTCATTATTTAATATTTCATCTGATTTACCTGATATACTTTTGTTTTCCGTGACTGCTTCAGGATTAGCTTCGAATTCGCTATCTGTTTTCTGTTTACTGTCCACTGTATCGATTTCCCTATCTGAAATATCGGAAGAAGCTGAACGTGCAATGCATTTCTCTCCTTCTTGGTCAGTAGATCCATTACATGTCCTTAAATCTGTCTGCTCAGTCTGTTTTTTATCCACATCTTCTTTTGAAATAGTTTGCAGCAGAACAGAGGTGGAATTCAACCCAATTTGTTCTGCAGCACGCAGACCATCCTCAACCACATTTTCAACTTTTAAATCTCCAGTGTGCTCTAGCTTAATAGACCATAGGTCGTGTGTTACTATTTCAAATTTTTGTTTAGTTAATGTTACTGGGTTAGATAAGCTTTTTGGTAGCTTCTTACCTCTCGGTCCTTTTGCTCGTCTTACAGGTGGCTTTCTAAGCTCTGTTTGCTCTACTTCGTCCTTGGTAGCTTCATTTTGATCCTCTAACAGGGTATCTTGATCAGCTTTGAATTTAGTATGATCGATCATACCTGGTAAGGCAAACCCCTTTCCCATTATTCCTTGCAAGTTCTTAGCAAAATCTTTCTTATCGCCCAGAAGCTTACCCTGACCTGTACCTTTGAAGGATTCCTTAGTGTCTACTTTTGGTTGGTTTAACATTTCTTGAAAAGCAGCAATTTTTGAAGACAACTTCTTTGGCTTTGGAGGTGGTATCTTCTTTTCAGGAATAGCTGTTGGCAGTTGCCCTCCATCAGAGGTAGCACTTTTGAGTGAAGCTTTTGGTTTTGGCCTCGAAGGAATTGAAGGTATTTTTGAAGAATTTGGCACATCCGGTGAGTTTATTGACTCACTATTGAGATTATCGTTCTCATTCATTATTGATGAAGATGTATTTGTAATATTTTCTTTAAGAGGTTTGATGTTGGGGTTGACCACTTGACCGTCTATACTTTCTTCAGCTCCACCAGTATTTGAACTCCCAGGTGACAATTGTGTGTTTTCAATTTCATTTTTATTGGACAAGATAGTATCCTCTTTAGATGACTTTCTTTTCGGACGATTAGGAATTGAAGGTAAAGTTTCACCATCTGTATCTTTAGCACTTTTGCTAACATCGCTTTCTAAGTCCTTTTTTTTTGGTCTTTTTGGAATTATGGGCATAATACTCCCAGTATTGGAGTGCTCAATGGTACTATCTAATTCGGTGTTCGCTGCGGCAGCGTCACTATCTTCAATCAGTCCCACGTCAATTACCTCTTGCTCTTTGTCTTTCACAGTCTCTTGATCGTCATTGAAGCTGGACAGGTCAGTACCGATTAGCTCTCTATCACTTGGAATATCATCTTTGAAACTAATCTTTGTGTTGCTGTTTCCAGGTGTTTTATCACCATCATTGTTGTCTTCCTCGCTATTTTGAGAGTTCAAAATAGAATCTGCAGTTGCTGATTCACGAACATCAGATTCAATTGGCTTATCGGCTGTTTCTTCCTGTGTAAGGATATCGCTTACCTCTTCAGAATCTCTCTTTTTAGAGGGTCTCTTAGGAATCACAGGAGTAGTCATGTTGTGTATTTGAAGGGATAAATTTACTACTCGCGCCTATAAGGAGTTCTGGATAGTCAATGGTCAACAGTACTGAAAAAATACAATAAAGATATATATTACGTTATTCGCCAGTAGGGAAATAAGAAATATCCATCAAAAGGTTACTCCTGATTCCAAAAGAATCTTTATTATATAGAAACTACATGTATATTGGCAATATCTATTCCATTAAGAGTAGTTTAATCTAAATATATCGTTAAACACATAGTAGCTATTTCCATCAGGAATTAAGTGGAATACTTGACTGTAACGTTGGGTGTTTTGTTCATCATCAATCAATAATTCACCAGTAACCATGACTAAGATATCACCATTTGGACTGGCTGGTTGAGCATCTAAGGTACTGACACGGTGAACAACCTTTTGGAAAGGTAAAGATACTAACTTTTCAACTATATCTTTGTTACCTTGTAATTGAGAAGTTTCAAAGGTTAACATTGATTGTTCTCTGTACAAGTTACCTAATTGACTTCTGTTGGAGTCGAATTGTTGGTAGTAAAAATTGCAGAACTCAGTAGCAACAGTGTTAAAATCAACTTCATAATGTTAGTAATCCATTAAATACAAAAACACGAGAGCAGCTTATATCAGACTAGAAGCTATTATACATACCTGACATGGTTGTAGGAAACTAAAATCAAAAATTATTTTTTTTTTTCCATGAACAATTCTTAGTCTGATATTTACGCGAAAAATTCTGTTAGTTACGTTAGAGAGTAGACAACTAGCTTTGAATGCAAAATTTTCAAGATTATCTATATAAAAAGACATACTTACATGAGCTGAGAGTAATCCTTCAAAATCCCTTTCATATGGGTATTGGTAATTTTTCCCCTTCTTGCCTTTTTCTGTTTTTTTTCTTCTTTCTTTGGTTTTCGTTTAATAATATTAGGATCTGCACCAGTTGGTTTCAATCCTTGGTCGATTAAACTAGAGTATAAGTCATCTTGATTAGGAACTTTTATAGTTGACCACATTTTTTGGAACTCCTCGTCAATCATATTCAAGTTACCACCAAAGTTTGCCCACACTAATCTTGGTGCATTTTCTTTCTTGGTTCTTAACACCAATATTTTATTTTCAGCTTCTAACTCATTAATACTTGTCAAGTAGTTTGCCCATCCATCCTTTAAATCTTTCACAGAGACTCCTTTGAAGGTAGGTTGTGATCTTAAAAAGTTTAGCAAATCAGAGGATGACCTGATGTTATGCAAACTCACATATTCCAAAGAATTAGTATTTGGATCGTACTTTATACGATCTATCTCTTTCAATAATGGCAATAATGTCTGAGTTATGTCAAAGGATAAATATTCTTGCAATTCTGTAACCTTCAACGGCTGGTCATTTTGTTTAATTCTTTCGACAGCTAAATGCAATTGAGTAGAAAGATGAGAATTTGACACTCTCTGTCTATTAACTTTCTGCTTTTTGATGGTTTCATTAATGGAGTCATGATTGGGTCTTTTTGGTGAATTTACATTTGAAGTAGTTTGACTGTTGGGATAAGACAGCGGGGAACCAGCGTTACCTGTGGTTGGCTTATTGAGTGCTTGCCTGGGCATTGTTACAGAAGGCCCGCTTCTGATCTTATTTTTAAATGCAGAGAGTTGGGATGATAAGTCAGCCATTATGATATATTTTTGAAAATATTTGAAATCCTGCGATAAATTTGTGATTATAAAAGAGCTTAGGCTCGCAAAAAAAAATTTTTCAATATGGATATGGCTTCTAAAGAGATGATTTAACTGTTTGATTTTCAAGTGATGCATTAACAATATGAGCATACATTTGGAGAGAAGTTGAATCTTCTTTTTGGGTTTGTCCTAGATTACAATACTTCAGTTTTAAAACCATTGCTGTTAAGGTCGCTTTTCGTAAGCTGATTCATGAAATAGTGATGACCTGATAACTGATACATTTTATTTATATTTCGGCCTACTTCTATCAAGTTGTTCGGCACTGACTATAAAATATTATACAATTAAACATAAGCTTCGTATATTTTTTGATCATACCCAATAAACCCACCAGAGCTTTTCCTAGTGAAAGCTTGAATCTTTTTCCATTTAATGTAAATAGTTTTCTGCTATTCTTCCTCTCCTAATTCTTTCATCACGTTGCCTTTCTTCCCAGTCATTAAGCAAATCATCTTTCAAAATTTTGGATAACAAATTGTGCCCATCTTTGCTTCTTAAATCAATTCGTTTTGCCCAAACCAAATCTTTGTACATCCCGCTATTAGTTAAGTCAATTACCAAATTTATGGGTCTAAACTCAAATTCAAATTTATTGAACACAAATTCAGCAAGAAAGTTTTGAACTAAAGATTTATTAAGCCAAATCATGGAGCTCAAATCCAAGTGATAAAAATTTGTATTCAATTTATGGCGTTTGACTAAAGCATCTAAGATATCGGATTCATCTAATTTGATAAGGAAATTTGGATTAATTGACTTCAAATTGACATCACTCAAAAATAACCTTTCCTTACTTACTATAGGAGTAGGAGTGAGTAATGAGTTATATTTCCAGATATACCTTGAAGATGCCTTCGAAGTCTTACTACTTGAACTTTTAATAGACATTGTGTCAAAAGCAGGATAGTTATACTTCGCATCCATATTGAACCCATAAATCGATGAAGAATCATCTACAGCAACAAGATTCTTTGAGATATCTGAGTAGTTGTTTTTAATATCAAGACTCTGAAACTTGTAAACATATTTTTTGTCGATTTCATAATCAACCAGAAGAGACAAGTTCCCAAGATTAATGGAAACAAGGTTTGGACATAAGTGAATCAAATGTAAGATAAAACCAATTGGTAAATCTTTTGAGCTTGCATAGTTCAATAGATATCTGTTTATTTTGGGATGAGGTACAGTTGAAGCATTCACAGTTGAATGGTGAACGACTCTATGTTCAGCAATATGGTAAGTCTGAGGGCTTGTTTTATTTCTCTTAGACCTTAAAAATCCAAAGTTCCTTTTCTTCTTATTATTGGAATCGATAGAAGAATTACTTTGAATTTTAGTTAATTGATTTGAAACATAAAGTGGATTTTTAAAGTATTTCCAATCTCTCCAACCAGCCAATTCCTGGGAATCTTCCACTTCATCATCATCTTCTGATTTAAGTGTTGATAAATCAATACTTTCAAGTAAATTACCCAACTTGTTATTTATTCTTAAGATCGTGATGAATTGTGCAAATCGAAATGTGGAATGGAATTCTACATTTTTGTAAATGAATTTCTTTGAGAGCTTGTAAAAGTGACTTGAAACAGTCAACATTACAAGCAAGTCCTCTTTCCTGAGAAAGGAGAATATATGATATTGGATTTCAATAGGTAATTTATCAAAACATGGCCCTACAGGTAATGGTGAAGGAACGGGAGGAGAGGGCACCAGATTGGTGCTATTGATGTTTGTTATTTTGTTCTTTACATCGTTAAGTAAGCTTTTGTACTTCATTTTGAACTGCTTTTTATGTTGGAATAACACTTTTAGATTATTCAATTCATTCTGGCTGATTGGAATCAAAGAATGAAGTTGGTAATCATATTTGGAGTTAGGATTTAGTAATGATCTATAAGGGGGTAGACTTTTAGAATAGTCAACTGACATTTTATAGGTTTATCAATCCTTAAGAAGTCCTAAAGATTTAATAAGGAGGGGGCCGTGATTTATTATATATATCTTTGTAGCACCTAATGCGGTAAAATGATAACGGGATTGTTTTGGTATCAAACTAAAAAAGGTGACAATGAAATAACGATTGATTACTAGACTTGTCTTGGTGATATGGTCACTTGCCAATAAAAGGTACAATACAAATCAACAGTTGTCAAGTGGTTTGATAGTGCTGATAAGATACAATCTTTTAACTTTTACAGTAATAGTGGGAGGTGAGAAAGCAAAAATAGGGGATCCAAACGGCAAACAATATCTAAGCCCCTAACTAAGCAAAGTGATTCCGTGGAGAAATAGAAGCTCAATAATATAGCATCTAATGATTACATTGAAATAGAGGAAAGACTGTAGATTATTTGTCCATTAAATAGCTGCTGGACTCATCAGTAATGATAAAAATATAATGTATGCAACACACGCTGATTAACCTACTCGTAATACATTAGTCAACGGGTAGGTACTTAATGTGATCATGTGACATTCACCACCTAATTCACACGATACAAGTCAAGTGATTAGAAGTCAAGTGATTAGAAGTCAAGTGATTAGAAGTCAGATGATTAGAAGTCAAGTGCGGATTTGATTTTCTACATAATTATGTCCACCGTAAAATTTCAATGAGCTCATGACGCATGGCACTATTAAGTTACCTCCGACAGATGATCATTTTTTAAACTTGAAATGAAATATGATATCCGAGCAATAACTAAAACTTATGGAGAAAGTGCTTTACATTCCGAAAGGACCATTTTCTTCATAAATTTTAATTCGTTTGATTAATGTATCCCAATTCGGATGATTACGATGCTTATTTTCTTTTGACCGGACTTTGCGCAATTCTAGAACCTTAGAATATTTTATGGCTAGTAAGTGCAAAGAACGGGGAGAAACAAATTACTTCTTAACTGTTGGTATATCATCCGTCAAGAGTCATGTACTGAGCCCCTTACAGCCGTGATAGTACATCCAATTAATAACTTCAAGTCTCTAATACTTGCTTACTGACAGTACTATTGTCTTGTAATTAATCCGGAAGCTGGGATGCATAATCCTTCTATTTATAAAAAAAAAAAAAAAAAAAAACCCTGGATATGTAAAACGCGCAAAATCATGCGTATGAAATTAAAAGGGACATCAATTTTTGAATATATAAATCCTTAAATCTCCTTTGCTTTTAAATATCATTCAGTTAACGTATTAAATTTAGGCACAAATAGAAAGAGCCTGTAGTTTTCAAGATGTCAAATAAGTTGTCTTCTTCATATTTCGGATACATCGGTAGCACTAAGGATGCTCTATTAATTATTCAAGCTATTTTAAACAAACAATTACCTTTAATTCCAAGAAGACCACATGAAAGAGAGCGTACAGAATTAATCAAAAGCGGGAATGTTTTTATTTTTATCGAGGAACAAAGTGGTATTAAGAGATGGACTGATGGTATTAGTTGGTCTCCAAGTAGAATCTTAGGTAGGTTTCTTGTTTACAGGGAATTGGACAAAGACAATTTAGACAGCGACAGCAAAAAAAATAAGAAGAAAAGAAAGTTAAGTCTTTCAACCGAGGATATTGATAGTGTAAATGTTTCGCTTAATCATCAACACGGCTTTAAAGATGAAGGCTTGATCAAAAAGACGTTAAGTATAACCACAAATTTGAAGGAGTTGAATGTGTTGAACAAACTGGAAAAGCAAACGATCCATTTAATTTCATACTATAATGCTAATGATGTTTTAAACGGTAAATTAGTTAGACCATCTGAGTCGGAGCTCAAGAATATCAATATTAATGCTTACTTATGGAATGCCATCAAGGAGAGCAATCTAGGTGGTAAGGTTCCTATTGAAGATGAAGCTTATTACTTTTTAGACAACAATTACCAGTTGCAGAATATGAGCTTATTGAATAACTACAACCAAAATATCTATCAACAAACTCCACACCAACAAACAGCGCAGCCACATGCTCAATTGGGTCAGCAACAACAACCACCACCACCACCACTGCAACAACTTCACCAAGCCCATCCCAACAACAAGTTCAACAACAAGGACATCAACCCCCAATGTACTATCAAAAGAATAACTTCATGCTTCCTGTTCCTTCAAATTATGATTACTATTCAAATGCTCCTCAAAAGGAGGATGACGTTACCTTTATAAATCCATTTACTCCAAGCATTCCTTCTAACGTACCTTCCAACATGCCTTCAAATATTCCATCTAATATTCCAGCATTAAATTTCAATTTAACTAACAATTTAAGCACATTTTACCACGATCAATATCACCCATTACCGCAGTTTTATAACGGAGAAAAAAAATTCAAAGAGGACATGCATTTACATCATGTAGATGAACATTATGTGTACAATACGTAGAGATTGCATTTCCTGTTTGAGACAAAGTTGTTAAGGATTTAATGAATTTATGATGGTGAGGTTTTGTTTTAATTATTTTATGTTTGGGTACTGTGTATACTTTTTAATGTAACATTAATCTATTTCCGATATTTTTAAACTCCACGGTTGCATTAATCAGATTACTCTACCATACTGAAAATTAACTTTGTTATCAGGTTATTTTAGTATTCGGTTGAAGTAAAACCGATGTAAGCCGGAACGAAGAGGGTTCATTCTATTCTTAGAATAAGTATGACAACTGTTTAACCTTTTGTCATTCGGCATAGTTGTTCTTAGTAAATGCAATGATCGGAAATACAATTGAGTATTATCAATGATTTGCTGTCAACCCGGCTGAAATGTTATACTATTTGCGTATGCCATTTCATGTAGGTTGTGTTGTGCTTTTGCAATTACTTCTAACCGATCAACTTCTGAACAATGTGCCGGTCATTCAACTATGCGACAAATAAGTCTTCGTGCATACAGCGCAAAGGTTTACGATAAGTGAAATTTTATACCGCACGACTTTCGTAACACTTCTTCGATCCAAGTGTGTTACTAGTTAACTCCTTGACATAGCTTAGCAATCAATAGGATGTAAGCTAAATCTCTTCCATTTTGCACCCCGGAATAAAGCAGTATGCATTGGACGCATGTAGCTAAACTTAAAAGCTTATTATCGGAAGATTGAGTTTTTAACGAAACGCACCCGAAATGCCCAAAAAAATGGTTGGCGGACTTAGATCGCCTTAAATGGTTATTTCCGTGAAGGTGCATTTACCACAATCCAATTAAGAAGGTGCTGCGTAATGCCGTAAATATGTTGATTCCATAATTGGCAATGCACATCCGCAGAAGACTGAATGCAATGACAAAAATGTCAATTATATACAAATATGATTTAGTTAAAGATGTTAAACTTAATCTACAATAATGGTTGATTGATCTATTGATGTGAATGTACTATACCCTAAAAGCTATTTTTTATAAAGCTGATACCTAACTATAACTCTAAATCATATCCGAGGTTTTGAAACAAGCGTGAATGTAAAAAAATAATAATAACAATGATAATAATAATAATAATAAAAATAGTAAAGAAGCCAAGAATGCTCACATTTATTACTCTCGCTTAGCTATACCCTTTCTCTCCAATTCAACAAAGGTGCTAAATCTTTAACAGTACCATTTGTGTTAACGAAGCTGTGTTTCACCAATTCATCTGTGGTGGCTCTATATCTTACGTCAACGCAAAGACAAATACTTAAGAACTTTTTAATATTGTTACTAAGTAATTCTGGTTTCTTAAGTTTTGGAGTACCATTGGTTGCAATTAAATATAAAGCTTTCAATTGCTCCTCATTCAAGTATGGAGGTTCGCCTTCGATCATTTCAATAGTCATTATACCTAATGACCAAACATCAACCTTTTCATCATATTCTTTCTGTTTTACAACTTCAGGAGCCATCCAATATGGGGTACCCACCATAGTGGCTCTCTTATTTCTTTGGTCTGTTAACTTAGCACAGAAACCGAAGTCTGTTATTTTAACATTACCCTTTCTGTCTAATAAGACATTATCACTCTTGATATCTCTATGAATGATATGTTTTTTATGCAAATGCTGTAATCCTAACAATGTTTCCTTGCAAATAACACTTATTTGCAATTCACTTAATTTAAATTCATTATTTTCAATAATCTCTGTCAAAGTACCCGCTTCCATGTATTCCATTATAACCCACAAGTCATTATCAGTTCTTAAATATGAATCCAAGAAATTCACTATATTTTTATGTTGACTGTCTTTCATGACTAATATCTCATTTATTATTAATTCTTTTCTTGGTTGAAGATTTAAATCCATTTGTTTTATTGCTACTTTTTGTCTGTTAGTAACCATTTCAGCTAAATAAACAGACCCACTAGCACCTTGACCAGCTTTTTCAATGATTTTGAATAATGGAGTTGGATCATTAGAGTTTACAACCGTTTTTAATTTTGCTATTATTTGTTGCTCATTTAACTTCTCCTTCTCTCTCTTAATTTGTTTAGCTGTCTTCTCCTTCACCTGTAATGGTTGTGTGGATTCTTCAGGAGGTGCAGCCGGGGTTACATTGGCTTGTGCACCAAACTTAGGATGAACCTGTTTTGGAACTTGTTTAACAACAGGCTTTTGGACAACATGCTTTGGAACTGGTCCTTTGGTAAAATGTTCTGCTTTATTGTGAGAAATTTGCTGGAGTGGTTGTGTAGGCTTATGAACAGATGGCGAGGCTGTACTTCCGGGAGCTTTCAAGTTGAATTGTTTCATTTGAGGTTGTTGTTTTACACCAGGCAATACAGGAGGTTGCAGCTTTGGAACATGAGATGATGGTGTATTGATACCCAACTTTGGTGGAAGAGGTGCTTTCCTTACAGGTGTAGGATTGGAGGAAGCGCCATTTGAATTGTTTAATAGGTTTCCCAATGGTGAAACAGTTTCATTGGTTTCTCTTTCCTTCTCCTTTTCCTTCTCTTTTTCCTTTTCTCTACTCAAATGATATGGTACAGGTGGCTTTGGGGCTTGCCTTGTAGGCTTGAAATTCTTCGGAGGTTGAGTCAAGTTGGAGAAAGCAGAATTATTATTAAAATTATTCAAATAAGGTGAATTTATAGGTGTATTAGCATTTGACCCATTTATATCAGAATAAAACTCCAATACCTCGATAACAGCAACCGGGTCTTTCTTCCAATCTTCATTAGTGATTTTGGAATGCTGTAATAAACTCTTCCATGTATCTGGCAATCCGGTAAAATTACCACTGGCAGGGTCAAAACCAACATGCACCTTATGTGTAAAGTTAATTGGATTCGATACCTGACTAGTTGAATCACTCAAGTTCAAATTATTCAAGTTAACAATTGAGTTGGAATTTGATGAAGGTAACGCACCTGAATTGGATGTCAAGGAACTGCTGTTTGAGACAATGCTTACATGAGGACATTTAGTTGAAAACGCATCCAACCACTCTAAGTAATCATTATGACTCTTGATTGAGATGAATATCAGCTTGTTGCTATTGTTTTTGGGAATTATTTCAAAACTATATGAGTTTTTGGAGTAACCAGAATTCGTCTTTAAATTTATGTAATGAATTAAATTTAAAGGAAACGACAAGTCAGGTTCCCCTATTCTTGTTTCATTTTTGTAAAAATTTAAAGTCTTATCACTGATTACCATATATCTTTTGTTCCATCTAAATGAAGTAAAGATGCCATCATCTTTCAAATGAACCCAACCACTTTGTCGTCTATTCGAACTAAGTTTAATCTCTTTATCGAGCATTACAGTACCAGGAGGTTTAGGAGCTTTTCTGTGGTGCTTCATATCTGAAGAATAAATGGTAGCCATTGTTAATAATTGAGGTGATCTGAAGTTCCTTGTTATAAATTAAACGGTGTTTTATATATCAACAGTTTGTTAATCGTCAAGTGTGTAATTTAATTTGAAGTGGGATTTGTCGCCAATAAACGTTCTACTCTTGCAGCAATTAAATATTAATATCTCCAGTAAAGTACAGCTATTAAATGCGAATCTTTTTAAGTTATAACCAAGCTGAAGTAGGCAACTGGAGATTAGGAATGAACTAAAAAATTTCTACCTTGGATGGAATCTTTTTTGAATTTAACCGAAAAAGAGGTATGAGAAATCAACACTTGTAGTGCC
The DNA here is from genome assembly GCA_947297635.1 of Yamadazyma aaseri. NCBI lineage: Eukaryota > Fungi > Ascomycota > Pichiomycetes > Serinales > Debaryomycetaceae > Yamadazyma > Yamadazyma aaseri. Next base: position 1,404,167 of record CAMYTP010000009.1, on the reverse strand, counting down.
AACCCACATTTTTTGACGCGACGCGTGTGGACGGAGGCAATTGGTACTACCATAGTAGTAAATTTAGTGAGGCAGTTCGCGGTAGAGCAGGGCCATTTTCGCTGGCTAATAAGACGAGCGGAATTTTATATATATATGAGAAATATTTACATATATTACATTAATTTTAAAAGGACATTATCGTTAGTTATTTGATTACTGAATTAGGTCGTACAAAGATGCTGATGAGCGTATTTTTTTCATCTTTTAAAAATCACTGAAAATATCTCCATATGGATCATTTACTCCGGATATACCATAATCTAGATCTTTATCTTCTGGGTATCGATCAAATTGAGAAGTATCACCAACACCACTGGTGATAGGAGGCTCATAAGGTGTTTCGATATCCCTACTCAATAGTCTCTCCCAAATAACTTCCTTGAACCATGTATGATTTTTAACGTCATCACTACCATTTTGTAAATTTCCCAATCTTAAAGTTAAATCTTTAACGATTAACTTTTGAAGTAAATCTAATATGTCAGGGGGCAAATAGTCTGGATAATTTATTGTTCCATTTAAAATATTTTCGTAAGTTTTCATTGGAGTAGGATCATAAAATGGAGTATAACCAGTTAACATTTCAAAGATTAAAATACCAAAAGACCACCAATCTACCGATTTATTGTAAGGCTTTGTAGCAACTACTTCTGGAGCAATGTAATCTGGAGTACCACACAAAGTATATGTGACATCAATAACCTCTTTAGCAAAACCAAAGTCAGTCAATTTTATGTGTCCATTTTTATCTAGTAATATGTTTTCTGGTTTCAAATCTCTATATATGATGTCGAGATTATGCAAATATTCAATAGCTAAAAACACTTCAGCTGCATAGAATTTGGCCACAGGTATAGGGAATCTTTGTGATTTCCTTAATAATGAAAATAACTCCCCTCCTTCTATATAATCCATAATCATAAACAAGTTATGACAATCTTGGAAAGTCCCCCACATCCTTATTATAAAGGGATGCTGTGCTAATTTCAACATCCTTCTCTCATCATTTGTATGTTCCACTTGTTTCATATTAACGACTCTTTCCTTCTTGAGTGTTTTCATGGCATAAAATCTACCATTGTGTATTGAGCGTGCTAAATGAACTCTTCCGAAAGATCCCGTACCTAATGTCCTTAAAATCTGAAAATCATTCAATGTATACTTTCCCTTAGTAGTGGTATCCTTATAGAGATGCTTCGATTTCTTAGCAGCTGCGGCAGCTTCTACTTGCATTCCCTGGTCCATCTTCTTTTAAAATTTTTTTTTAAGGATTTTTTCAGTATCGTTTTCTCATTTCTGCATGTTTGCGCGAGCAAATTATGTGCGGTCTAAACTAAATAATTGCTTAGTAGAATTAATTATTAATTACATCTATGTATATTAGTTTACCCAATAAGAGTCTACATCAGAATCATTTGCTCTATCATCTTCAAATTTTTCATCCATAACAGAGTCTTTCATTTCCTCTGTAGCATCTTCGGTTGAGATTGGTGTATCATCGTTCAAAATGCCATTAATTTGATCAACTACTGCTTGAGATTTTTCTTTGATGTCATTGCTTAATATTTCACTCCGAATATCAATACTCTTTATAATTTTATTGAGCGATTTGCAGATTCCAAGATCAACCAACCATTGACACCTGTTAACGGAGTCACCTAAATCAATTTCGTCGTATGCTTGAGTAGAATAGTAATCTCCAATAGTACTAATAGTAGATTCAATATTAAAGTGACATTTCTTGGTAATCATCAATACTTGCGGCTTGATAAGGTAAAATTTGATAAAGTTATCAGACCAAGTAATATTCAAAAGAATCCAAATAATACTCAACTTGAGAGAATGTAAGTTATTGGAGTATTTAAAAGTATCGATTTCCAGATCTGTAGTAATTTGAGTGACCTCACTGGCATCAATATCTAAGATTAGTTTCCAGAAGTTGATGATGTTTTCATCAATCTTGATGCTTTTAATGGTCAAGATTTTGTGATTTTCGATGTAATTCGACGACAATAATAATTCACTATAAGAATTATTGTATATCATTTGTAGAAGATTCGAGTAATTGAAGTAGTTGATGCCATTGAAAGACGAGAAGTTGATGATATTTTGAAGTATAATCTGATTCCAGTTCATATTAGTCTTTTGTTCAATCGTTGAATATAAGTTCAAGTTGAAATAATTGGAATTGGAAGATAAATTCCTTAAAATATCAAATGTACTTAGTTTTTGCTCAAGTCTCAAATTGTGAAGTTCATTATCTGCCTTAAAAGGGTCCAGGTAGCCTAAATAATCAATAATTTCTTCAATTGATAACAACTCTTTCATCAATATCATTTTATTCTGTTCATTTTCATTGTACATCAAGTTTTTTACAAATTGTAGATAAATTAATTTGACCTGTTCTTTATAAATTTCATCCTTTATAGGCAGTTTATAAACCTTGGATAATACCTTCAAAAAGCGTTCATTGGAAATTAAGTTAGACCTGAAAGAGCTGAAATCAAGAATTAAATTAGCAAAAATGCTGAGATTAATTAACTTAATATCATTATTAATTTGAAGAACGCATTGTAATTCCAAAATATCTACCAAGACATTTGTCAAGTTTAAATTGATGAAAAATACCCTCAATAACTTTATAGATCTCGAGAAAGATCTAATTAGTTTAAATAGATTCAAGAACAAACTTGAGCCAAGGATATTGATGTCACTACTAAACTCCTTGCCATTCGATATTTTCTCAGTAAGGGTGATTAGTTTCAATTTGTAGAACCCTAACAATGAATGTATCAATGACTTAAAGTTGTAACCTTCCACAAATTTATTTCTGAGCTCTTCATTATTGTGAGTCAAAAGACTGAGGAGTAATAACAAATCTGGTAAGTTGATTTCATTCATGTAATTCATTTTGAATCTTGCATTACTTGGTAGATGGTGGTTTAAATAATCAATAAGCTTGACATCAATTTTAAACTTGACTAGATCGTGTACAAGCCCGTCATTCTTTTTAACAAGTTCACTAATGATATTAAAAGAATTTGTCTTGTAGCATGGATTGTCGATTAATTCTACCAACTTATAGATGTTATTGCTTTCAATGTCAAACAAGTTAAATAGTTTAATGACATTCAAATTTAAAAGACCATTATCAAGTTTGAATAGGGAATTCAACTTGGTACGAAGTTCGGGTGTCAAAGTTAAACATTCTTTGTTTACTATTTCATTCGAAAGCATATGGTTCAAGTTTAATAAAAGTTTATAGATGATATTAACATCCGGATTACCCGCGTAGTAGTATTGGTTTAACTCATATTCAAGTCTGGTGATTACTTTTTCATAAAGGATTGTAAATTGTGGATTATCAGATAATGATTGATTAGACTTTGTGTTATCGGAAACATAATTCTGAGTTTGTGAGACTATAGGAATCAAATCAATAGATTTGGATATGACTGGATACAAACCATTTGAAATTGTCTTAAATCGAATAGTCAACATTGTAACTACAAATTTGAAAAGGCTAGTTCCTTGAGGAGTGAGTCTCATAGTAAATATTGCATCTAATAATATGTTTATCAATTTTAGGTTCTCATCTTCTAGGTTCAACAGCTTGAGTAGGTATTCACATAATTCATTGTTAAAACTACTGAAGATATCATGGAATCGAAATACACACTCCTCATTGAACTGGATTAGAAACCTCAAGATTATAAGCTGATTCATAATTTGAACTTTATCATCGTTTTTTAAAGCCAATAAAATGGAATCAATTAATTGTGGAATAAAATATTCATCTTTTGATAGTTTATATTTCAAGTCTTTATTGCCTACTATAGATACTCTGAGTTCTTTTATATTCAACATATCCATAATTATAGATAATGATTGCGAACCAGATAAATGCGATATGTGACTAGAGATTACCGTATATGGAAATGGATATTTAAATTCTCAGTCTCCAATGTTTCTGAGCTTCTTTGGCATTTCTTCCTTGTTTGATGTCCTTTGCTACATTTTCATCAGCTTCTACTCTTTTAGGAACATATTCAACAATATCGTTCAACATGGATTCCTTGAAACTGACAATTCCACTTTTATCGCCCATTATTATGTCATTGGGTTCAATAGTTTTTATTTCATAATCTTTAGCAATACTTGAAAGTTTGATCTCCAATGGAACATTAATTCCAACGACTTTCAAGACTGGAGTAGGAGCAGTAGACCCAATTGCATATGACCAAACCGGATAATCAAGGGCATCATGTTCTTCAACGTCTCTAATCCTTCCAAAAATTACAGATCCTTTACAATTTAAATATTGGGCTCTAGTAGACATTAACCCACCATACATAGCATTATTGATCTTAGTAAATGGAGCTGAAGTAATTTGACAATCAATTGAAGTGGCCATTACTAAAACAGATCCCGCAGGAACATTATCAATGTAGCTTGTTTTCACTTCTGGTCTTGGATCTGACAATGGAGCATATAAAACAGTGTAGGCTTTACCAATAATCGTAGAATTCACACTGCTTTGCAAAGTGAGATTAGGTATAAATCCACCATCATTAATTTTTTGTTTGACTAATGCATCACTTATATCGCAGATAGAGAACTTAGTCAATGATTCCATGGTCTTCTTTAGCATTTATTTAAGGGGCTAAATAAAGTATGGGTTTAGTTCGAATTGCGAAACCTGGAGTATATGTATTTTTCCATTGTGCCGAATAGCGCTGGAACCGAGTTCCTCCTTCTATATACAAGAATAATTTATTTATCCAAACTAAGTCTGTCCTTCAATGTTTGTTTATTGGATATATCATCTGATTGAACAACTTCGATATCGTTGTTGATTTCATCAAATGTCTTTTCATTTTTGATTCCATCATGGCCAATCTCATCTTTATTGAACGTTTTAAATGCTTTATAAGTATCTGCAACTTTAAACCTGCTTAGAATCTCTATCCACTCATCATCCAAATCATAATCTTTTTTGACTTGCTCTGTTGTATATCTTCTATCATTTAAATCACTTAACAAGCTATTAAGTTGTTGACTAGTGAAGGCATCCTTCTTTTCAAGTTCTTTCCTATTTTTTAACAGACGGATTGAGTTGGAATCGAGCTTCACGGTCAGAGTTTTACTTTCAATAACTTTTCCTAGTCTACTAATAGTGTCAATGAAATCTTTGGACTCTTGTGCATTCATTTGTGGATCAAACCCATCTTTACCTTCATGGTGTTGTTGTGATGCTGTTGATTTGATTGCTTCAGTTTGACTGGTAGATTGGGGCTCCTGATGATGTATTTGCGGATTCCTGAATTTGTCTTTCAATTTCTCAGAAGGGAGCTGATTAATTTGTGATCGAACGAAGGACTCTTCCGTTTTTTTCACTCCCTGTTGCAACTTCCTGGCTGTCGATACTTTATTTCCCATCCTTAGATTAGAGCAAAAATTTCCAAGATGCGCATCAACTGGTTTTTGAATCAACTTGGGGTGGTTCATCAATTTATAATTTACATTCTTATGCTAATATGTACTTCTACATTACTTTTTGTCTTTCTTTTTCTTATCCTTCTTATCCTTCTTATACTTCTTGTCCTTCTTTTCTTTCTTTTCTTTCTTGTCCTTCTTCTTAGGTTCCAATTCTGAAGCTGGCGAAACAGTTTCTCCAAAGTCAGCTGCATCGTAACCGGTTGGGAAATGTCTCATCTTTAAATTAGATACTTTAGGAACATCATCTCTATCTATTTTAACTTTATCCATATTAATATTAGGAATTTGAACTTTCTCATTGATATTGTACATCTTATTAATCTTTAAATTAGTTGGGGTGTATTTGCTGTCTTTGCCTGAGAATATTTGAAATTTATTATAATCATCTTGGTCATTCTTCTCCAATTGTTCAACTATTTCATATGTTTTCTTTTCTATTTCTATTTGACTTTTGAAGCTTTTAAAGTTGATTGGTAACTTTTTGACTTTAAATTTGAAATCTTTAGGATGCTTAATGAGCCAGATTTGTTTATCTCCGACTTGGTTTTTGCTTATTCCACCTTTAGAATGGTGGGGTTTGAAGTGTCTAGGTGGTGCATACTCGTACTCATCCTCAGATTCAGATGAATCAGATTGTACGTACTTATCTGACTTGAACAGCATCATTATTCTCAATCTATTTAAATTTTTTTCAGTCTCATCTCACTATATAATTTTCAGTCACCACACGTACAAGGTATGTTCACATCAAAATCTATGTAGAATTACAATCATTCTGTCGATACATAAATGTTGGGGCCATATTATATTAAAGCTATTAAACAATCTATTGACAGATAAATATCATATGGAGACAAGTTCCCTTTTAAGAATATAGAAATAAATAAATATATGTAATATATTTAATTAATCAATTAATCTATAAAGAAACAGCTGGAGGACAGCTCAAAGCACCTTTAATTTTACCGTAGATGGCGAATTGTAAGGAAGTTAAGGTACCAACCATAACCAATCTGGTTGGTAAACCAGCGAAAGAACCTCTAACACCTAATTGACCAGCTAATTGAGCTAATAAACCAATAGTTGATTGACCTGGAGCTTTCTTGGTCTTATTGACTTTAGATAATAAGGTATCAGCAGGTTGAGAAACGAAAGCAGCACAACAACCGGCAATAATACCACCTAATAAATCAATACCAGTTAAAGCAGAAGTAGATAATTCAGCTTTTGGAGTTGGGACAAATGAGAAAATAACTTCGGTAGCTCTTTCGAAAACGACGAATTTAGCAATGTTGTATGGAATTTGTTTGAATAAGATTGGAGTGAAACCGTTGTAGAAAGAACCAGCACCTTCTTCTTTGAGGATTCTAGAGAAACCACCAATTAAACCATTAGCAAAAGTTGGTTGAGAAACTAATCTGATTCTAGTAGCTTCTAATGGACATAAAGCAATATCAGCAAAAAATTCAGCTAAAGCGGAAGAACCAATGAAAATAGCGTCTTTGTATTGTCTGGAAGTTTCTAAACCAAAGTATTCAATGAAATTCTTTTTGAATAATTCGTAACCACCGAATTTGAAAGCACCTTGCATGGAGTAACCTAAGATAGTTGGACCTAAACCAGTTAATAAGGCACCGACACCTTCATTGGCTACGATTTTTCTGAAAGAACCGACCATACCAGTATTATAAACAGTTGGTTCTAATTGAATTCTGGTTTTGATAACATCAATTGGGGTCATAGAACCGTGGGTAACACCACAACCAATGGCACCAGCTAAGGCAAATTTAGCGTAATCAACAGGAGTGTAATCTGGGATACCAACAGCCATCTTTTGAATATATTATTTGATTATTAGAACAACAAGTGTTTAATCTAAAAAAGAAAAAGATATGGAAAGGAGAAAATTTCTCAACGAGAGCCCGTTCATCCAATTAAAAAAATTTCATTGATTTGAGAATATACACGACACCAGCGTCCCTTATAGCGCCGAGCTACACCGATATTTTCCGAGGCTATCGGTTTTTCTAAATATATGCGCGTTGCATCACATCTGTTGGTGTTAAGAAGCATACGGAAGTCAAACAAATGCACACTTTTTTTTGACCTATTAGAGACTTTTACAGTGAATAAAATATGTGATATGCGTTTAAATGTAATTTTATTTACCTGCCAATAGAACAGATAAATTTTTATAACTATCCAATTCACATTTACCAATAGCAATATCTTTGCTGCGATCTACACCCACACCCAATACTACTGAGTTCCAAGTTGTCATTACATAGTGGAATTCACCAGTTGATCTTATATCGTAGTCCACTTGAATATTTTTGGATTCAAGAATTTCATTGAAATTTTTTTTGCCCATTTCGATTTCGTTAACTCCAAACTGCTTGTCATATAGTTCAACAAGACAGGTCTTTAGATGGCCACTGTTCATAAACTCATAAATTGCTTTTTGTTTAGCAACATCGAATGATTGTGAATTAGTTCCAATTACAGACTGGCCCTTAATGTTTAATTTAATAACATAAGGTTCCGTATCTAGTTCTTCAAACGAATATTCATTTGAATCAATTAAAAATGTGAATTGTCTTAATATAATGTCCTCAATAGTTTTGAATTTCAAATCCAAATCATTAATTGTGGGTAGTAATATTTTATAGATTTTGTAAACCCAAACTTTCACTTGCCCCAATGTGTATTCTATGCTTAGCCCCCCGAGATAACTTAAAAATAAGTTTCCTATAATTTTAATCTTATTTTCAGTCGATATGGTATTGGATAATTTGTATTTAAAATCATCCAATAGCTGATAGATTATTGATAATTTAAATAAGACATTATTATCAACTAATTTTTCAACAATTAGCATCACATCTTCATAATATAGTTGAGGAAATTTATAATCTACAATTTCGTGAAGAATCAATCTTAAATATGCTTCACCTCTGAGGATTAGCCTGTTATTGAACAATTGATTGTATTGATCAAAGTTTGCTACTTCAAGCATTGGATCAATGAAGGATTTATCAAGAAATACCCTTTTATGAAGTTTGTCGTCTTTTATTGGTAGTAAATCGGGTAATAAATTAGCCAACTCTGTTGAGCTTCTACCCCAATCCACAGCATATAGTCTATCATCCATGAGCTCTTCTAAAGCTTTATAGTCAGAAGTCAAGTCTAAAGGATCTCGATGATACTCCATAATAAAATTGATAATTTGGTAGTTATCCTCATCTTTATTTTTTAAATTCAATAAACTAAGCATCTTCAAGAATGGCAATTCATCCTTTTCGTACAATTGTCTTAGTTTAATGCAGAGTTTCATTTGGTTCGTATTAAGAAGACGCTTGACTTTGCCAATTTGAAATGAATTAACATTGGAAATATCGGTCAGGTTAATAAGTTGTATTAGCTCATTGAATTCATCTAAACTCGGTGACTTTTTAACAATTTGTTGAATAGTCCCTTGTAGTTGTCCTATGAACCCTTTCACTTGTCCAAGGTCATCTAAGACCTCGTTCAAATCTCTGTTCATAATAATGTTTGGATGAAAAAGTGGTAATGTCAAAAATTTTTGTTCGCGGACAGTCAAGTCCATAATGTTTGTTATGTCCAGACATATACAGTATATGAATTGGTTCTGTTTATCAACATATATTACATTTTGTTACTAACTATGTGCTATTCATGTACTCTGTAAGTTCTTTGTCCAAATCTTCAACAGATTTGGCAACTTTCTTAGGTCTGGAAGGTCTATAAGAATCTCTTTTACCACCTCTGCCATCATTCCTACCTCTTGGACGAATTCTATCATTGAATCTTTGGTTTCTACCATTGTTTCTACCTTTAGCTCCTGGCAAAGGTCCAAGCCTATCTTTCAATGAAGGTTTTGGCGCAAATGGGTCTTCAACAATTAAAATTTTCCCCATTGCTTTCTTTCCATTGAAAGATTCAATGGCCTTTGCGTTGTTCTCTTGAAAGTCTGTTTCAAAGCAACCATAAGCTACTGACTTTTTTTCTTCATCAAACTTGATAAATTGAACAGGTGCTATTTGCTCAAATAAAGATGATAAATCTTCCACTGTTAATTCAGGGTGGATGTTTCTAATTTTAAAAACTGGGTCCTTGGTAATTTCAGTGATATACGAAGGAATCTTCTTCATGTTAATAATCCATGCTTTTGTCTATGCTTGTTATCATTGTCTTTACATACTTCACTCATACTTATTTAATTTTGTCCATTCGCGTGAAAATCATAGTATTATAAATTTCTAAAAAACATTAATTACTCTTCTTACTTTGTACTTGGAAATCTTTGTTGTGGTCAAACTTGATTCCAATGATTCTTCCAGTTGGATCGGTGACCATCAGTTTGTTCAAGAAGTCCACCTTAATTAAATTTGGCCAATTAACAAATTGGTAGCTGTTACCTAACATGTATTTGATCAGTTTGAATTGGAAGAAGATGCATAATGACACCGTAACCAAGTTCTTGAAACTGAAGAGCGAACCCTTTGGATAAAAGCAGATGGAAAATAAGATTAATACTGAAGTTGTTAACAAGTAGGGCAACAATTGGATATAGTGAGGTCTGTAATCAATGAAAGGATTACTTGGTTGTTCAAAAGGTTTGAAACGACCCAAGAATAAATCGAAAGAATCTTGTCTAGCACCATCCTTTAAGTTATTATTATAATATCTCATAATGGAGTTATTTAAATCTTGTAAAGATCCCTTGATGGTTCTTTTACCCAATCTTGTAAAATCTGTTTTCAAGGCAGGTGTAGAACTATAACTCTTTGAAACAACATCAGCATTATCAGCCCACATATTTTGGAAAATGAAATTGAAATTAGGATCAACTTTATTCCAAGGAATCGAATAGTCTAAAAAGTTTAAGCTAGCAAGTTGTTTCTGTAGAATCCATCTACTGAAGATCGATTGCACAACATTAGTACGATCCAAACAATCCATACAATTGGTTCTAATGCACTTCTTTTGTAAGTTGACGACACTGTTGGATTTTAAATCATACTCAAAGTAGTTGCTATCATCAAAGCCTAAGCCAGTTAAAATAGGGATCAATTTGCTGGCATTTTCAAATTTCATATTCTTACATTCGTGGTGGAAATCAAAGTAGACATAGTGAACAGCTTGTTTCAAGTTTTCTGGTAAACCATTTATCGCATTTTCGAATCCCTGCTTGATAGGTAATTCATATCCTTTGTTATTAACCAAATTGATACAATATATTTCACCGTAATTATTGACCAGCTTAGTAAAATGTTTGGCAGTAGCCTCACCAGCATTTTTGGTTGATACAATCAAATTTGGCTTATATCTTAAGTTATTCACTTCACACCAGTAAATAGGAACAGAACCTCTAATCTGTAAGAAACTTAACAATCTATCTGTATTGGTGATTATAACTTGTTCAGTTTCATTAAAGTTAGCAACATTACCATCAGCATCTATACCTCTTCTAAAGTATCTAGTACCAACTCTCAATTTAGACTTTCTAGTTATTAAAATATAATTGAATTGGTGTCCATTGGAAAAATTGATTATATTGCTGTTAAAATATCCATTGATAATTGGAGTGATGAATGTGGAAGAAACATTAAAATCCATTAAGGTATCACAGAGGTATTTATTCCACCAAAATTCTGGATTATAAGAAATACCATTATTAGTGAATTGAGATTGCAAATTATTGGTCAAATCAAAGCCATTGTTCAAAGCAAAGTAAAATTCATTTTTGTCTAGTTGTTCTTTGATTAATTTCAAATATTCAGATTCGTCAGCTGAATTAGAAGGAAGCGATTTATTCAATGGAAGGATCTTGTAACTAGTGATCTTAGCAATAGTGTCGTTGAGAATCTTACCTTTGGACTCGTGGTCATCAGCAATGATTAAATAAGCATTAATTTTAAGTTTGATCAATCCAATTATACAACTAATAGGCTTGAAACTTAAGGTATTATAAGAAGAAGGGATTGAGGAGATGGTCTCAAATTTGGAACCATGGGAAATAAAACCTTCATTCAATTGATGATTGTATACAATAATCGATTCATTTACTTCGGCATAAACGGACATGATAACTAATCAATTTTGTTTATTGCAATCAGGAGAACGTCTAGAGTTTTTTTTTTCTGCGCATGGGGTTTTCCAAATTCTATTATTTCCTACGATGAAGTTGAAAATCCACAGTTTTGCGACTCAAAAAATCTATGCTGGTACGAAGTGTTTCACCAGATTTTTTAGAGCTCCCCCTAATACACACGTGGAGCTCAGATGATAGTATAATTTCTTCCATTATATCCATAGTCAACAATGTGGTGATCTGTGGGACACAAAATGGGAAGATACTTCTTTTTTCGCTAAAGGATTATTCATTATCAGCGATTCTTCTGGAACCGGAAATGACAGGGTCCAATCTTTGTTTAGATTTAGATGAATCAGAACGTTACTTATTTGTTGCAGGGTCTGATTCTCTTGTAAAAATTTACGACTTACAAAGCAAGCATACACGGTGCATCAAAATCATTTACTCATCTGTCGATATTGGTGATATCTTTTCAATTTGTTATCATGACTCATCTAAATTGTTATTCGTTGGTTGCCAAAATGCTTCTATTATTTGGTGTTATATTGATATCGATATTTTGAAGCTATCAGATAAGTTATCAGATCTTCTGTTGGATAGAAATAAGTTGCCTCATTTACGTTATAACAAGTTTTTTGATTCTACTGGTCCTGGTGGACTCATCAATAAGATACAACAAAGGAAAACTATTGACTTTTTAAATCAAATTAGTCTTTGTGAAATAGATAGCAAAGATTCTGTGCATTTTGCTCATTTTGGGTATGTTTATTGTCTTAAAATATTCAACAACGAATTTATGAGTTTAAAATTTCCGTTCAATACATTCCTTGTTAGCGGTGGTGGAGATGGTAGCGTGGCATTATGGGGGATTAACAACACTAAGATTATCAATTTGAAGACTCTAGAGAATGATGAATCCATTTTATCTATGGCAATATATCAGACTTATCTTTATGTTGGTTTGGCTAATGGTGACATCAATGTATGGGACTTGTTAACATTTCAAAAGATTCGTTCATTTAAGACAGAAGATCAAGTAAATTCTTTAATTGTTATTAATAACAGGCTTCTTTACTATGGAAACAAAACAAGTTTGAATGCAATTGATAACGGTAAAGTTATTCATATATCCGACGAATCAATTTTAACTTTATTTAATACCAAAGATTATTTGGTCACGGGTGGTTCAAAGTTATGTAGATTATACAAAGTCAAAACAGAATCTCAACGTGGTTCAATAAGTGACATATCAACTGATCTCATCAAAGTTGGCTATCTTTCTGACGATTCGATGATTGAAAACTTGCTGAAGCTTATTAATTTCAAAACAATTTCTGCATATCCTGAAAAATATGTTGATGAATCTAGAAATTGTACTAAGTATTTGGTTAAATTATTGAATAGGTTTGGTGCTAGCACATGCAGTGTACTTCCAATTGAGAACGGGAATCCTATCATCATTTCTACATTTAAAGCCATATCTAAACCTAAAAAGAGACTTTTATATTATGGACATTATGATATAGTCGAAGCTGGAGCAGACTATTGGAAGCATAATCCATTTAAAATGGAAAATTATGACGGTTATTTATATGGTAGAGGAACAAGTGATAACAAGGGTCCAACATTGGCCATGATCTATGCAATTGCCGAGTTACACAACAACAACCAGCTAACTTGTGATTTCACATTTGTCATTGAGGGTGAAGAAGAACACGGTTCTTATAAGTTCAAAGAAACTATTCTAAACCATAGGCAATTAATTGGCGATATAGACTATATTTTTATTTCTAATTCATACTGGTTAGATGATGAGAGACCTTGTTTAAATTACGGATTAAGGGGGGTTATAAATTTCACTGTTAAAGTTAAAAGTGATCGCCCTGACAGGCATAGTGGTGTTGATGGTGGTGTTTCCAAAGAACCAACAATGGATTTGATTCAAATATTGAATTCATTAGTAAAAGATGGCAAAATAATGATCCCTAACTTCTACAATAATATAAACCACGTCAGTGAAGAAGAAATGAAGTTCTATAATGAGATTGTTGATTATAATCCAAACTTTGACTTAGATGAATTAATTAAGAAGTGGACTCAACCGCTGTTAAGTATTCATAAATTTGAAGTCAGTGGTCCTAATACTGACACAGTCATTCCAAAGACTGTGAAAAGTGCTATATCAATTAGAGTTGTCCCAAATCAAGATGTAAAAGAAATAAAGCAGAACCTCACAGACTATTTAAACAACGAGTTCAAGAAATTCAAAACTCTGAATCATCTTAGTATCTCTGTTTGTCATGAACTGGAGCCTTGGTTGGGAAACTTGAACAATGAGTTATATAAAAGATTATTTGAGAGTATCAAGAAGAACTGGGGTGTTGAACCTTTACTCATCAGGGAAGGTGGTAGTATTCCAAGTGTAAGGTTTTTAGAGAAGTTATTTAATGCTAGCACATGCCAAATTCCATGTGGACAAAGTAGTGATAATGCCCATTTGCATGATGAAAAAATCCGTGTTCTAAACTTATTAAGGTTAAGAGATATTATAAAAGACTGCGTTGGAAGCTTATAAGATCGTTCATTATCTATATTACATTATTATACATTAGCTGAAAACGAAAGCGTTAACTTTACTCTTGTTGGGTTTATTAGTGTAGCAAACTCTATACGTCTTTGTGTGAATATACTTATTTATCTGTCGGGTAGAATGTGATTTTTCAGATTTTTGGAATTCATTGGACAAATCTAAGTCCTTTTCATAGTATAACCAATGAATCTTCGAAGGAATTGCCAACAATTGAGTTATATCTTCCTTTTTGATGAACTTATCTTCAATTGGTGAAACATTAGATGACTCCAGAGAATTATAGGACACGCTGGGAGGTTGGGAAGTATCATTTTGGTAATTCAAGGTTGAAAGTTGTTCCAAGAATTCCATCATATCAAATTTATGATACCAATTGAGTTTAAATTGGGTTATCACTTTATCGTTGCAATTGACATCATACTTTTCTAAATCAAATTGGAGATGCTGATTAAACAATATCATCCTATATCTTGACTTAATGGATTGTAAACCAGTTGATATTATACTATTGAAAGCAAACAGTAGTACTTTTGATTCAAAGCAAAATACCAAGACAGTATTATATCTATTCTTGAAAGTATTTAATTCAGTTTCATTCATGTTATTAATTTGTAAAGAATTGAAAATAGTAATATTACTATGATCCATATCCAATAATTTGAAAACTAGAAGCAAATCATTCAAATGTTTTGAATCACTAATAACAATCAATATTTTATCCTTAGGCTTGTATCTATAATCAGACAGTTTGAGGAAGGAATATAAAGGCAATGCTATATCTATTGCAAGGACTGCATCATGACTGCTTACGTTATCAGGGATCTTTATTAATATTTCACTACTGTTCTTGATTTTAATGAAATCTTGTAACCCACCATCAAGGTTATAGCCCATTTCAAATGAGCTGAGACAAGGATTAGAAACAAAATTTTCTATATCAATAGGTTCATTGACATCACGAGATAAAAATTGATAACAATTTTTACACACTATCTCAGACAGTTGTTGAATGCAATTTGTATATGGGAACACGAGATATTTGGAATTATCAAGTTCGAAATCAAGGTTGGAATCATTAGTAGCATAGATCTTTCCCATAAACTTGTTTCCAGGGACGACTGTATAGTTCTCTAATAAATTAGAATTATTAACCATTTTCAACATTTCAAAATCACTGCCATAGTTGACAGCTACTATCTTTACTTTAAACAACACTTCATTGTCACTCAATTCAAACTCTTTCGGAAGCTTTGTTACTTCCCTAAGTTTTCTGGACTTGAAATCATATAGTCGCTTGATAGGAATCCTATTAATGGGTTCCGGTATCAAATAGTCCTCCTCCATGATAAAGTCGTAACTCGAATTTTATTTTCGCTCGCTTAATTTTGGAAAATTTTCAGGGTCAAATAGTCTGCATAATTAAATCAACTTACAGTTTTAGACGATTACGGACAATTTCTAGGATCAATGATAAATTTTATTGGCCGATTGATCAACGGTTAAACAGTTGTGCTAATTGGAACAATAGCCATTAGATATATTTCCTTATTAAGTTAAATAATATCACATCAAGAGATTATATACAGAGATATTCTATTGTTCAAATAAATAAAAGTTTATATGCAGATAAAAAAGGATTTTTTTTTATAGTATTTTTTTTTTTTTTTTCATAGACTTCGTTTATTGGAAAAAAGATTGAACTTTCAAGATAAAAATTTCTACAAACTTATAATTTATGGGAAATGAAAAGCTCAAGTTGTGGATGATTGTTTTTCTTTCTCTTTCCTTTTTCTCTCCTCTTCATCAAGGATGGATAATCTTAAAGCTTCATCAATCAACCTCTGTTCCATTGATTGTATGGAATCATAAGTTGGAGTATTATTAGCACTACTTCCTTGAGCATTTCTACCACGTCTCGTATCATATTCAGGCATTTCTGTTTCTGGATTAATAATTAAATTGGAGGCATGAATGGCACTAGCGGCAGCCGCTTTTCTAGCAAGTTTGCTTTTGGCATTGGCCAATTTGGTTTCCCAATCAGGTCTGATTTGGTCTATAGTAACTACTTTTGGTGAGTTTGCTGGAATGCTTGATCTTCTGTGTTTCCTAGGAGTTTTGATCGGATTACTCTCGATAGTCGATGGTGATGATGATAACACTGCTTCTTCATTTTCATTTTTATCAGGTCGTTTATAATCTGCCGGATATATTCCATCTATTCCAGTTGTAAAATTGAATGATTTCTCAAATATTACTCCGAAATCTGTCATAGCACAATAAGGACAATTAGCCGGTTCACTTATTAAGGTATGAGGTAATTCATCATCTGTTTCTTCATGTGGTGGATGTGGATCTGCTCTTTTGATTTGTACAAAACATTCTGTGCAAATTGGTTGTAGACAACATCTGGACAAATTTAAATTATCTGGATAATATACAAAACATATTGGACATTCAATAGATGATTTATATAATTGCAAGAGTAAATCATCGGAAGGTACATGCTTATTTTTCTCACTGCTTTGTTTGAGTTGAAAATAATTATCTTCTTCTAATCTTTGTAATTCTTTAACCTTGTCTATTAATGATTTCAATTTTTTTTTCTGTTCTTGACGCTTATAAAAATTGCTGGATTTATGAATCTTATGATCATCAACATCATCATCTTCCTGCTCTTCATCATAAGCACCTTCAATGGAATGTAATGTTAGCTGTTTTACTATTATTAACAATTCTTCATCACTCCATGTCTCATCAAAATCCTGAAGAGGAGTGTAAAAGGGAGCCAATCTTCTATTTATTATCAATTCCCTTACTCTATCAACATTATAATCAAGGTTAGATTTATATATACCAAATGGTGCTAAGTAACCTCCATCAACAGATTCAGAATACCTAACAATTAACCTCATATAATGATATTCTTGCTGACGATCCTTTTCTTCTTGCTTTCTTGAGCGTCTAGAATCAGTGACCACCAGTGTTGTATTTCTTCTAGTTCTGCCCTCAGAAGTATGCGGTGAATAAGATGAGACTCCATAAGAGTTCGATCTGGATCTAACCTCTTTACCTGGTGTATTACCCATTTTAACCAAATGATTTAACCCCTATTGCAATTGTGTGATCAAATGTGTGCGAATTGAACTTGGGGTTGGATTTTCCAGGAACAAAGAATCTTTAGTAACCGATTGCGAAAAAGTATCGGTATTAAACAAACTCTTTAGTTTTGCTAGCTAATCTATTACTGTTTATTAATATTATTATATAATTATGAGAGACCAAATCCTATGCCGATGGTTGCTATGATGATGGCGAACCATATTGATCCTAAAATTACACTGATGACCTTTTGTGCTTTACTGAACCGGATGACTCTTGGGTTATGCATCAGATACTGACGTCCATAATAAACTCCACTATAATTACTATTCAATTTTCTTATTTTATCAAAGGAGCCAAGAGATAAAAGAAAAAAAATTGGTGGTAATAATAAGCCCAATACCATAAAGAGGAAAAAATATCCCCATGAATAATGATTGGGCTTGAATGTTTGCTCGTATCCTTTTTCGAACACATCACTTGTATCATAAGAATCACTATCATAATCACTGTAAATAGGTGAGGTAACATTACTGGAAATGGGTGAAGTAACTCTAGGGAATCCTAAAATCAATGATTTAGGGCTGGTTCCCATCATTTTTTCATGTTGGTGGGGTTTCGTTAAGGAATCAATGCCTGGTGCTATGGGAGGCGGCCTTCTAGAATTGTCATATCTGTTAAATTTAGTTGATTTGCTCAGTTTCACTGCTAATGGTACATGATTTTTCAGTTTTTCTAGCCTAATGGATCCGATTGAATTATTGGAACTAATATCAGAGTCATGGTAATGCACTTGTTCCAAGTGATATGGATCTATAGTCACTAATTTCGGACCTTCTGGTTTATATGCCACTTCTCTAGCTTCAGAACTCTCTTCAGACCAATTACTTAGGGACCTTTCTAGTTTTGTTAGTAATTCGCCTGAGTTCAATGAAATGTTTGATAATTTATAGCTCAGATCTTGATACAAAGCTTGTTCGCTTGTATCAGAGGCCCCATGTATTTGTAATCCTTCTTTGCTTTTGGAAATACTGGAATAATTTGTATCTTTGGATTCTTCAGTTGTTTTATGCAAACTCATACTTGTGTAGTCCCCGGTTGTGTTGGTATTCTTATGTTCAGTAAGATCAACAGGATTGGTATCATTAATATTGCCCGATTTAGTAGTATTCATACTTTTGTCAGCATTGAAACTGCGGGTTTGATCATTAGGGACTGTATTATTGCTTTCTGTAGTCTTTATATCATCGTCAGTTGTAGCTACAGCACTTTTGGCATCGTAGAATTCATTATTGCTACTCATGGTTAAGTTTCCAGTTGAAGGGTGGGCTTGAAGTATTTCTCTGGAAGCCATTCTACTTGAACTTCGTTTGGACTTTCCGTCTGTGTCTTTATAGATTTGGAAGTCAGAGCCTGCACTGCTTCTTTTTGAATCTGAACCATCACTATATAAAGTTCTTTCAAGTATGGATTTGACACTTTTTCTTTTGTTAGATATTATTGATTTATCATCAAAATGTTCTTGAAATCTGAACAGTTTCTTCTTCTCATCAGTGTACTCTTGTAGAATACTTTCTACACTTTCACTATCATATTCACTATATTGTCCATCATTCACACTACCTTCTTCACTGGATGTATCTGCAAAGTCTTTGATAGAGGCGGATTTAGAACCTTCCTTGTCAATTTTTTCAATGAATGGATTGGTTATTTCAGGACGGCTATGAGTAGAGTTCCTGTTTGAAAAAATAGGCATTATAGTCCTAAATTTTGAAGGAGACTTGCTTATTCTCTTTGATGAAGGAGTTGTTGTACCTGTTAAAGAATTGGAAATTGATTTTCTTATAGGTGATAAGGATCGTCTATTGGTGTTTGTTCCAGACTCATTGCTATCGTAAGAATCAAACGAGCTCCGTTTAAAAATGTTGTATATAGACTTTGTAGGAGACTGGAATTCTATGTCCTCGTTAACTGGGTTACTCATTGTAAGGGTCTTAGTGACGAACTATCAAGGGTAGTGCGTTAACTTCTGGGGGGTTTCACTGTTAGGGTATTATGGAAGCCAACTGTAAGAGTAGACTGGTCCCAATAAAGTAGGGGTATAAGAATTTTGAAGCTATGATTTATTATTGATGATGATTAAAAGGTCTCTAAAATTTGGTTAATTAGTGCTATTTACATTCTTTCTCAATTAGGTAGACGAACATTTGCAATCATCAATTTTTGGCCCAAAAGGGAATTCTAATAATGCAAATTAAAATTCACGAGAAATTACCACTTTGGGATTAATAATAAGCAACTATCATTGGTCCTCAGAACACCATTTAAAGCTTCTCTAACTTGAATTAGTAGCGTTAGCCGTAAAGAGACGAGTGAAGTAGCCTACATTAATAGTTAAGTGCTTATACATTCAATTTATACAATTAGGTATGAGAAATCGTTTAGATTATTTTTTTTTTTTATTTTTCATTTGCATATCATTAACCTTTGGTATTAAAGGAAATCCTGTTTCCTAGTAGTTGTAATTACTTCTTCTTCTTCTTCTTCTTCTTCTTCTCTTTTTACAAGGGTCGACAGTAGTACTAGACCCAGAACCGCTACCAGAATCAGAACCACTACCAGAGCCGGAACCACTACCAGAACCAGAACCGGAACCAGAACCACCAGATGCACAATCGCCTGAAAATGCTGCGAATGCATTTGTAATAACAGTGTTAAAAGTTTGTGCGTTCAAGATGGACTTCAATAAATTGGAAGCTAAATCAGTGTTTTTCAAAGCATCAACAAGCTCACCAACATCTAAAGCATTATTAGCTAAGATTGCTTTGATTAAATTAGTAGCAAATGGAATATAACTTGAGTCAGTAAGAATGGATTTAACAACAGAAGTGGCTAAACCGGAGTTAGCTAAACTTTCCAATAAGTTAACCACAACGTCATCTAAATCAATAGCTCTTGCTTCTAAATCATTAGCAGACCTAGCAACCAATTCACTTTGAGTATGATAACCTTCTAATAATTCTCTCTTCTTCAAGTTGTTGATAGCATCTTGCACTTTATCAACCAAATTGCTGATAACACCTTCAGCAGTTCTGAATAAAGAAACATATAACGAACAATCACTAATTAAATCCTGAATAACAGTTTCAACCAAGTTACTTTCATCTAAAGCATTGAATAAAGTGGTCATATTAAGAAGTCCACTCTTCAACACTGTCACAAGAGTATTGATAACAATTGGTTGGAATGTAGGATTTGTTGCAAAATAGTGAAGAATTTTTGGAGCGAGCTGAGTGTTATTGATGGCAGATAAAACATCAGTTACAATCTCATATTCTCTCTTATCTAAACCTTCAATGAGTTCTTCTCTCTTGGATTTATAGTTTTGCAAGTTATTAAGAATTTCCATCAATTCATCATCTTGTCTAGCTGTCAATTCATTAGACTCACCTTGAACTGCTGGGGCAGAGTTAACTAAAGCAGTACTTAATGCAATAGTAACTAAAGTAGTTGTGCTTAATCTCATAATAAACGAAAGGAACCCAGAACTTAACTTTCTACTGAAATACCAAAGCCACTGGAGGGATAGAGGACGATATTTATATAGTAACAAAAAATTACAAATTTCCTATTGCAGTATGTTAGTAAAAGTGGTTTAATAACTTTACCGCATTTGGTAATTTCTCAAAAAATTTCAATCACATTACCATAAATGGTATCAATAATTTGGGTTTGTGCGACAAACATTCGAACAATTACCTATTTTGTATAGTTTGTATTAATATGGGGAAACATTATACGGAATCTTTTGTATTAACTTTGGAAAACAATTAGTTTTTCTTTCCGAAGAAATTCATTAAGGAGCTTTGTTTCTTATTGCCTTGTTTACTGCGTGAAGTTACTGGTTTGGAAGCACGAGGTACTGATTTTGGTTTTGCAGCAGGCTTTGTCGGTCTGTGAGTTATAATGTAACCTTCTTCGTCATATTGTGGTTCGGAAGACTTTTCTTGTTCAGATTGTTCAGATTCCGGAGCAGGAGGGGAATTTTTGTTTATTGAGAGATTTTCTGTTCGAGAGTGGTGATTTTGTTCGCTTGTTGGTGCCATTTCAACATCAGAATCATCACCAGTATCCTTCTTAATATCTTCAGCTTCATTATTTGTAACGATTTCTTCCTCTGGTTCATCAGCCATTTCTTCGTCACTAAAGTCATCATCAAACATAGCGGCAAGCTTAGTTTTCGATTCTGCGTCAAGTTTTTGTATACCCTTAGTAATCTCTTCCAGTTCTGTTGGTTCTGTATCATCTGAAACAACAACTTTATCTCTTTTATTCTCCAATTTACGGGACTTATATTGATATTTAGCAGGTCCGCCAGATCGCTTATTACCTGAAGCAAATTTGGTGATATCGGCACCAGTTTCAGGCTTCTGAGCTTTCCTAGAGACATAATTGGATGATAAACCAGTATTGAAACTCTTGCTCGTCTTTTTACTTTCTTGACGTTCTTCCTTTACTGGGGTTACTTCTTTAATTGATGGATTTATGTAATTGGCAGCTACCTCTAAGCCAGGTCCTTTTATGTGTCCCATAGAATAGAAAAGATCAAGATTGCCAAGATCAATCTTCAAGTCAAGTTGTTTCAACAATATATCTGACTTGGTATATGAATATTCTGACAAAGTGACAGCATATATATGAACGTCTAATATTTGTTTGAAGTTATCCAACTCATTATTAACGTCTGATTCGGACTCCACATATTGTATTATTTTATCGCCCTTCTTCAAGCCTATAATCACAAATGAGGCATCCACCTTCGATTTGTTAGATCTGAAAACATCATACAAAATGTATTTAGATCGACTAATTGGGATATCCATCACTCTTGACAATTCAGAATATGTAATTGATTCATTATCTTTAAACAACTTTTGAGTTACATATTCAACTTCCCTTTCTGATTCATTCATGGTCATTATTGGTTTTGTTTCAATCTTTCACGCGTCTTACAAAACAAGTAACTTAATGGGTGAAGCACGACAATTTATTATAATCTTGATGCTCATCGCAAAATAAATTTTTTTAGACGATAGTATCATGGCTCCTAAAGAAACTGTTCTTGCTTATATCTTAAAGTACTTGGAAGAAGATGAAGACTTTACTAAGACTGTAAAGTCCATGAAAAAGGATTTAGCCTCTGCTTCCATTGAATTACCAGAAATTAATGGTGATTTAGAAGAGGCTTTAGACAAGAGCGAGGTCAGTAGTTCTGACGAAGACGAGAAATCCGGAGAAGAAGAGGAGAAAGCTGATTTGGCAGGAAAGGCTGATTCCAAGTCAGATTCAAGCTCTGATTCCGAATCAGACTCATCAGACTCATCAGACTCATCAGACTCATCAGACTCCGATTCCGATTCAGACTCCTCCGATTCAGACTCCTCCGATTCAGACTCCTCCGATTCAGACTCCTCCGATTCAGACTCATCAGACTCATCAGACTCATCAGATTCAGACTCATCAGACTCATCAGATTCATCAGACTCCTCAGACTCCTCAGACTCCTCAGACTCCGATTCCGATTCAGACTCCTCCGATTCCTCCGACTCCTCCGACTCAGAAGAAGAGAAAGAAGGAAAAGCTTCTAAGAAAAGAAGATTGTCTTCTTCATTGTCTTCCAATAAAAAGACCAAACTAGAATCAGACTCAGATTCAGTAACTGCTTCTATGCCTTCTTCACCTGAGAAGACCGGTATTCCAGCTGCAGAAGGAGAAGAAGAAGAATTGAGACCAGGTCAAAGGAAGCACTTCTCTAGAATTGATAAATCAAAAATCGTCTTTGAAGATACAACCTTACAAGATAATACTTACAAAGGAGCTGCTGGTACCTGGGGACAAATGGCTAATGAAAAACTTGGTCAAGTTAGAGGCAAAGATTTCACCAAAAATAAGAATAAAATGAAAAGAGGTGCTTATAAAGGTGGATCCATTACTTTTGCATCTGGTTCATACAAATTCACTGATTAATGTGCGTGAATCATCAATATTTAGTGTATAATAATGTCATAATAGAATAGTGAAAAATGTCTGTAGTATTAAGGTCGTGTAGATACCGATATCCATAAATCTAAATCAATTGCAAAAGTCGCAAGAAAAGTTCGATTATTCAGCCATGTCACGTCGTGGGAAGAATGTGAACTATGCTGAGTTAGATAACGGGAACTTCTCAGATGATTCTTTTTCTGATGAGAACGATAAGGATTACAGTTTTGGGAAAAGAAGGAAACCAAATCAAGCTAAAAGTCAATCACAGAAGCTGATTAATGTAGAGCAAGAAGAAAGGAAAAGAAAAGCGGATGAAAGTATTGAAGCATTAAAGGCGAGTATTAGTAATAAGGATTACGACGAAGAAGAACTTATAGAACTAACACCAGATATACCCACGGATTATGTACCAGATGCAGTTTCTAAATCATTTGGTAAAGCTGATTTTTCGTATTTAAAATTGAAGCCTGATCATTTCTCACGGCCTATTTGGATATCTCCTAAAGATGCAAGAATTGTATTGGAATCATTTTCTCCATTAGCTGAACAGGCCCAAGATTTCCTAATTACCATTGCAGAACCAGTTTCTAGACCTTCTCATATTCATGAGTATAAAATTACTCCTTACTCACTTTATGCAGCAGTTTCTGTTGGATTAGAAACTGATGATATTATCCAAGTTTTGAATAGATTATCCAAAGTTCCTGTTGCCGATTCTTTGGTGCAATTTATCAGGGGCGCAACCGTATCTTATGGTAAAGTGAAATTGGTTTTAAAAAATACTAGGTATTTTGTTGAAAGTGCACAAGCAGATGTATTACAAATGCTTTTGAAAGATCCTGTAATCGGGCCTTTAAGGATAAATAGTGGTAGCACTGTGGACTCCAATGGACTTGTTAAGTTTGCAGCACCAACACAAGGGGACTTAAAGATCCCGGGGACGAAAAAGGAGGTAAAATCAACTGACGGAGAAAAAGATAAAGCAACAGAAGATATATTTGCCAGCGTGATTGGAAACAAAAATTCAGAAGAAGATGACGATGATGACTTGGATGCTGTGCATTCTTTCGAGATTGCCAATGGATCAGTAGAAATCGTTAAGAAAAGATGTCAAGAAATAGAATACCCTGTATTGGAAGAGTATGATTTTCGTAATGATGCTAGAAACCCTGATTTGGAAATAGATTTGAAGCCTTCCACACAAATTAGACCTTATCAAGAGAAGTCATTATCGAAAATGTTTGGTAATGGACGTGCACGTTCTGGTATTATTGTTTTACCTTGTGGTGCTGGAAAGACTTTGGTTGGTATTACAGCTGCTTGTACCATTCGTAAATCAGTTATTGTGTTATGTACATCTTCTGTGTCAGTTATGCAATGGAGGCAGCAGTTCTTACAATGGAGTACTATTCAACCAGAATCTGTTGCTGCTTTTACATCGGAAAATAAAGAAATGTTCTCCACTGAGGCTGGTCTAGTGGTGTCTACGTATTCTATGGTTGCTAACACAAGAAATAGGTCATATGACTCTCAGAAAGTTATGGACTTTTTAACTTCAAGAGAATGGGGGTTCATCATTTTAGATGAGGTGCATGTCGTACCAGCTGCTATGTTTAGAAGAGTTGTTACTACTATTGCTGCACATTCGAAATTAGGTCTCACAGCTACATTGGTTCGTGAAGATGATAAGATTTATGATTTGAATTTTTTGATTGGTCCAAAGTTATATGAAGCAAATTGGATGGACTTAGCTCAAAAAGGACATATTGCAAATGTTCAATGTGCTGAAGTTTGGTGTCCTATGACTGCTGAATTTTATCAAGAGTATTTAAGGGAAACAGCAAGAAAGAAAATGTTATTGTATATAATGAATCCAACCAAGTTTCAAGCATGTCAATTCTTGATTCATTATCATGAGAAGAGAGGTGATAAAATCATCGTTTTCAGTGATAATGTTTATGCTTTACAAGAGTATGCTCTAAAATTGGGTAAACCATTTATTTATGGATCGACTCCACAACAAGAAAGAATGAAGATTTTACAAAACTTCCAACATAATGATCAAATTAATACAATTTTCTTATCGAAAGTGGGTGATACCTCCATTGATTTACCAGAAGCCACATGTTTAATTCAAATCTCATCACATTATGGTTCTCGTAGACAGGAAGCACAAAGGTTAGGAAGAATTTTAAGAGCTAAGAGGAGAAATGATGAAGGGTTTAATGCTTTTTTTTATTCTCTTGTGTCGAAGGATACTCAAGAAATGTATTATTCCACTAAGAGACAAGCATTCTTAGTTGACCAGGGTTATGCATTCAAGGTCATCACCCATTTAAATGGAATGGAAAAATTACCAAATCTTGCTTATTCCACAGCCCGAGAAAGGAGAGAATTGCTTCAAGAAGTGTTACTTAAAAATGAAGAAGCTGCTGGATTGGAAGTGGGTGATGATGCTGATACGACATTCGCAAGGGAAAGAAAACTCAAATCAGATAACTCTAGTTCTGTCAAGACCTCAGGTTCATTGGCTGGATTGGCAGGTGGTGAAGATATGGCATATCTTGAGTACAAAGCTAATAAGAACAAAGAAATCAGACAACAGCATAACCCTATTATTAAGAAGATATACTATTCTAAGAAAAAATAAGTAGGTACTTCCAGTGTAAATTTATAAGGAATGAAGGATCTCTATGGCTATGAATTTACATTGAATAATTTATCTTTACAAGAGGAGAATTTTAATGAATATTATATTTCTGTATAGCCGTAAATAATAATATAAAATGACTTGAAAATCAACTTACAAAATCACCGAAGTCATCATCGTCATCATCATCGTCATCATCATCGTCATCATCATCGTCATCATCGTCATCATCGTCATCACCCTCATCATCGTCGTCATCGTCATCATCGTCATCATCATCTTCATCGTCATCATCGTCGTCATCGTCATCATCATCG
Source organism: Yamadazyma aaseri (assembly GCA_947297635.1). Lineage (NCBI taxonomy): Eukaryota > Fungi > Ascomycota > Pichiomycetes > Serinales > Debaryomycetaceae > Yamadazyma > Yamadazyma aaseri. Next base: position 1,377,807 of record CAMYTP010000009.1, on the reverse strand, counting down.
TCATTGTCGTCATCATCTTCATCACTTTTAACCTCTATATGTGCTGAATTATTATCGTCGTGTATGTCATTACGTTCGCTGTCATAATTTATATGAGTCTGAGCTTCCAAAGGAGAGTTGGAATGACTCATTGTTAAGTTGTCTAGTTTATTGATTGCTTCTTTAAATTCAAGCTCATAATGGTATTGATCAATGAAACTTTTAAATTGTTTTTTATAGAATTCTAATCTCTCTACAAATTCATATGCATGAACCTTGTCATCAAATTTTAATCCTAAAGCAACCTTATTAACTGAATCCAGTTGGACCAGACCACCGTATGAAGTACCTGGTAATTGCGCAATAATCTTGAATAATCTAGATGATTCTGTTCTTTGTATAGTCTCTAAATTATCATACCCATCAAAAGGCGGATTGTACCAAACAACAGCCCATGTATCATTTGGGGGATTATATAACTCCAACTTAAGTCGGATCCGGTCAATTGGGAGTTTGGGAAGTGAAGTACTTTGCACATCTTCCGTCTCTATTATTTCTTGTTCCTCTAATCTCAAATTACCTTTCCAAATATAGTTAGAATCGTATGTCATCCATTGTGCAATACTCAAATCACCAGGCGGAATAACAAATACATTAACGCCCGTGAAGTTAGTTACTTCACCACCTATGATATCACTTTGCATGGCTTATCAAACCAATAATGAATAAGGATACCTAATGTTAGTTCTGGTACGACTTTGTGTAGTTTCGCGCCTAATTTGAATCTGGGATTTATTTGAAAAATTTTCAGACTCAATACTTCATTTAAAATCATCAACAATGTTTAAAGGGATGATCGGAAGGGCTGGTGTAGCGAGAACATACGTCAGTTACGGGTATACAAGTAGACTATTTCATATGAGTCGATTGAATTTCAACAAATCTGAAGAAGATTTAGTAAGAAAGCAGCTATTTGAAGCGGTGAAGGTCAACAAGAAATCAGAAACAACAAAGATTGATGATAGTTTATTTGATGTTTTGAATAATCTCGATTCTAAACCAGCTTTCAAAGATAACTTCAACGATGATCTCGGATTAGGCAAGATAACTCAAATTCATCCTCGTGATATTGCCAAAAATATCCGCGTGAATGGACCTTTAGCAGGAAGAACCATCGATATTCATCCGGGTGGTGTCTCTTATGGGCTTTCATCCCTTAATGCCGTAATCAGATCCAACAAAATCAGATATCTTAAGAAAATTCAAAGCAGATACATTCCACCAGCAAAGTACAGAAAACAATTGAAGAGAGAATGGTGGAGACGTAGATTCCTCAGTGGATTTAAAGAACTTATGGCCAAAGTTAATGACGCAAGAAGAAGAGGTTACTGATATCATTTTTCAATGTTATTCCACCTGTAAATAGTAATAATGAAATATACACCGTATTCTTTTAGTTTGCATATATATGTTGATTTCCGGGATTTTAGTAGGCATTAGTCGTGCACATATATAATTCAATCTCATCTTTCCGACCACTAATAATTTCTTTGTTAGTAATCCTAAGTACTTAGTTTAAGTATACTTTTAAGTAATCTTGGTGATAAAATTGGTGTGTGCATATATCTTGGTCACTAATTTCTAAAACTGAGTTAAGCAAGTGAAAGAATTGTTTAATAATTTGGGATCACATCCATTCCATACAAACGTGGGCATCACTGATAAGATTAGAAATCGGATTGCTTCATGTCAGATACAAACTTATCAAAAGCTTCTCATGGGGGTATTCCAGCAATTACTGGTAAAATAGACTACAACAATGCTATTCACATATTTCCGGAAGCTTTGGCACCTTGGAGATCAACTGTTTTATCTTATGGGTCATCTTTCGTAGCTACTACCATTGGATTCCCTATGGACACTGTTAAAACAAGAATGCAAACACATCCAGAATTCCATAGTTATTTTGATTGTGCTGCCAAAACATTTAAAGCCGAGGGGATACGGGGATTTTTTAGGGGGATTTTTGCTCCTTTAGTATCTTCTTCATTTTCTAAATCAATTAATGTTTCAATATTTACCCAAACAAAGCCATATGTTCATGATTTCTTCTTCAAGGATGAAATAGAAGAAACACATCCTTTTATAAAGAATATTCCCGTTTGTTTTGCTTCCGGTATGGTTGCCGGTGCAGGTGTTTCATTATTTGCATGTCCATTTGAATTCACCAAGATTTTCTCCCAAATCACAAAATTAATTGAAAAAGAGAATACAACCGAACTCAATAGGTCATATAATGCAAGGGTGAAAAGTGCATCAACAATGGCTACTTTCAAGAAAATAATCAAATATGAAGGCCCTCTTGGTTTGTATTCTGGGTTCAAGTATCATGTTTGGAGAGATTCTTTATCATCCGGAACTTATTATTGTGTGTATGAAACTATGAAGTACACCATGAATGTGTTGATCAATAATAATCCTCAAGAAAGTAGCTCCATTTCGATTCTATTGGCTGGGGGATTATCAGGTATAACTTGTTGGTCACTTATATTCCCTATTGATACTACCAAATCTTTAGTTCAAAAAGAGATCATCAGAAACATCCTTAGGAAGCGTGATGGTTTGCAACCGGTCCCACTTGCTAATCATAGAATAACAATATCCAGACAAATGTACAGAGGTTTAGGTATTTCATGTACAAGATCCTTCATTGTTAATATGGTATTTTTCAGTACCTTTGAATTCCTCATGGCTCATATAGCTTAACTTACTAGACTGACTGAGCCAAGTTATATACATATTTATTCAAAGTCCCTGTAAATAGACAATTTATAGATAATAATATGGAAGATTTATAGAAAGATATTATGAAATTTTTACATGAATGCTACAATGATAATCTACAAATCCATGATGCTCATCGTTTATGTGATCTTCCTCTATCTTGTTGATCTGATTCCAATTCTTCTTCTGTAGCAGTTTGAACTATCTTCCGCTTACTTCTTCTTGGTTTTGGAAGTTTTTCATTAATTAAGTCCCTGAGATCTTCTTTCAATGGAGATTTTGACCGTGTTCTATGTGCTGGATTATCAATGGGTTCTACTTTAAGATTGTCTTCGTCTTTGCTATCTTCGTTCGCTTTAAAGCTTATATGACTTTTTCCAGTCTCTAATTTACCTCCTTTGGATTTGGAAACCGCCGTAGAAGCCTTCTTTGGAGACCCTGGTAAAGTATTAATGATAGACACTTTCTTTTTGGCTTTCTTAACCTTAGAAGGTTGAGATTTACCTTTAGACTTTAATGATGGCAAAGGTGGTATCTCATAAGATATTACCTTAGCCTTTGCCCTTCTAGGTCTTCTACCAATTTCTTCTTCGGATGGTGCAATATCTCCAAATTTATGACCATCCCTTAGGGAATGCTCTGGTTCCAATTCTTCAGGATGAATTTCTAAACCAAATAACTTTAAAACCTTTGGCTCCTCCTCGTCCTTCTTTTTCTCCTCATTCCCCTCATCATCATCATCTTCTTCATCATCTTCATCATCTTCATCATCTTCTGATTTTTTGATGACTTTGCTTGTTTCTTTTTCAGTACTGTCATTTTTTGTATTATCATCTATTGTACTATCATCGAGGTCATCCACAGGAGAGATATGTTCACCAGTTTTTTCTGCAATGTTTTGCTGTTCAATGACATTGAACGTTTCCTTATTTGCATTTAGTCCGTTGTCTTCTTCGATTCTTTGATTGTCAGTTTCATCAACAGCTATATATGGGGTATCCAGTGCGTCTAGTCCGACTTCATTGAGTTCTGAGTCTTCGGTCTGGGGTTCCTCGTGTCGTTTGCCTTGATCTGCTATTACATTATTTTCATTCAGATGCTCCTTGTTATCACTGAAGTGCTCATCTTCCACTTCTTCCATGTCCTCTTCAGGTGACTCTTCATTGACTACTGATTGTTGACTGATCTCTGTCATACTTGTATTCTCCTTGGTATCTGTTACATTTACCTTAACAGTATCTTCAACATCTGACCGTTCTTCACCTTCATTTACAATATTGAATTTCTCTCCTTCGTCGACCAGAGATTCAATTTTTCCATTTGAAGATTTTTTGCCAAAGACCTGTGATATCCAAGACAATGGATTAAAAGACAACTTTTTTTTCTTCCTAAAGCTTCCTAAAAGCTCGGAGTCATCAATAATATCAAGTGCTCTCTTCCTAGTCACACCAGAATATTGCTTGCTATCTTCGATGTTAGGTTGATATTCGGCATCTAATCTATATTCAACAACGTCTTCACCATCAATGATTTCGTTGGTAATGTCAAACTTTAAAGTAGTACTCTTGGGCTCTACTGAAAGTGGCCTAGTTATTTCAGATGGTGTTATCATGCGCTCTTCGGATTCGATATCTAACTCTTCGGTAAAGCTGAACTTGGGTTCTTCATATGGTTCTTCGACGACAGGAAGAGTTGCAACTGTATCTACGTTAGACGGAGTCTTGGATAGTTGCTCGTAAAGTTTCGTATTTTCAGAATTTGAAACCTCTGGTTCGGTTACTTCAATAGCTTCAGGTTCATTCTCTTCTGTGGGATGTATAATTTGTGAATCGTTGATTTCAATCTCAGCACCATCAGGATATTCTACAACGATTTCTTCGGGTTCCAGTGCAAATTCAACTTCTGGTGACCCATTGGAAGATTTCTGATCTCCTTTTTGTTCATTATTAACCAGCTCTAGAATATCGCTGGATTCAATAAAATCTTTGTCATTTAAATTATCTCTTAGAATCTTATTCTGTGAGTCCTTTTCAGCTTCATTTTTGTTTTCGTTTACAGATTCAGGTTCCTTTCCCTTCTCAGCTTCGTTTTGTTTTAAATCATCCTCAAGTCTGTCCTCTATCCTTTGGACTTCTTCGTCCACATCTTCTTTCTCACTTTCATCTTCTTCAAGGATGATATTGGTTGATAAATTGATGTCAGTGAACGTAGGTTTGGATATAACATCCAGAGATGATGGTGCCTCTTCGACCAAATCTTCATTTGCACTTGTATCGAATACATCCTCTACCATTGAAGAATTCAACTGTTGAAGCTTTGGATGAGGAATACTGACATTAGCATCATGCCCAAATGAGATAGGATGGTCCATAGGTGATTCAACCTTAGTAATAGTCTCCATGCTGTCATCAACATTAGCAGTCAATGGCTCTTCAGATAGATCAATACTTTCTGCTTCAAAAGTATATCCTTTATCTTGAGTATTTTGAAGATCCATAACCTTATTAGTATCAGAGAGAGATATTCCGGAAGAAGCTTCGTTGTGTGATTCTAACACCTGCTCAGCTCCATCATTATTATTCTCTGTCCTAGGAGTTGCATCTTTATTTTTATTATCTTCAAAAGATTTCAGTATATCTGCCTCATACTCTTCTTTATCATTCGTTGTTTCGAATGATTGATTGTTGGACAAAATGGACAGGGCTGAAGACAGCTCACACTTTTCAATTTCAGGTATGATTGTCCTTTCTTCATCAATTGAGGTTCTTCTTGATCTATCAAGACTTGCATCATCATGATTAACAGTATAACCAATCGCTTGTACATTGACATCATCATTAGCAGATGCATGGTCAATTTTAGCACTCAGTATGTCAAGATCCGCTGGCCCTTCCTCCGGTTCAGATGGAACTTCATCTAAGACAGGAACATCAACTGGATAAATCCTTTTAAGAAAATCTTCGAGTGGATCAATACCCAAATCAATTTGTAAATCTTTACGTGACTTTAACGATAAGTCAAATTTAGCTTCTGTCTCTTTCAATTGTTGCAACACTACCAGAGGGCTTTCTTTGGCAACAGTCTTGAATGAGAATCCTGACATAAGAGGCTCTGCATCCAGCTCTTCTTCTTCTTTTCCCTCTTCCTCTGGCTGTTCTACTATTTCTTCTTTTTCTTTTTCTTCTGCTTCATCTTCTTTTGTTTCTTCTTCAGCTGTTGTGATACTTTTGATATCAGGTTCACCGATATTACTATGTATAACATCCTTATCTTGTGAAATGTCTACTTCATCCTCCACATCGGACATTTCGTCTGATGCAATATCGGGAGTTGCATTGCTTTGGATAATATTGTTATCAGCAATAGTAAACGGTTGAGGAACAGGAGCATATTCTAAGGAAAAATTGTCTTGTTCATTATTTGATGATACGCTTATCTCATCATCGGATTGATAACCCTCAGCTTGATCATCTTTAAATTGCTCTTCACTTTGTGGGTTTGTCTCGTTATCACCTTCCTTACGCAGATTATCAATTGTTGATAAGGCATTATTAATATTTTCACTATTGATTTCATAGTCTCTGATAACAGCTTCTGTCAATGCAAGTAATGACTCATGATTAGAATCTATTGGCTTCTCATAAGTTTCAAACTGCAAATTTTCAAGATTGTAGAATCCAGAATGTTGGTTGTTTTCTGCAGTAAGCTCGCTCTCTAAAACGGACTCTAAAGAGTCTTTCATTTCATCATCTGACTTGGTATCCTTAGCAGTTAGTACATGATGCTGTAATTCTGGATCTTTCACTTCAGTTGCATAATTTTGCACTAATTGATGATCGTCAAGTGCACTTTGTATTGCATCAGCTTGTATCGAATCTTCAACTTCATCGTCGACTTCCATACCATCATAGTTATTTTCCTCCATATGGAATGAAGCCACATTGGACTCAGATGGCTCCTCCCCAGTATAGTATTGTTGTGATACTACTTGATCCTTCTCGGAATCTTCACTTTCATCTTCGATAGAATGAATATTATTGTCAATGGATTCTTCCACACTATCATCATCGTGGTTGTCCCCAGAAATTATTTCTACTAACAGATCATTATCATCATCATCATTGTAGTTTATATCATCATCATCATTATATATTTTAGTATCATCATCATGGTCAGATTCTTCTAAATCAATGATTTCAGACACTGCTTCATCTTCAAAGTTGTCATCTTTATGACTTAAATGCAGTTTCCCCACTCCTTCATAATTCACAGAACTTGAATTACCTTCCAACATACTTCTGTTTGATTCAAATGGATCAAATATCTTATTCCTGTAAGACTCAGTAATGGCTTCCATATTATTGCTGTTTCTCAATAAAAGCAATTGCTCATCCTGCTGTCGTAAAGTGGAGCTGAACCGAGACTTTAAGCCATCAATCCACGTTACTAATTCTTCCTCGCCACCTTCCCTTGGTTTTAGCTTGGTAACTCGCTTGTTATGCGAGATCAGGTCGGTACCCATATTCCAAAGTGGTTAATATTTTTTACCATTTACAGTGAGACAAGAGATTGGGTGGCACACAGCTTTTAAAACAGAGCGGCACGCGCAATTAAGCACATGATCCGAGATAAAGAAAAAAAGTTGTCACGTGATATAATTTCACTTGATCAAAAAAAAAAAAGAAAAAAATTTTTCAGGGAGAGAAGAGGCGTGCATGGTTATAATTTGATCCCAATAATAACATACGAGATGAATATTCTGATATGCATAGTTTTTAATTGCCAAAAGTTTCCATTAAACTGAAATTCTGTGACAGGTCTTAAGAAAAAGAAAAGAGAAATCTAATTAACCCATAGCCACGTAACATCTCTGTGGTTTCTAAAGCATTTAATTGAACGTTTATTGTATTGACCAAATTAAATTTAAGCCAGCACTATATTGTATAACAGGTTCTCCTGTAGAAGATTTCTTGATCAATAACTGCTCAAATGTAATTTCATACTGTGTATTGTTAAGCCTATCAAACAATGTAAATCCGATATTTATACCATCGTTCACAACTTAGGGGTTAATTTGAAATTCGATTTGTTATTATTATTTTATTATTTTTAGGAAACAGCCTTAGAAATAAACTTTCAGCACATCTCATCCCTTGTAGAATCACTCCCTATAGAACCTAATTCACGGTCAATAGAACCTAATTCACGGTCATACTATAAAGTGTTTCATGAAACAGTAAAAAGTTTAAAGCCATTAGCATAGTCTATTTGATTATGTATATCAATCGTTATCATACATGATTCGAGAACATATTCTTTGTTCATTTTCGATTCTATGACTGCATATGGTGATATATTTATAGCACATAATCTTTAACTGCGTTTTGTCTTAAAACTCCATGCATTTGTTTACTGGGAGCTGGATTGTACTAATTAACTAAAATAGGAAATATTAAAATGATTTTCATATTAAAGTTTTTCCAAGGGCTGAATTTTTAGGATGGGTGTTCAAAACTATAAAAGGGCCCAATTTATCCCCTTATAAATTCTACAAAATATTGTTCTATTAATTGTAAAAAATTTTTATTAAAAAAATGGCTGCTGAATCTGATTTTGATCAAGAAGCTCAAGAAACTTACACTCCAAAGTCCTCTTTAAAAACTGGCTCTGTTTGGAAAAATCATTTAATTGGTGCATTGGGTGAATCTTTGGTACTTTTATCTTTTTATGGACTGCCTTTGTTATTGCCCAAATTGCTAACCAAGATCCAACTATTCCTGAAGTTGGTTCTAATCCTGGTCAATTAATTATGATCTCTTTAGGTTTTGGTTTTGGTGTTATGGTTGGTGTTTTCATGTTTTTCAGAGTTTCTGGTGGTAATTTAAACCCTGCTGTTACTTTAACTTTAGTTTTAGCTGGTGCAGTTCCTCCAATTAGAGGGGCTATTATGATGATTTCTCAAATGCTTGCTGGTATGGCTGCTGCTGGTGCCGCTTCTGCTATGACTCCTGGCCCAATTGCTTTTGCTAATGCTTTAGGTGGTGGTTGTTCTAGATCTAGAGCTGTCTTCTTAGAAGCTTTTGGTGTTTGTATCTTATGTTTAACTGTTTTATTAATGGCTGTGGAAAAGCACAGAGCTACTTTTATGGCTCCTTTTGCTATTGGTATTGCTTTATTCTTAGGTCATTTGATCTGTGTTTACTACACTGGTGCTGGTTTAAACCCTGCTAGATCATTTGGTCCTTGTGTTGCAAGTAAATCTTTCCCAACTTACCACTGGGTTTATTGGGTAGGTCCAATCTTGGGTTCTGTCATGGCTTTTGCTATCTGGAAAATTTTCAAGATTTTGAATTATGAAACGTGTAATCCAGGTCAAGATGCTGATGCTTAGATAACTAAGGTGATTGATAATATCATACCTTTGCTCCTAATATGAAGTTAAGACGACGTGGAAATCAAAATTAAAAAAAAAAAAAATCCAGTAAGATTGATTCCTGTAATTAGTCAATTAAATAATAATAATAATAATTAATAATAATAATGCAATGCAAATAAATGTATATATAATTAAGTAAAATAGAAAGATTGTATCATCTAACAGAATATGTCATACAACGACAATAATCTATGAAGCTTTCCTATGTTATTGATTTCACGGAATTTCAAATTATTCAATACTCTAAGTTCACTTTCTAGTAATAATTCTGCTTCTTGACCTTTGACATCTTCCCTCTCACATTTATCGAGCAATACTTTATTCTCCATCTTGAATCCTTCAATTGTATGAAGAATATTTGCCATGTTACATAACAAAGTATTCTTTAAGAAATTGTATGAGTTGAACTTTTTATATCTAAAAGCGAAAAAGGTTTTGGAAGCTGCCCGGTCATTACTTCTTGGAATCTCTTGTACTTCTACCAAGTTATATTGTATCAATTTGTAAATTTCATTTCTTACTTGTTTATCTTTCAATAACACTGAATTTGCTACTGTTTTTTCATCCACTAATTTTGAGTCTTTAATGCACCTCAAAATCCTTAAGGTGTCGTTGCCTAGTGTCTTTTTAATTAGTTCTTGAAAAGTGTATTCCAAGACGATTTCTTTTAATTTACCAAAAGGAATGGTATATATACCTGGTGTCAATTCCGTAATGAAAGCAATTGATGTAGAAGAAGACAACAATTTCAAGTGGTGATTAATTAATGAAATGGAATGACGTTGTGTGTTATCTGTGTTATTCAAACTACCAGCATCGTTGGAGAAATCATCATCCATATCTATGGATTCATCTAGAACCAGATCATTGTTTCCAAGTTTAGGTTTCTTGATGACCTTCTCGAGTTCACTAAAACTAACCACTCTTTTCTTATCATTTGGTTTTAGGAAATTATGAGTTAGTATACTATTTCTGAGATCAACATTCTTATCAAGATGTCTGGCTACATCGTGAGTTCTGAAAGTAATTGATTTGCTTTCAACCAATTTATCCTCAAGACTCTCCTCGAATCTTCGGACTTCATCTGGTTCAATTAACATTCCATCAATGTTTCTCATATAATGATTTATTTCTGGACTCTTACTTTCAACCAATTTTAAAATTGTTGAATATATAAAGGATGTTATTAGACCAATTCTTGATTCACATAGACTAACCAAAGATTTACTTCTTAAATGTTTAGTGAATCTGGAATAAGAGAACGAAATTTGAAGCTTTTTATTTAAAAATTTTGCTCCATTAACTGTCTCGTACAAATCAGAAGGCGTAGAGGCCAACAACTCAGCCAATTTCACTTTTGATCTTTCTTTCACTTCAGCTACACGCTTGATTTCACTGGTGGAGGCACTTCTGGGAGTATTTTTCATGGTTTCTTGATAAACTTTATTCCATAAATCTTCTATAGGACTAAAATCGGTCTTTTGTAAGATTTTGATCCAGCCATCGCTGAATAATCTGTTTAATTTTTGATGCATATTGTATCTTTTGGCATCATCTTCGTATGTTTTCAACAAATCGTTGACATTAACATTGCCTACTTGAAGTAAATTTTGAATCAATTCAGCACTTTCAGTATCATATGTCTCTTTGATATGGTTGATGATCTCCCCACTATGTAAGAATATCATCAATCCAGTTTCATTGAACTTATATTCTACCTTTTCACCTTCCTGCCAGTACAAAATACAGTTCAACTGAATTAATGATACAATAGTAGTTTTCACTAGTTTTATAGGTACACCAGATCTTTTGCTTAACTCCTTGGCAGTTAGTCTACCATGAGATATTAATGCTGAAATAATTATTGCCGCCACTTCTCCTAAATGCCGCTTGGCAGTCATAGTCATTAAATCTGACAAAGGGCTCTGTCCCTCTGCAGATTCTGGTAACTCGGCAATCATTCTGATTAGTTTCTTGTTTATTAACTATTCTCCGATCGCTACCAGTAAGATGGTACTTTTTTTTTTCAATGAGATGTCTGTCTTTTTGTTTGCCAGTTCGCGATCAAAAAATTCCTCCTACAACACAATGTCAGCTGCTAAGCATTATTTAAAACTTGCAAAAGCAGCAATTGAGAAGAACGATCCGGAGTTGGCTTTGGAATATGTGGAGGATGTTTTGGAAGAAGATAAGGCCAACTATTTTGCATTCATCTTTCGTGGTAAGTCGTACCAATTGTTGGAACAATTTGACAAAGCTGCAACGGCTTTCGAGAAAGCCATAGAAATACAGCCTGATAACCTATTGGGATGGAAAGGTTATTGGCAGGTGGCTAGATGTCTTAATGATTATGACTTGGTTTTCAAGGTCCTTGGTGACTATTTGCAAGTCCAAATAGACCAAGAAATGCCTGTGGCCGAAACTCTCAAAGACTTTTCAAACTTTCTTAATGCCAAAAACTACAAACAAGATGATGAATTATATGAAAAATACCTCGAAAACATTATTCCTGGAACTCAAATAAATAACCTTGTGGGTAATAGATTTGGTAAAAGTCTGGATAATTTGAAAAAGTTGTTGGACATCAAGTTAAAAAAGCAAGAGAATAGAATCAATAAGGTATTGGCTAGAGAAAGATTGAGATTTCCAAAGAACTTGACTTTTGAACAGCAAAAGGAACTAAATCGGTTACTTTGGCCATTATACGAATCAAATGATTTTTCCATATATTTCGAAGAGCTTTTGAATATAAATGAGGATGACGATGAACGTATTGATTATCAGGAAAGGTACTTAAAATACAAATACGATTATTTAAAGGTGGCACCTCAGAAGACCGAAATTCTTAAAGAACTAAAATCAATGGTTAATGACTTGGTTTTGATCAAAGTACCAAGTTTATTTGTATGGGACTTGTACTTTGATTTGCTTGATATTAAAAGCTTTCAAGATTTGGAAATGGATCAAATTATATTTTACATTCAGACATTTCCTGATGAAGGTATGGGCGTCTTGCTATATGGATTTATTAATAGTGATATTTCTCCATTCGACCAAAATAAAATTATGCAGCTGTTATCTGTCAATAAAACAACAGCTGGTGACGACACCAAACCAGATGATGATGAAGATGGTGAAATAGATGACAAAGACCGGTATTTATTGGAACAAGTTGAAGAACATGATGGTGAACTTTTTAATAATAATACCATGACACCCGAGCAAGTTTTATCATATATGGTAGAAGGATTTAAAAAATGTAGCAAATCTATACTTGCCAATAGAATTATCATTAACTATTACACCCAATTACGTGAATATGAGGAAGCATCCGAAAGATGCAGAAATGGAATACGGATGTTAGCTGATATTCAAAGGAGTATTGGTGTGGATCTTGCTAACTCGCGTGAAGATATAATTTGCTTGTTGGCGGTTGTATACACTTACCATGAAGCACCCAAAAACTTTAGTAAAGCCTTAGAGCTTTATGAAAAAGTCCTTGAAGGAAATAAATTGAACAAAAGGGCAAGAATAGGTAAAGGAATTATTTTAATGGAAAAAGGGGACCTTGAAACAGCTCATGAACTTTTAGATGAAGTTAATAATGAATACCCTGATGACGCTGACACTTTGATTGAATTGGGGTGGTGTGAAGTTCAAATGTCACTTCATGAGTCTGGCAAAAGTCACCTTCAGCAGGCTATCAAGAATTTTACTCGTAACGACGTTCAATCCTCCGAATTGAGAGCAAAGGCATATTGGCGATGGGCACAAAGTTACTTAAGGGATTCAACAACGACTGATGTTAGTGAGCCATACAAACTACTTATTCAATCTTTAAAAGAATACAAGAAATTTCCTCCTTCATTCACATCTTTGGGAATAATTTATTTAGAATCATATGAAGATAAAGTAAGAGCTAACAAGTGTTTCTATAAGGCGTTTGAGTTGGACGTTGCAGAAGTAGTCTCAGCAAGGTATTTAGTTGAAGATATTGCAAGCAAAAACGAATGGGATGTAGCTGAAATATTATGCAACAAAATTGTTCAATCTGAACGAGCTAGAAAAGCTTTAAATCAAAATTGGGACTCATCTTGGCCATATAGAGTACTTGGGTGTTCTGCTTTGAATAAACAGGATGATGCTAAAGCAGTTGAATGGTTTCAAACCGCTTTGAGAATGACTTCAATGGACATTGAATGCTGGATTGGTTTGGGTGAAGCTTATTATAACTCTGGAAGACTTGATGCTGCACAGAAAGTATTCCAAAGAGCGTTAGGAATCGAAGAAAATAATTGGCAAGTAATGTATCTTCTTGGTAAAGTTTTGTGTGATACAAAAGAATTTGAAGAAGGGATTTCAACATTGGAAAAAGCTTTACAATTATCACCTAAAGAAGAATGTATTATCAATGCTTTATTCCAATGTAAACTCGATTGTATTGATAAAATGTTAAGCAATGGATACTTTGGAAAAGTTAAAGCTTTGAATAAAGAAGTATTAGATTTAATTGTTGAGTGTGCTTCAATAAACTTGAAATCACAATCATTATGGGTTTCTTTAAGCAACAGTTTGCAAATTTTTCTAAAAATTCAAGATAATTTGGAAAGTTTTCCTATAGCTAAACTTAAAAGAGTATTTCAAGATAGTGAAAAACTTCAAGAGGAAGATCCCTTTTTACATGAATTATATAAGTCTCTGAAGGACTTGAATTTTTCTAACTGTTTGGAATTATTTGAAAGGCATGAATTTATTGAATGTATTTGTGCATTAGATATTTTATGCTTTAAAACATGTATCAGCATCATGCCTAACCAAAGCAGACATATCCGTTCTATAAACTACTACAATTTAGGGTTAGCCTATTACGGATTATTCAACTTAACTGAAGCAGAAGAAGCAAGAAAAAGCTCTATCAAATGCTTTAAAAAAGCAATTCAACTTGAATCTAACAATTCACACTTCTGGGTAGCCTTAGGTAATTCCTATTCTACTAGTGAACCGGCCATTAGTCAGCATTGTTTTATAAAAGCAACTTCTATAGAGTCTGTTGATGGTGACATCTGGAATAATTTAGCAGCATTATACTTAAAATATGGAGATATAGAATTAGCTCAACAAGCATATTTAAGATCACAATCTGTTGCACCTCAACAATCTCAATCATGGTTAGGTTATGCATTAACTGCCAAAGCAAAGAATGACAATGTGAGTGCCCTGAGATATTTCAAACATGCATATATTTTATCAAATGGTAGATCACCAATTTCGCAACTCCTTTTTGCTTTGTCAATTGTTAACAAAAGAGTTACAAACGCTGAAAATAGTGCTGATAATCAAGACATTGAAACTGCTCAAGAATTTAGTATTGCCAACTTTGCAATTCAAAGTTATCTTAGATATTATCCTAATGACATATTAGGATTGAAGATTGCTGTGACAATAAGTGAAAGATGTAAAACATTTGACCTTTGTTCTGAAATATCACAAAAATTATGTTCTCTATTGGAATCCAAATATGAGGAAACTAAGAGTGACAAGACTTTACAAGATTTTGTTAATGCTAAAGCTCAACAGGCAAGAATTTACTTGGCTATTAATGAGTACGAAAAGGCAATTGAATCAAGTCAAATGATTATTGAAATGGTTGATGCAAATGAAAATGAGACAGAAGCTAACGAGAAGAATATTTTATCAGCAAGAATCACCATTGGGTTAGCTTGTTTTTTTAAGATGGATTTAAACCATTCTGTTGACCAATTAAAAATAATCTTGAGTGACTATTATCTGAATGAATGGTTGGTGACTTTTGCAGCACAAATATTGAATGCTTTCGGCACTGAAGATACCAAACAAGCCGCCTTGGACCAATTATTTTCCTTCATTGAAGATAATGAGACATCTTCATCATTGATTATAATTTTAACATTGGGTGCCATTTCATTAAAAGACAATTTAGAAGATATTCTACCAGCAGTGAAAGATGAATTGAATGGGCTTCTGTTAGTTTCAATTGTAAGAGACTCACGTAAACATGTTCCAAAATTAATTGAACAGATCAACAACAAACTTGGTATTGAACAACAGAAATTGTGGCAGAGAAATGCGATCTTATTCCCACAAGATTACAACATTTGGTGCAATATTAACGACCAAATGGCATTGACTATCGCAAGCTTAAGCGAAACTAAACTTACCTCATTTGACATGAGCAAAGCTTATATTCATGGCAACAACATCAGAGCCATTCAAAGAGGATTGTTGTTGGCTCCCCATAACAATGACGCTTGGACATCATTCAAGGCCCATTAAGATTTTTAACAAGAAAAAGAGAGAATCTCAATGTATTGCCATTGAGCCTATCACCCTATCAATAATATTGCATAATTACTTATAATTTAATCTTATTATCTTATAATCACGCTTTCTCATTCTCCTCATTAATGTCATCTTTTGCTCTTATCTATCAATCTCTGTTTCGCGCATAAATCTCAGGGATTTGAACTTGTACTCGTATACAAATATTGCACTGTCATTAACTTGAATCTGTGCAACATACAATTCGCTCCTGATACTGATACAAAAGCCTACTTGTGTAAGAACGGTTCTTTGTTTCATAATCTGGATCTTTTTGTACTGAAACTTTCGTTATACAAATGGTGTCACCAGGTGTCAAAGATCTAGATAAGCATCAGCTAGATCCATACCTCAGGAAGCAAAATGCAAAGTTAATTCAAGTGGTGCAGAACTTCTTCATTAAAGCTTCTCAGATTATTTTGGATTCCAGAAGTGAAGAAGTCGACACTGAAAGCAGAGATAAGAAAATCAATAAATGGTTCAATTTGTTGATGCCTAGTATCCATAAAGATGACCTTAAAACATGGAAGTCAACGACCTTCCCACCAATGATCATTGAGACTTTCATATCTTTGCATCAATTACCTGAAAAGCATACACTAGTGTTGAATGATGAGCATGACAACTCCTGGACTGTTGTAAAAGGTGGTGATAAGAAGCAAGAGGTAGTGATTGAGAGATGGTTGGTTGAATTTGATTGTTCTGATGTTAGTGGATCCATTGTTGATGAACTTCCTTTAATTTACAAGCAAGCAATTATATTGTTCAGAAGTCTTTTTGGTATATTAAGGTTACTTCCAGCGTATAAGTTGAAGCAGAAACTAAAGAAAACGCAAAACCTCGTATTGTGCAATAGAATATTAGATGGGAAACAACCCATAAATTCGAAGGGAAGAATTGGTTTATCTAAACCAATTATAAATACACAATCTCCATCAGCCGATTCACATTTAGTTCAAAAGAGTTTTAATTCTATTCAAACCACTTTAGGGACTTTAAAAGTTTCAGGTGTTTATAGACGACACTACAATTTTGTTGTTCACGACAGTGAAGAAGCTTTGTCTGATCATTTTATGAAAATAGACTCTGGAAGTTTGAATAAGCATATTGATGAGGGACGTGATTTGGGACTTGAGAGATCAGGGCAATTATCTGATGAACGTATTGTTAATACAGAGTCAAGGCCTAGGTCGGTAGAAGCTAATTCTATTGCAAAAGAGATGGATGGTTATAGAAAAAGCATGTCTATATCTCCTAATACTGTTAGGGAAATTTCCCCAATAAAGAAGGAATCACCACAACACTACATAGGTAAACCAACTATTCAACCGTTTAAAGTAGGATCCATTGGTAGTTCTCCACCCCCTCTGCAATCACAAATTGGGTTTGGAGCTTCTTCTTTGGAAAGAAAAGTCTCGATTACTAGTAATAAATCAGCATCTAACGCATCATTGGTAGCTATGCTTAGGAACCCTAAAGGCAGTACTTCCTCAACATCTGGTAATATTCCAATTTCCAATGCCAATGCCAACAATCCAACCATTATTTCATCCATACCTAGATCTGTTGCCTCATCACACGGATCAAATCTAATGCATGACATTGATTCACCGTCAGCAGTTGAAATGGGAAGCGGAACACCTAGATTTTCTTCTTCCTTCGGTTCTAGAGCCAGTAGACGGTATAGTAATGCTAGCATTAGACAGAGCATATTACAACAGACGTTAAATGATCATAGTTACTTAGGTACAAGTGCAGGACTGACCACGTCAATGAACCCCTTGAGTGGGATCTATATTGATGATGATATTGGTGATTTTGTCCGTATGATTGACAGTAAAAATGATTTAAGATTTGCCAGTAGTAGTACTGGTAATAATAGTACAGAAAAGGTCAATTTAACACCCAATAGTCAAGTTGATATATTAAACAAGTTCCAGCTATTAAAAAGTCAACACCAACAATTGGGAGACAGTGTTAATCAAAGTTTAATCTTGCAAAATAATGGGTCTAATCCCAGTAGTATTAACAACCCAGTTCAAATCAGCACCAGTAGAAAGTCATCCACACATTCTCAATCCGTTTACTCTCCCATATCAACTGGTTCATATGATAGAAGAAGTGGATCTTCTAATATGCCTACAATTGAATCACAACTTGATTATAAGAAAGAAAGAGGAGGAGATAAACAAGTTGGATTCGACTTCAAAAGTTCAAGACCAGAAAAATCACCCACTCCAACTCCTCCTCCACAACAAACTAGTGCTCCTATTGAAAAAAGTGTCAAAGGGCTCTCTACAACTCCATCACATTACAGTAATCGAAGATCCATTCAATATGAAAATGTATTTGAAGATGATGATGGAGAAGATTACTACTTACAATCCAAAAATTCCCACAAGCCTAGTAATGAAGAAGATGACGATGATTTGCTATTCACCATGAGTGATATGAATCTTACTAAACACTAAACCTAGTTTCTTGAAAAAGATTGTATATAAAAAAGGAAAAAACATAAATTGAATAAACGAATTATCAACCCCGGAATTTCTTAATGCTTATTTTTTCTCCTAAATGAACGCGATAATTGGCTCGGTTGTCATCTGAATTATGATTAAGATTGCAATAAGAAGGTTTTCTGGTACAGCTACGAGGAGAATAACTCCGATTCAATTATATGACCAGAGAGTTAATAGCGGGAAACTTCGATCTGATCCTTATCAACGAGAAATTATCAGCAGTTTATCGGTATTACATGAGTCTCTCAATTCATACAATCCACCCAAAGTTGAAACTCCGAACTTGAAGGATTTGACTCCGAAAACAGGACTAGGGAAGCTCTTTGGTAGCATTTTAGGTAGTCTGAATTATAAGGAACCTGATGCTGAAACACTTCTTAATAATGATAATAAGGTCAAAGGTATATATTTATATGGTGATGTGGGGTGTGGTAAGACAATGTTGATGGACTTGTTTTATGATACGATTCCCAAACATATTCCCAAGAAAAGACTTCATTTCCATCAATTTATGCAACATTTGCATAAAAGATCTCATCAATTAAAGCTTGAACATCATAGTGAACTTGATGTTATCCCATTATTGGCTAGTGAGATTGCTCAAGATAGCACTGTCTTATGCTTTGACGAATTTCAAGTGACTGATGTTGCTGATGCTATGTTATTAAGGAGGTTGATGATGTTGCTACTTAGCCCAGATCATGGAGTGGTACTTTTTGCAACATCTAATAGAGCACCTGATGATTTATATCTTAATGGTATTCAAAGAAAGCTGTTTATTCCATGTATTAAATTAATCAAGAAACAGACACGGGTTATTTACTTGAATAGCCCTACAGATTATAGAAAAATACCTAGGCCAGTCTCATCGGTATATATGTTTCCCAAACCTGGTGTTAAATATGATTCGAAGACTTTTAAAAGTAGTAGAGAAAAACATGTTAAAGATTGGTTTGAATATTTTAACAAAGAAAATGATGATAAAACAGTAGTTGAAAACTACAAGTTAAGTGTGTGGGGTAGAGAACTTGTAGTACCCAAATGCTCCTACCCATATGTTGCTCAATTCACATTTGAACAATTATGTGGTAATCCTTTAGCAGCCGGGGATTATTTGACATTGGCTACATCATTCCAATCTTTTATTATAACCGACATACCATACTTGAGCACGGACGTTAGAGACAAGGTTCGTCGGTTTATTACATTTTTAGATGCAGTATATGACAATCATGATAGGATTGCTGTTACATCAGCAGCCAATTTTAGAGACATATTTGTGGAACCAGAAGACATTAAGAGTGGGAACTTTCAAATTTACAAAAGAGAACTCAACCAGGGTAAAATAGAGACATTTGAAGATGATGAATTAGTTACTAAACACGGCTTTGATAAGAACATTGCTAAAAAGGCCTCCATGTTTGCTAATGATGAAGAGAAGTTTGCATTCGCTAGAGCATTAAGTAGATTGAGTCAAATGAGTACTACCGATTGGATTGAATCAGTCAGACCTATTCAATAGAAACACATAGAAAGCAAAAAAAGAAAAAGACGAAGCCCCAAATCTGATTGCCTGTCAAGTTTGCCAAGTCTTTGTCATCTTCTTAGAATTAAACTTATACAATATTATATTTATTTCGATCTTATCCGATCCAATCCTCTATGGAATAACTATTCTATACCTTAAAATAATCTCTAACAGGCCATCTTTCACAAATTAACAAATTTTATTACAAGTATCCGGATTTCCATCCACTTCATGTGCATAAAGGCACTGTTATAAACCCGTAAATCCTTCTGGAATCGATAAAGCCACGACGCCTTTGTTTATTGTTTTTAAAAAAAAATCGTTTCTCCTGGAATTGTGAGTGCGCATTAAAAAAATCTACTGAAATCCATCCTTTTAATACTTGCTCGTTGAAAAGCTTAAAGTAAATCATCCTTATTGCTAAGAACTTAGGTGAGTCCCACATCAAAGCTTATAGGAAATATCCTTTACAGAAAGAATCACGGTTTTCCTTCATTTCTCCCCTAGTCTCCCATTGCAGTAATCAAGATATCGCAAGCACAAATCTCGATTGATTAATTAAAAGGAAGCTTAAACAAAACAATTGGAAATATCGGAATTGGAAATATCAGAATTTTAAAGAATTTGGTAACTCTTCATTCACTCCACCTTTCTTTGTGCTAGTATATGTGTATTATTCCATTCGTTTGCTAAGTTATCAGCCATTGCCTTTCGCTTAATTTACTAATTATGACTTTTGTTAATTCCAAAGATAATAACTTGTATGAAGTACTGATTAAATCAGCAAAGAGACAGAATAAAAACATAATCCCACCAAGAAGAATTAATTCTCAAACAAGTATTCCTGAATTGTCTTCTGGACTCAACAGCAATAGAGAGCTAACTAAAAGACCTAGTGATTATTATATTCAAAAATTAAGTAATAGTTGCTTAAATTTATCCAACGGGAAACGACCTATTTCCGGTGATTCTATCATTTCATTAAATTCTAATTATTCTGATGAAATCAGCTTAGCTTCTTATAATGAAAGTCATGACACTAGGTTAAGTTCCTTAACGTCTACCTCAATTTCACCAGACGAGTCACCAAATTTATCGAGTTACAATAAGATCAACAAAGGTCTCAAAAGATTTACTTTGGAGGATACATCTTCCAAAAGTATGAATAATGAGAATACAAATCACTCGCTTTCAACAATAACATCCGATAAAGTATTAGAAAGTGAGCCAAGACCTTATGATGCTTCAATGAATTCCATGACTTCATTTAACTCAACTACATCTTCGATCGCTTCTAACGGTCCAACTCGTTCTCTTTCAACTAAATCTGTGCATTCGACTTCAAGTTTGACCAGAACTAAAACTAAGTATTTGAGTCAAGAGGAGATCAAAAATCGTCAAAAGCTCAGAAAGAAGCAATATGATGATAGTTATAATGAAGACGAAATCTTACCCAATGATATTGATCTTGTTTTCAATGTCCCTGTTATCAAGAGTCAAAATGAATTGTATGTTCAAAAGAAATTTAGAAAGAACTTGATTGACGACAATAATTATAAACCTTTCCCATTACCAGGAAAATTGAGGATTAATTCTACTCCAAATATGAAGACAGTAAATCAAATCAATAATTCATCAACGAAAATAGACCAAACTATGGAAGAAGACCAAGAATGTCAACGAGAAAGTTCAGATGAGAGTTACGAGAAAAATGAAAATGATTTAAGTTCTGATAACTTTGAAAATGATGATTCTGAGATCATTAATAGTATTTCGAACTACTACAAAGAAAGATCCAAATCATATTCCAAATTAGCTCAAGTTAGTAGACATGAAAACATGATGTACAAGTTGCCGAGTTATATTAGATCACAATCTTCTTTTGATGAGCTTCAATTTATAAGTCCTGAGAAGTTACAATATATGGATCAAACTAGACCAATCAACTTACCACCAAAAACAGAAGAGGATAAATCCAAACATAATAGGGAATTAAAGAAAATGATAAAGGATTATGAAAGACACAGTTTATCGGATGCTTCAAGCACTTCTAGTATCATAGTGAATGATAATGAATCTAAGATGACACTTAAATCCTGGAACGACTTGTTATACTCTGATAAGTTCAAGAAAAAGATGGTCAATGAAAAGAATATTGTAAGAAAATTAAATTGGGATTCTAATTGTATTGAGTCTGAAAGGTTTGATTACTTCATGAAATTATTAACATTCCATTCAAGTCCAGATAAAGTATCAAATATCGAGAAAAAGTACTACGAATTATCAACGACGTATGAAAACTTGAATGAATCGATAAAGAAAAACAGAAATTTTGAATTTGACATGATTATTTCAAATATTGTTGCAAAGCCATTAATTTCATCTAATGTAGATGATATCAAACACTTCAAAAGCAGTTATACTAGGCTATTGTTTTTGAAATCGATTGATAACTCATTGCATAAACATGATGAAATATTTATGATTCCTATCGTCTTACTTTTATTCCCAGAGAGAGATACGGTAGACCACTATAAGTTGATTGAATTAATTGATTCTGAAATATTCAACACTGAATTGATAATGACTATCAATGATGATTTTAGTAAATGGAGTCAGAAACTACCAAGAAAAATGACTAATTTTTTGGCTAACATAGACTTGAACGAATTTAACAATTTAACTTTCAACAAAGTCTTCGAAATTTTCCTACAATTTAATGATAAAATGCCATTGAGTATTTCTGCTGGTCCTTCAAATAGTGCCATCTCAATCTCCCAAATCTCTTGCTGTCTTGAGATTATCTTCAGATGTCTTCAATTGATGTTGGTTTATAACATCAATTCTAAAACTAAGATCATAAATCATAAGAAAATATTGGACAGTTTTGTGGTTGTTGTCGTTAAATACTATCATATTAACTGGATGGATTTTGGCGATTTAATCGAGAATAACAAATCAATCAAACTTAATTTCAACATTAACAATTCAGTGAATTTGAATAACTTCATTGATAAGATGTTTAGTGTATTCAAAAGCATTTAATCACATAATATGAAAAGAAGTATTTTTTTTAATTTTGTACAATAGTTTTATATGGGTTATAGGTTTGCTTTTATTTGGTAAATAAAAATTATCTACTTTACATATCTAAATCGATTTCATCGGGGTTTTCTGTAGGTTTATTTATTAATGGCTCTGCCCTAACAAATCCTTGTGGTTGTTTCTGGGGATGACTTTGCTTGAATCTAATAAAATCTTTGAAAGTGCTTTCATCTCCATACTCCAATTCAAAATCTTCCCAGTCGTTGTATGGATAGTTTGCATTACTATGGAGATATTCGAACAAATATCTTGCTCTAGAATACTGTTTGTTATTCTTCTCAAACTGGATGAATTCCTTAAGAAGCGTAATGAAAGAAGACGGAGCTAATTTCAAGTTAATATACTTCTCCAATGTGTTACGCAAGTCTATGCTATTGCCAAATTTCTTGATGACTATTAAAATCAATTCAATAGGGTCGGTCTCTGTTTTTAGAATGAAATTATTGAGCAAATTGAATGACTTCAATATCAATCCATTATCATATTCAAATTCGGAATATAAGATAACAATTGGAGCTTGAAAACTTTCAGATAATTGAAAAAGGCATTTGTCAAAAACATCCCTTATCAACTCAAGATTTGTTTCATATTTGATCAATTTTGGTAAATAATGGTTATAAATTTGAAACTTCACTTCTTCGTCAGAGAACTGACTCAAGCTATATTCGTAAATTTTAAATAACTCACTTATTTGACCTTCATCTTCAAGAAATGTTGCCATTTGAAATACTATATTTGGTGTGGCATATTTGAGCTCGATCATTTTATAATAAGCATTAGTAATCCTAGAAATATCATCGACATAAATTTCCAAAACTTCAAAATAGTATAACCAAAGTTTGACGGAGTTTGAAACATCTTCTGATTTATTTAACAAGATCCCTTCCAAGATATCAATTCCTTCTTCGACCTTACCTTTTTCAACAAACATTTTCAGCCAGTTGATATATAACTCGACTAGCTCTTCATTAGTTTTGAATTTGGACTTTAGAGATTTTGAGTATATCAAGTTAGCTGTTTTCAAATCGCCTCTATCGCTGTAAACTTTTGCATAGTTTATCCAGATATCGGATAGCTTTTTTTCTCCATAGCACTTTAATGGGTTTATCGAAGTAATAGCAGATACAAATGCTTTTAACAAGCCATTTAAATCACCACTGTCTTCGAAAATTTGAAACTTTTTGAACCAAAAATCCAAATTTTGAACATCTCCTTTCAAATAAATATTACTTATCATTAGCTGTCTATCATTTATCATTCTCTCAAAATTGTCAATATCATATTCACTTGCATCATCGGATAGTAGAGACTCTAAATAAGATAAATATGCCTCATAAATATTTGTAAAATCAAGAATACTTTTGCAACTATCAAGGGCCTTATTGAAGTAGTGCACCTTTAAATCACCTTCACTATGGTTTATTAGCTGCATGTATGCAAAACTAAATTCATCAGGAAATTTCTCTAAGAATAATTGTATCATAGACTCGTCTGTTAAGTATTCCAACATTAGCTTCCAATCATCTAAAGAATATTCACCACTTAAAAAGATATCTTTAGCTTTTTGAACGTACAGCTCTTCGCCTAATTCTACTAGTTTGGTTAAATGTATCATTTGATAATCCCCATAACTGATGAAATTTAAAAATATTCTTGATGCAACTTGTTTAGAGTACTTTCCTAGAACGTCACTGAACTGCAAAAATTTGGGCCAAATGAGATAATGTAATTCAAAATCAATAGATCTTAAACATTTTACATAAGTATTCAATATATGTGGGACATCAGCCTGTCTGTTTAAAAAATCAAGATATTTATACCAAATTTCAATGTCGTTAAAAAATACCAAAAATTTGTCAAATGCATTATTTATAACCATAAACAGGGATTTGTGTTCACGATAACTAAGCGGTTTACTCTGTTCAACTAGAATCTCAAGATATTTTATCCAGAATTCTTTTGACAATGCAATAAGTTTATTCTTTACAAAATATGAAATGGCTCTTTGCAAAATCACTAACTTTTTAGGTACACTATTAGTAGATGTTACATAATTTAACCAAGTATCCACATTATCACCATCTTTGATTATATTCAATTCATGTACCATAGACTTTTGGTCAATAAAAAGATCCAAGTCTATACTTGAATCCTTTATGAAACTTATCATCCCACCATTTGTCATGTATGAGACAATACACTATCTTTTGTCTCTTCTCAAAATTGATGTTTCGCATTTAACCAGAACTTCGACAATTTGAGAATACGGATTTCTCCCTTAATTTTGTATTCAACTTAAGAAAATTCGTTTTAATTGCAAACTATTTAGGACATTAACAGGAGAATGAGTGGTTCAGGGAATAGAGAACAAGTGTTTCCAACGCGTATGACATTGGGTATGATGAAAATCAAATTGAAAGGAGCCCAACAAGGACATTCATTATTGAAAAGAAAGTCTGAAGCCTTGACCAAAAGATTTAGAGAAATTACCCAAAGAATTGATGAGTCCAAGAGAAAAATGGGTAGAGTCATGCAAACTGCTGCATTTTCTATGGCTGAAGTTCAATATGCCGTTGGTGATAATATATCATATCAAATTCAGGAATCTGTTCAAAATGCAAGATTTAAAATTAAAGCAAAACAAGAGAATGTTAGTGGTGTCTTTTTACCTACTTTCGAAAGTGATGTTAATGAAGATATTAATGACTTCAAATTGACTGGTTTAGGTAGAGGTGGTCAACAAGTTCAAAAAGCTAAAATGGTATACACCAGGGCTGTTGAAACTTTAGTTGAATTAGCTTCCTTACAAACTGCTTTTATTATTTTAGATGAAGTTATCAAAGTCACTAATAGAAGAGTTAATGCTATTGAGCATGTTATTATTCCAAGAACTGAAAATACTATTAGCTACATTAACTCAGAATTGGATGAATTGGATAGAGAAGAATTCTATAGATTAAAGAAAGTTCAAGAGAAAAAACAAGTAGCTGCAGAAGCTGAAGAGTTAGAGATTGATGAAAAAGAAAGAGTTCGCAAAGAAGCTGAAGAAGCTGCTGCTTTGGATGCAAAACATGAAGAAGAAGCCGATGAAAAACTGGTCGAAGACAGGGACAAAACCAGTAAAGATTCCGAGGAACCACAAGGAACTGAACAACCTCAAGACTTATTAAAGGAGAACGAAGATGATGTTATCTTTTAGAGTAATCTCTACCCATTTCCATTTTTATGTATACGTTCAATTCATTCTAATAAACAAATTATAACGATAAGGCTTTGTAGTGTAAAATAACTAACTCCGAAAGATAGATAAAAAATTAAAAATTAATGGGGGCGAGCTGGGAATTGAACCCAGGGCCTCTCGCATACTTGTGAAAAGTCGAATTCTCAACTAACCCAAAGCGAGAATCATACCACTAGACCACACGCCCGTTTCTTGACATCGCCAAGTAACACATGAAACCAGTTGACAAAGAGGAGCGTAAAACTAGATTTTTACGTATCATTTGACTAGAGTACTATAATGAAAATAATAGGAGCAACTACAAATCAACAAACTTCTTATAAGGAGGTTGATAAACCGGTGCGCCTGACAATCAATACAAAGAAACATGCATCTACATTATATGCCTCATAAAAGATCTTCTTCTGCGACTTTCATAAATTTTGCAAAATTTGCAATCTTTACATGTCAGTGCTTAAAAAAATTAAGAAATGATAAATAAATAAGACAGGTAAAAACATTATTAACTAAATTAGACGTCATTAACACACAAAAAAGTAGGAAACAAAGAAAAAATTTAAGGGGCGAGCTGGGAATTGAACCCAGGGCCTCTCGCATGCTTGTGAAAAGTTGTATAAACAACAAACCCAAAGCGAGAATCATACCACTAGACCACACGCCCTATTGTTGCTTATCATCTCAGTTGTAATTCACATGGCGATAAGATAGGACACTTTATGCACCATCGGTGAGTTATGGACCTTATTTAGGATTGTCATATTTTAGAGAAAAGCACTTGTAGAAATTCAATTGCCTGTATTGTCTTGTTCGGTTAGGTTAGATCTTGTGTCCTTTACTAAATCGAAGGTTCGAGCATTAAGATAAGTAATAACATATTCAAATAGCGTTCGTTAGTGTTAATTGAAGAATACTACGATATAATTGACCGTTGATAGGCATTACAATAACCTGTATACTTCTCCGTAAGTAGTTAATGAAATTGTTGGACGAGAGGTGTGCCCATGCCCACAACGTAAATAACTCGTCTGTTTCCTGAAACATGAAGCAATGGAGTGCAAGGACATGAACATGGACATGAGCATGTTGATTTCATGTGTAAACAACCTTTGAACACCACTTCTGGTATTGCATCCATTTTCAGTCTTGTATGTAAAATTTGGGTCATGTGAGGGTGTGACTGTTTTTCGACGACGTAGACACGACGTTGTTTCCAAAAAATTTTCATTCGCACAACCATCTAAAACATCAACCCTAAAAAGTTTTTCATTACAATTTTCAATTTTAATAGTAATAGAAATATCATTAAAATGGTATGTAACTTATACCTTATCTAAATAATCCATATCCAGAGGACACCAAGTAGGACATCGAAGACAACACCATACTGCTTTATAATCATTTTTCTTGAAAGCATTTTGAAGTAAGCCTGACGAGGAAGTTTACAGTTTTCCAATACAGACATTGAATTCGTTTATTTCAACTAGATTCCAAACCTATTTATTTGACTACTTAACTTATGGATAATTGATCATTATATTTACATGATTCATTTACTAACAATATTTAGAGTGACTCCGTTACCATCAGAACTCGTAAAGTTATTTCAAACCCATTATTAGCCAGAAGACAATTCGTCATCGATGTCTTACACCCAAACAGAGCTAATGTCTCCAAAGACGACTTAAGAGAAAAATTAGCTGAGATTTACAAAGCTGACAAAGATGCTGTCTCTGTCTTCGGTATGAAAACCCAATTTGGTGGTTCCAGATCTACTGGTTTCGGTTTAATTTACCAATCCGTTGCCGATGCTAAGAAATTCGAACCAACTTACAGATTAGTTAGAAGTGGATTAGCTGAAAAAGTTGAAAAACCTTCTAGACAACAAAGAAGACAAAAGAAGAACAGAGATAAAAAGATCTTTGGTACTGCCAAAAAAGCCGCTAAGAAAGCTGCTAAGAGAAATGCCGATTAATTTAATTAATTATATAAATAGGTTATTAAGGTATAAAAGTATTAATTTATCTATGATAAGAACTTCAATATAAAATTTCATGTAATTTTAAAAAATAATGTCTCATCGCGATCAACTCACTACTGTAACATGTCTGAAAGAAAAGCCATTAATAAGTACTATCCACCTGATTGGGACCCGTCAAAGCTCCCTAAGGTTAAGAAGAACCCAAATGCTGCAATAAAGGTGAGATTACTGGCTCCTTTCTCTATGAGATGTTTAAATTGTAACGAATACATAAGTAGTAACAGAAAGTTCAATGCAAAGAAACAAGTTACAGATGAAAAATATTTGGAGGTCAAGATCATACAGTTTGAAATAAGATGTCCTATATGTAATAATGTTATACTGTTCAAGACGCAACCACAAAGCGGAGGATTCGCTTTAGTATCTGGTGCCAAACGAAACTTTGAACCCACAAAGGGATTAAATGTTCCCAAAAATGAAACTGCAGATGAAATTTTAGAAAGGTTAATGAAAGAAGATGAAGAGAATAAGAAGTTTCAAGAACAACAAGAAAAAAGGAAGAAAAACAAGTTCTGGAAAGATAATAATGCCAATGACTTGAATGAAAAATTATTGGATCAACAAAAACAAGTTGAAATCAACGATCACTTAGAATACTTGCAAGCCAAGAATAGGAGACTAATGGAAAATGAAAATAAGATTACCACTCAGGGGCTTGTTCGTGAAGAGGATGATATTTTAAAAGACAAAATAGAAGTGTTCAATAAGTACAAAGCAGAAAAGACTCAATCGGAACCTAAGCCCGAGAAAAGGATACTTCCACAACCACAGTTAATATTAAAGAAAGTCAAACCCAATATAACAAAGAAACAAAAGACAGAGATTTCAGAACCGAAAATTGATGATGCATCTAAACCAACCGAGCCATCCATATCAGGGCCATCAACTGAAGCGAAAGGATCTACTGAGGAATGCCTTAGGTCAAAACTAGTGGATTATTCTTCTTCAGATGAAGAATAAAACGAAAAATAATTCGTAAGTCGTATATTAGATAATGAAGTAATGATCTGAATAATAATACATTAATTATAATAGAATTCGTTTAAAGTTCCTGCTATCATGCCTTTAGGTTGGACATCAATATGGTAGTTTTTTTGAATTTTCGTTAACTGATTAATCAAAAGGTTAACCTCATTCTTGTCCATGTCTTTTCTACAAAGGCAAATACCCCTAATGTATTCAACAGAACAATAATGGAATGAAGCCAAAATTTCATTCTCCCACATTTGTGGTATGAATTCCATTGGGTTTTCACACGTAGCTAAATCACCTAAATATTCTATGGCTCTTAAACTGTTCATTAAGTAGGCGCAATCCCTTCTAGTGAATAAGTGTTCCAAGCCTCCGTATAATGTTGTCACATCACGACCAATAGCTTCACTGAAAGACTTGAATTTTTTGACCGTAGAAGGATCGATCTTTTTACCATCACCATGTAAGATATTTTCATAACCAATACGGATATAGGCTGCAATAAAAGTATCTAAAAACACATTAAAGGTAACGGAATAAATATCATAAGTAGTATAACCTCTCAATTCTTCCATATACTCACTGATTGTTTCAACAATTCTTTGAGCAATTGTTGGTTCATCAGTCATATGACTTTTACCATCATCATACCAACTCTTTGTGAAGACTTCGGATAATGCTGGATATAAATCGTTCACTATAATATCGACTATGGTTCTAATGACTTGTGCATTTAATTCCGTACTAGGCGTGACGGTATCCTCAAAACTTGTTTCAATTTGTTGTTGATAACTTGTATGAACCTTATCTCTATAAGTGGGTAAGAACTTATCTTGTAATCTATCAGTATTAATTTCAAAGGTATTTCCAAGTGCTGCTAAATATTCGATTAAGCCTTCTCTTGAAATATTAGACAACTCTTCTTGGGTCATTTCATCTATATTCACATATGAAGGTTTCTTTCTTCGAAATAATCTAGCAGTTTTACTCTCCTTTATTAAGAATCTCTCATTGTTATAGATGGACATATAATTATCAAATTCTTCATCCACTAATTCTTGGTAACTCAAAATACGCTTAATATAACAATTGGACCAATGCCTGATAACACCCACGAGGATTTTCCCATAACCAGATTCAGCTGCCACATCTGCTTGTTCTCTTAACATCGTTAAAGGAGTCTTAAAGTCAGGCAAGACGTAAACATTAGTTTCAATGTTCATCATTGCTGTTTCCTCATTGGAACCATCCTCTTCTATAACTTGATGATAGTTATATAAATCAGGGGGCGATGCCCTTTCTTTAAAAGTCTTCAACTCTTGACTTATTAAATTGTCATTCCATTCATCCATCTTTTGAACTATGACTTTCAAATAGTCATCAAGAACGATGTTTTTCAAGTCTTCACCAATAATCGACTTCTGTTGAGTCTTGATGACAGATTTTCTCTGACTCCCTTCCTTCTCTTCATCCATTATTTGCAAAGAAGCCAAAAATTTGTTATAATGACTATCGTAACTTAGAATCTTAAGCAAGTCTTCAGCTGGAGGATCAGTTTTAATGATATCCATAGTAAAGTTATGTAATTTATTGTAGTACACGTTTTGAATAAAATTGCTAATTTCCCAAGACTTTGGAAAAGTATATGTTAAAGTTTCACTAACAAACACCAATTCATCTTCCAACCAATTCAAATTATCAAATACTAACATTTTATCATCGCTAAAGTGTTCGATACACTTATCAAATGTTTCAATCAAGCTTTCTTCAAGTTTGCTATAGAAGAACTTATTATAGTTCCGTTTTTGAGATCTTACTTCATTATATTTTATAGATTTCGAATCGAAATTCAAATTCAAACTATTCTTCAATGTCAATTTCAAATCCTCGACTGTTTCGAAATCGATAATCTTGATTAATTTATTAACCAATTCTTTGTTCCCTTCCTTGACGGCTTCTGTAGTACTAATGATAATCTCTGCTAACAAATCATCAAATTTCTTGATAGTTTTTTTAATTGGTTGAATAATCTTGTAGACAATTGATTGTAAATCATCAGAAAGCTTTGTAGATTGGACTTCAAGAAAATCTTGTAAGTTCCTTGCCTGGGTCAAATGATAGTGGATTTTCAAAATATTTGACAAGGGATATGTGATATCATCCATAATAATTTCGTACTCAGTATCAATCAATTCATTGACAGCATTCAAGTTTTTTTGAAAATTAGAGATATCAGTGTACAAACTTTTGACTTGTTTGAAGTACTGATTGACCTTTGTCATTTTGGCAATTGTATCATATTCGGGTACGTCCACTGAGTCATTGTAAACCTGATTGATTTTGGAAATTTCATTCTTTATATTATTCAACTTGGAGCTTGATTTGTTGAGTTTATTGAGATTAGTTACAATCGAATCCATTTGTGATTGAGTGGCTGAGTTTAACTTAATATCTACGGATGACTTTTCTTTCAAGAACTGCTGTCTCAATGTCTCCATTTTCAACAAGTCATCCTCAACACTTATCAAGTTATCAATTCTGGATAATGCTGCTTCACTCATGATGATTTGAGTTTTTTTAGTCAACGCGATTTTGTTGTTGTATTTTATAGATATATACATTTTCGTTAAATCGTATAAACATCATAAATCGTCTACATTTTATACGGTCTGTTGTAACCTCAGAAGGCGAAAGGACACCAAATGGGAGTGAAGCAACGCTATTGACTGAAAGTGATAGGTTGCGTTTACCCGTCATGATAGCCTATCGTTATTCGAAATGGTTACTAATGTATTTAAGAAAGCTTGTGCGCTTCTATTTAAAGCCTTTTTGGTACAATGAAATTGCTAAGTTGATTCAGTTTTGTTGCTTTCTGTAATATTTTTCTCTTTTAATACTCTCCTACCTTCCCATATTTCCTTAATTCACTCCTTAGTGGTTGCTATTTCTCTTCTGATACCTCCTGTTATTACCATTACCATTACTATAATATCCTCCACGGTATCCATTACCAACAAAATTAGCACCATAATCTTGATTAGGTATGAACATTGGCTGTGGAACCATGCCAAATTGTTGCTGATACATCATCGCTTGGAATTGCTGCTGCTGTTGTTGTTGTTGGAAAGTCATATTAGGAGAGACTGGCATTGGCATTTGATTTGGTATTGGGGATCCATCAGATTGAGGTGAAAATGCTCCTGGCATCATATTCATTTGTGGTGGCATTCCCATCATAAATGGTGACATCATAGTTGGCATCTTGTCTGGAGGAGGAAACAAAGCATAATGTGGTTCATCAACAGTTTGGTCCCATGTTGGTGGGGTAATATAAGCTCTTTCAATATGAACTGCTTCGCCTTTTGGTACCTTAGACTTCACTGTCGTGAAGAAACAGAAGGATTTCTTGAATCTAGCACTTTTTTCAAGTTGAGATTCTTTAGTTGGAACTTTATCTTGTCCAAAGAAATCAGCAGGAGAAATTTGATAATGACGCTTGGAAGAGTTGGATGAGCCTGCAGAATATGGTCTTTGATTGGTCATTCTTGGACTTGGATTATTAGAAGACCTATTATTCGATCCATTGAATGCCTTGGCAGATTGTGTTTGTTGTGGTTTTGGAGAATTATGGGTTGATTTACCAATTGGGGTAAATACTTGAGCTTTTGGATTTAATTTGAATTTAGAATCCTTTTTAGGTTGAGTTTCAGTAGTAGAAGATGATTTTTTCAAAATTTCATCTTGTTTGCTTTTATCTTTAGCCAAAATTGGTAGCAAATCATTAGGCAATTTATGAGGCACCTTAAAAGTAGCACTAAATTCTTTCAAAGAGTTGAACTCACTTTGAGCATTAAGTCTATAAGAGTCCTTCGGGTTTTTATCCTTTGGCGAAGGTTCAGCATGTGGATTAGAATCAGATAACTGTTTAGAAGCCGAAGGCGTAACCTTCATTGATTTTAAAGCAGCCATCAACTCTTCACCTCTAGTATCCTTCTTAGGCAATTCTTCATCATCTCTTACAACACCACTGTACTTCATCTCCTCATCCAAGTTCGAATCAAGAATCACGCCCCTCTCCTCTAAAATGTGAGGATCATTTGTATTGTCATTCTCAATTTCTTTAGCCAATTGTTCAGCTCTCTTTACCCGTTCAGTATAATCCTTTGCATTGGTATTAATTCTGGTGGTATATAAGTGTTCATCATAACTAGATTCCACGCCAAATTTCTCTTGATTCACCTTAAACTGATCCCAATTTGATGAATTGTTATTCTCGTCAAACTCCAAAGATGCTTTATCAGATTCGTCAGGCACCCACCGAGTGAGTTCACGTTCAGTAAACTTTGCATTAGATATATCTGAGTCTGTCTTGAACTTAGAGTCGTACTTATTGTTGGTACGTTTAGTACTTAATTTTTGTTTGTTCATTTGGTCTTTTTATCAGTCACGATTTGCAAAATCTAACAAAAGTTACTCAATTGAATTAAATATTGGAAAACTCAACAGAAATATAAAGTAAAGTTGATGATCCAGGAATTCAAGTAAATTTCTATGCTTTATCCTACGATCCAATTGTTAAAGGTGTTAACCGTTGAACTTGTTTTTATTTCGTTGTTGAAAAAATGAGAATTTAAGGACACTAAGAGGTCGTGATAGATGGTGTGCACACGACAAAATACTTTAGCATACCGAAGTTGGTGATAGAAGTGTTAACAAGTAGTTCGTATAGGGTTGCCTCTTATTGCTATTATTATAATGTGCGATAATGATAATATAAACAAATAAAGAAAAGAGGGTAAAAAAGCAAATGCAAATTAACGACAGACTCTTGATGAGTTAGGCAAATTAGTTTTATATTCAAGTTTTATATTTTTGTACTATCTTTAAATCATTATCATAATTATGTAACATTTTGGATGAAAATAAACTGGCGAAAGCTGTTCAGCAAAAGAATCTTAGGCCGCTACTTATATCAACCTCTTCAACTTCCCAATAATGTTTGATGAATTGGCTGATAAATTCCAAATCGTATTGGTTGTAAGGATCTAATTCTAGATCTACCAAATCTTGATATGTTAACTCAACTATACCTTCGCTATCAGTGACAAATTCATTGATTAAATAGCACCATTTCTTTGTTAATTTGTGGAAGTATCCAACTACTTCAACCAAATCTATTGTATCTATTTGGCTACCTCCCGAGTTTGGTTCACCTTGTACTTGATTTAATTGATTATTATATTGACCAGCAGAAGCGAACCATGAGAATGCTGACCAGATGAATTGTGTCCATGAAATTTGATATGTGGATTTGAGCCACCAATTAGGCTCATAACTGATGTTACTTTGGGAGTTGTAGTAGTTAAAAAGGTTAAAATTCGAAAGTATTGAAGCTGAAATTGAATTCGCAGCTGAAGTAGAAGTTTTAACTGAGCTGTTGTCACTTGAGCTGGAATTATTACCCACATTGAGAGTGCTCTGGCTATTTATCAATTGTTTGTATATGATTTTGAATTTTGAGTAATCGTTAAACGTAGATTTTAAAGGTATATCTTTTTGACTTTGAACACTATCAAAGCTTAATATCTTTGGAGCTTCGTCACCTACCAAGATTGCATAATCATAAATCGGTTGATACATTAAGATATCATCATTCGTAGTAGCAATATATGAGTTAAAGTCCAAAAAGTCCGAATTCATATCATTTAAACAAATATTATATAATGGTTCAATATAATCATCATAACGGGTAAATTCAAACTTTAAATCTTTAGGAATAAGTGATAATATGGAAATCAAGTAATTGAAGATATGTAATTTATAATTGTCTTGCTTATTCAAGTTAAAGATCAAGATTCTTTTCCTGAGTAAACTTAATTTATATATCTTAAAAATCAAAGGGCCAAACTTATTGAAAAAATTAGGAAGTTCATTTAATGGATTAGTAAATACTTTAACTGGCATATTATCGAATTCAATTTTATCCAATGCCTTAATATCTTCATCAATCATAAATTTGATCAACATTTCGTTTAAAAAATTGACATACTCAAACCCATTGCTAATGAAGTTGTTGGGTTTCCATTTGGAATCACTGCAGCACAATATACCCAAACTATACATTTTGATTTTGCTACGATCATTTTCAACAGTAAGATCAGTTTCAGAAGTCGACTCATCACCTTGGTAAGTCTGTCTGAATTTTGATAATCCGTAATATAGCTTCCCATTTGCTTTATGAGATATGAGAATTAAATCTTCCGTAAACTCGTGGATACCAGAAGGTAATACTTTATATTCAATACCAGTTAAATCAATGTTATCCGGTGAATGAGACCATATCACTTCATTTCCTGTTTTAACATCGAACTTTACTAAGAAAATGGCACTTACTTTGGGAATTTTATAATCAGAATTCAACATGTTTTGGTATCAGAAAAACTCCTAAAATGCGTGAGAAATATAATATTAAGGGAGATCTACAACTATTGTCTAGTTTTTTGTAGTTTACATTGTGATAGATTGGGTTGGATGAAGATCTGAAAGCAACTAGAAATGAATCCCCGTATAAGACAGCTTTATAAAAGCCTCCTTTACATGGGTAAAGATTACCCAGTAGAAAGCGGAGGGTATAATAAATTTCGTAGAGAGTTAAAAAAGAATTTTCAAAGTACACCAGTAACAACGGAGCAGGAATTAAATAATGCATTAAAAAAAGGAGATTATATAATTAAAGAACTCGAAACACTCTACTTCTTGAAAAAATATAGATACTTAAAGCGACAATATACAATCGATTAAGCTCTAATTCTCAAGATAAAGTTGACAACCACTGCAACTAATAAGAAAATACACAACATTGTAGGTCCGAATCTATCATCATAAGGACCCGAACCTCTTAACCTGATAGCTTTTGCTCTCCAGTGGTAAGTTACCAAGGCATAAACCATAGTCAACATGGCAATAAAGGTGAATAAACCAGCACTAATTCTACCTACAGAGTCACCAAAGTTCAATAAACCAACACCTAAGGAACCTAAGATGACAGTGAAATTCAACCAAGATAAGAATGTTCTTTCATTAGCGAAAAATACTTTTGGTTCAACTCTAGCTGGTAGAGCAATTCTTTTATTTGTAGACATATTCAGGATTTAGTTAAGTTCAAAAGCCTGCTGAACTTTGGAATTTCCATATATGTGAGGAATATTTAAAACGTGGGTCGTGTGCCAATAAAACCTGAAGCCCTTTTTTAATTTCAATAAATATTTTACGATCAATATTCACATTGCCTACAGTATTTTGAATTAAATCAAAAGAATAGCACATCTTAAAAATTCAAGATATATAAAACATACCATCATACATTAATAAATAGAATAAATAAATAAACAATAAATAGATAGATGGTTTCCCTCAATTTCTAGTCAAATGGAGTGGTTTTGGAACAAAGTAAGAATTTTGACTGTTAGCCACACCAGCAAATGCATTATAGAAACCTAAGAAAGCCGTAATAACACCAACAACACCACCAGCCCTAGTAACTCCAACTTTACCAGAGAAATCACCAGCCGCTAATAAGATGAAAGTCAACGTCAAGCATGAAAACAATGCACAAAATGCAACAGTAGATTTCATGGTACATAATGTTAACATAAAGGTAAAGATTGCCCAGCCCAATAAGAAGAAAGCTACAGCATTATGAAATTGTTCAGTATCATCTCCATATGCTGCAACAATACCAAAACTTTCAATATTAATAGCCATATAAGACAACCAAAATCCACCATAAGAAGACAATGCTGTACCACCAAAAGTATTGCCTACCATGATTTCCCAAAGTCCAGCAAATAATTGAACAGCACCTCCATAAAATGCAGTTAAACCAACAACAACATTTGGAGTAGTTACACCCATAGCTTGAGCATTATACATTGATAAAACAAAAGTAGTCAAAGCAAAAGCACATAAACCTAATGGACCAGGGTTAGCAAAGTTGTGTGAAGGAGGTGGTGATAAACCTGGATTTAATGTACCACCAAATGCTTGCATTAATTCATGTCTAAGGTACTTTTTGTTACCAAGAATTACATATTCTTCATTATCTCCTGTGGTATGAATTTTTCCAATGCCCTGTTCATTTTCGTTGGAGGACACCGATAAATCTTTGGAGCCAGAGGCTTGAGAGTGAATTGAAGTCATTAGAATAAGTTAAAGTTTGGAAATTATTGAATTGACCAAGACTATAAAAAAAATGAAATTCGGAGTTTTGTCTCTATTTATATACACCCAGCAAACTTCTTGCCTGATGATGCCCGCCCACGAAATAAAAAAATATTTCATGACACAAAATCCCCCAACCCCACAAAAAACAAAAAACTATTTAGTCTTCAAAACCATTACCACCACAATCTTAATTTCTTAAGTCCATTTCACCAATTTGTGGAGATCATCTATTAGTAATTGTAGGTGTGAAATACCAAGAACTTTTATGGCATGATTGATGATCGGTATCAACAAAAGAAGTCCGGGATATTGGTAAAAACTGTCAAACACTTTTTGACATAACTTTGTAGCAGAATACTTCAAATTTCACCATTTATTGCTTATAAATAAGTAACTTTAACTCCGTAGTAGTATTTATAAGATAATGCTGGTTTTATTTTACGATAAGTGTAGGCTTTGACCCCCAATGTCATAAGGAAACTCCGAGTGGTGTCGGTCGTGTATGAGCCTTTTCTATATTATTTTTTTTGTTGGGGTGTCGGAATTAGTACCCTTTGATTGGGGAATGTTTATTGGGCAATAAAACTCATTATCTATACACTTTCAATCTTACTAAACTCCCTTTTAAGATTCTTGTACAATTTCTTACTATGTCTGTGATTGGAAACTCTCTTATACCATTTATGAATGTTGTGATAAACGTACTTATTCATTAGGTACAACACAAGGTAGTTGATAATAAATAATGCCCATATAATCCAGTAATATTTGATAGGTAAATTAACCAATTGAAAGATATCACCTAATACTCCATCACTATTGACCAAGAAAAGTGTGGATGATATGCCTAAATTTACAACAACATTGATTAAATAAGGTAAATTCTCGTATAATGGTTGTCTATAAGGAGGACCTTCTGTTAATAAAATGGATATTAAAATATACTGGAAGTTGGTAAATAAGAACAATACTGAGTTATCAAAACTTTTAACATTTTCATCATCTCCTGGAACTGGTTTAACATACCAGGGTTCTGTTTGCACCCAATTCCATATTATAAGCTGGAATATCAATAGTATAAGTATATTAAAAACCAATCCACTTAATATTTTCATTGACACTAAGTTTGCTGATGGTCTTTTGGCAATCAATTTATCATGAGGTTTAGACCAGGACATGAATATTGCCAAAGGTAGAATCAATACTAAATCAATGTACAAGAATTGGAAATCTCCGAGATTTGTACCTCTCTTATACAAAATTGACACTGTAATAAATTGAATTGCTGAATAGAGGGACATAAACTTGAAACTGGAGAAACTGGTTACTAAACTGCTTCTTCCTTCCTTGATAACATTGATCAAGCAGGATACTTCAAAAATAGTACTGGTAAAAGGTGCCGCAATCGATGCTTCTGCTTCGCTCAATGAAATTCCAACATCTGCAGCTTTCAATGCTCCGCAATCATTGGCACCATCTCCAATAAATCCAACTGTATAATCGATCTTTTGAAGTTGGTTTACCAATTCATGTTTTTCATCAGGTGACATTCTTGCAAATATTTCACATTTTAATAAAATTTTGAATTTCTTATGATCTTCGTAATTATTCAAAATAAATTTAAAAAAATTACCAGTGATGGCAAATTTGTAAGTTTCAATAAAATCCACTGGAGCCAAATTGGCATTCAATACTTTCTCTTCATTATCTATGTCATGCCAAATAATATCCCCTTCGTCATTTGAATCATCAAATTTAGGCACATATATCGTCTCATTCTTATTGACAATACCACATTCTTTGCCAACGCTTATAGCAGTTAAAATATTATCACCAGTACACATCACAGTTCTTATACTAGCATTCTTAAGTTGAGTGATTGTTGGTGTAGTGAGTTTTTTCAACTTATTTTCAAAAATGATAAATCCAAGAAATTTCAAATCAGTCTCCAAATCCCTTGTAAAAGTATTACCTTCAACCTCTTTATAGGCACATGCAATGACCCTAAATCCATTGTTGGTATATTCATGAAGTAACTCCACAAAATTAGAAGGGATAGTAGTTGGATCACAAATATCAAG
The DNA here is from genome assembly GCA_947297635.1 of Yamadazyma aaseri. Lineage (NCBI taxonomy): Eukaryota > Fungi > Ascomycota > Pichiomycetes > Serinales > Debaryomycetaceae > Yamadazyma > Yamadazyma aaseri. The sequence goes on along the minus strand of CAMYTP010000009.1, from coordinate 1,338,544 downwards.
CATCACTTCAGGAGCTCCTTTACAGAACAAATTCTTTCTAGTATTAGTTTCCACTACACAACTCATTCTTCTCAAGTCTGACTCAAATTCAAACTCTTTAAGTATTTTGCTTTTTCCAATACTGTTTTCAACAGTGGTAAATTCTGTCTCTTTTAAGGTTGATTTGGTGAAATCGAACATCTTTTGATCTAATGGATCTCCAAGAATCTCATTATCTATAATTATCAAACTATGACATGTAGACATTAAACCAATTAATAAAGGGCCATTGTTACTGTTCCGTTTATTCGACAATGGCCTTGACAATGGAATTTCATTCACTTTTTTACTCAATGGTTCAAATTGCCATTCTTTACGTCCTTCTGCGTTGTTTGTCAAATGAACACCTAAAACATCTAAACCATCTTCAGTTAAAGTACCAGTTTTATCAAAGCAAATAACATCTAATTTACCACCAATATTGACTCTTGTGGGAGAAATACAGTAAATTTGGTAATTTTTTAATCTGTTTATAGCAAATGTAGTTCCAATGGTTAAAGTAGCAGGTAAAGCAGGAGGCACAACAATAGTAATGATATCTAATGCTCTCAAAATCATAAGAGATTTTGGTAATTGCATTTTAATAAAGTTATAAGTACTGTAAATAAAACCAATGAAAGCAATTAAAGTCATGAATCCAATATATTTGAAAGAATCTTCATAAAATTTGAACCCAACAGGTTTAGGAAATAACATTGACCTTATCAATGATCCTTTAGTAGTATTGAAACCAGTTTTGATCACTAAAGCCTTAACAGGATCTTCATTTTGACTTCTTCGTTTCATAATCTTTGTACCATTATACAAAAAGCTTTTACTTAAACTTAAATTAATATTTTCTTTAATTAACAGCAACTGTTCTTCATGAACAGCTATCTTGGTAACGGGGACACTTTCTCCCGTAAGCATTGATTCGTTCACAACAACTTCTCCATTAGTTAAAAGACAATCGCAAGGCATAATGGATAATGTAGGATCAACTTCAAATACATCACCCGGAACCAATTCGTTCAGTGAAACAGTTTTCCAAAATTCATTACGCCATACTCTCACGTCACAATTAAAAACACCTATATCTTTCAACCTATTCATGGTACTTTTGGTTTCAACTAAAGTATTAACTACGGAAACCATGGATATTAAAAAGATGCATGTAGCATAATAATAATAATCATCAAGTAACCAAAGAATAATCGAAAAGATTTGGAAAACGTAGAATGGATGCAAGACTTCTTCGATTAATAATGTGAATATCGACTTGTCTTCAATTTCAATATTATTCTCTTCAAAAATCATGGTTCTTTCATCCAACATATTCAGTGAAATACCATCGTCAACATTAGATAACCATTTGGGATCAAACCAATTATTATTCGTTTTGAAAAGATCTTCAACTGGTGTATAAAAGAATTTCAAGTAACGATATTTGAATGTATGTAGAGATGGTATCACTGGGTCAACAGCAGCTTCATATTCATCTTTATCATCAACTGGTAAGTAATTAGATAACCTTTGATTGAACCTTCTTTTCTCAACAACAGCTATAGTCAATTCACCATATTCATTCTCAATGACACACCAATCACTTTTACCTAAAGGTGACTGATCTCCAATAAGATTTATTCTATACCTAGGCATCCATCTCAATATCAAATATCCTATACCTAAAGTGAGTGTGCAAATAGCATAATAAAACAATTGTTTAAGTATATTGGTACGGTACCCAGCTATACCAATAACAATATCCTCTTCAGCTAAATAATATCTCTGATACTTTGTCAGACAGTTGTAATCAATGGGTGTATCATCCAACAAATCATCTTGTGAATTAAATGAACTACGACGTCTATCAAAATTCGAAGACCTAAAGCTTTGTTGATCAAAACCCGGTTGCTCATTATAGTTAGATATAAAATCATCTTCTATAGCTTCTTCAACTTCATATCTATCATTAGGGTACTCCCATTCGGTATTATAATCAACAATTTCTTCCGAATTTTCATATGTTGAACCACCAGGAGCTTGTTCAATTTCTTCGAGCTTAAAGAACTTGAAATTTGCAGCATTATCATCATTAGAGACATTAGTGCCATAAGACCTCACTGACTGTAAGTCGATATCTTCAGTCTGTAATAATGGAGATGTCTCTCTCGAAACATTAGATTGCTTTCTTCCAAAACTATGTGGATAATGGAAAGAAGTAATGGAAGAAGGAATTATCTCTGACCCTGCACCAGAGTAAATTTCATGATTATCCCCTAAAGCTTCTTGAGAGTACACAGAATTTCTTCTGGACACCGATCTCGATCTTGACCTAGATTGGGAACGAGAGATAGAAGGCCTATCTGTCCTAGATTCTCTATGGTTTCTCCTTCCCATTTATTCTTTTAAAAAGCCTTAATGAGGTTGAAAAGCTTAAACAACTAACTCGCGGAATTCATCGTACGCTGGGAAAAACCCACAAAAACATACATAAACTATGGCAGTTCTTAAGCTTAAACTTAAGATGGGAGGCCAAAGTGGATCATCTGGGTCTCCTTCAGATTCCCAAGATGGGTCAAAGGAAACGAAAAAGGCTATCAAAACTCCTAAAATCAAATTGAATCCTCCAAAAATCAAAACTTCAAAAGTGACAAAGCCTGACAAGATAAAGAAGTTGAAAATTAATTTTGGACCTAAGAAAGCATCTTTAGACAACATTGGGGTTGAAGGTATTACACAGCAAGTGAAAAAAGTGCCTAAAGTTAGGGTGAAACCTACCAGAGTTCCTGGGGATGGATACGATAGTGAAACTCCTGATATGGAAGATGATCCTTTAATTGAAAATGGGATAGTTATACGGTTTTTAGATGACATGAACCTTGATTCCGTGCATAATGCTGTTGACTCTAATGACTTGAGTGGGATTAATGTCAAATGGCTCACTAAAGATAAGGCTTTAGTCAACATTAGAGGAAGCATATATTCAGCCAGATTAGTAGATTTGCCTACTATAAGTGAAGTATTCAAGACAATTGATAAGAAAAATATTTTTAAAGTACTTGATATATGCCAAATGTTATTGGTAGTTAAGATAGTTTCACCTAATGATTTAAATCTAGAAACAGATTTTGAAATACCATCGGAAAAAACTTATAAACACCCATTATACGACCTTGGGCCCAAAGAAATAAAAGAAAGCAGACCCGTATTAATAGATGGATTAACAGCACCTTTTGAGAATGTATACAGAAGATTCAGGCCTAAGAAGTTGAATCATAGAGTCATGGATGACATTGAAGCGAAAGTAAATGAATTAATTCAATTGGATGAAGAAGCGGAAGAGTCACACTTTGAACTCTTGGATAAGACCAAATTGAACAGCATCGGTGTATCTAGATATTCGCCATCTCCTCCACCAATGATGCAACAATCTTCTCAACAATCAATGGCACCATCAGACTCACAACTTATATCGCAAGAAGAACTCGGAGCTGCTAGTGACGAAGATTTGGAAGAAGAATTGGCCAAGGCATTAGAGACCAATGTCGGAATATTGAATGAGGAAGATGGAGAAGAATTGGTTTTGGAAGGAGAAACACCAGGAATCATAGGAGAGGAAGAAGAAGAAGAAGATGATGATGAGGAAGAGGATGATGATGACGATGATGATGATGACGATGATGATGATGATGATGACGAAGAGGACGATGATGATGATGATGATGAAGATGACGGCGATAATGGTAGCGGAAGCAAATCAGATAATCACCATACCAGAATGTTACAAGAGGAAATCGCAGACTTAGAAAAAGCTGTAGAGGTTCATAGGAAGGGATTAGCCAATGCTACACACAAAATGATGAAGATGAAGTTCCAAAACAGCTACAACACATTGAAAGCATCCTTAGACAACAAGAAAAAAGAGTTAACCAAATTACTTGGACAAGATGAAGATGAGGCAGAAGAAGATGAAATTCAAGACGAGGAAGATGAAGATGACGATGGGGAAGATGATGCCGATGTTGATGTTAATGCGGACGCTGAAACGGACGCTGGTAATCAACAAAACAACAATGGTGATGATATTGATGACCTTGATGACTTATTCTAATAGCTATTAAATTCTACGTATAGTTGGATTCCGCATATAGGCATCTCTGGTTTCGCACAAGGAAAAAAATCTTTTTATGTTAAACTGACTAAAGTTATAAAACATCGGTAATTAGACAACCCTATAAGTTTAGTACGTTCGAACAACCTGAGACTGAATACCACAGAGTTTCATTGACAGGGTTTATTAATATTGGATCAGACGAAGTGACAAAGAACCTCGCTGTTAAAAAAATATGTCCTCAAATTCAATTAAATTATTGGCCAGTGATGTTCATAGAGGATTGGCTGAGTTAGTAGCTAAAAGGCTTGGCTTAAAGTTAACCCCAAGCGAACTCAAAAGAGAATCTACTGGTGAAGTACAGTTTTCTATTGGTGAGTCCGTGAGAGATGAGGATCTTTTCATTGTTTGTCAAATAGGAAGTGAAGTTGTTAATGATAGAGTTATTGAGCTATTAATTATGATTAATGCTTGTAAAACTGCTAGTGCCAGAAGAATCACTGTGATTTTACCCAACTTTCCATATGCAAGGCAGGATAGAAAGGATAAAAGTAGAGCACCAATCACTGCCAAATTAATGGCAGATATGTTAACTACCGCTGGATGTGATCATGTAATTACCATGGATTTACATGCATCCCAAATACAAGGTTTCTTTGACGTCCCAGTTGATAACTTGTATGCGGAACCAAGTGTGGTTAGATATATCAAAGAAAAGATCGATTATAAGAATGCTATAATAGTTTCTCCAGATGCTGGTGGTGCTAAAAGAGCAGCAGGTTTAGCTGATAGATTGGATTTAAACTTTGCTTTAATTCACAAGGAAAGAGCAAGAGCCAATGAAGTTAGTAGAATGGTGTTAGTTGGTGATGTCAGTGAAAAGATTTGCATCATTGTTGATGATATGGCAGACACTTGTGGTACTTTGGCTAAAGCTGCTGAAGTGTTATTAGACAATGGTGCCAAACAAGTAATTGCTATTGTTACACATGGTATTTTATCTGGCAAAGCAATTGATAACATCAACAACAGTAAATTGACTAGAGTTGTCTGTACCAATACTGTTCCTTTTGAAGAAAAGTTGAAACTTTGCAACAAATTAGATACCATTGATATATCGGCTGTATTGGCAGAATCCATCAGAAGATTACATAATGGTGAAAGTATCTCTTATTTGTTCAAGAATGCTCCTCTTTAAAACCTTGCTGATTTTTTTTAATCTCAATAAAATCATGGTTCATAAAATATATTTATTCGGTAAACTCGTTTTTTTTTCTCTTTTTGGTTTCTAAATACTAACAAAATGAGGTATGTACATGTGAATTAAGAAGGGAAGCGCTGAATATTTGATAAGATTAATGATAATAAGATGCCGCCATTGTCACAAAGGATACTAACAGTATAGTGAACGGAAATTCAAAGCATGTCTTTTTGGTATGTGAAAGAGAACTACTGTCCACATGGCATATTACTAACAGAATTCAAGACATGGATGGAACCTTACTTAATACCGAGGATATTTATACCGAAGCAGCAACCGAGTTGCTTGCTGAGTATGGTAAAGGACCATTAACTTGGGATGTCAAAATCAAATTACAAGGTCTTCCAGGTCCTCATGCCAACGAGATTATGATTCAAACTTACGAATTACCTTTGTCAGTGGACGAGTTTACTAAAAAAAACATGGAAATTCAAGCCACTAAATGGCATAAAACTGAATTTTTACCAGGTGCCCGTGACTTATTGGCTCATTTGAAAGAGAACAATATTCCTGTAGCCTTAGGTACCAGTTCAAATAAGGTAAATTTTGAAAGAAAAACTAGTCATTTACCAGAATTTTTGGAATTTTTCGGTGATCAAATTGTAACTGGGGATGATCCTAGAATTCCTAGAGGAAAAGGTAAACCACATCCTTTCATATGGTATACTTGTTTGGAAGGAATCAACAAGGAACGGGCAACAAAGGGATTAGAGGCCATTAAACCAGAAGAATGTTTGATTTTTGAAGATGGGATTCCAGGAGTTTTTAGTGGGTTGGCAGCAGATGCTCATGTTATTTGGATTCCTCATCCAGATGCTCATGAACACTTAAAACCAGTCAAAGATCAATTAGCAGGCAAGAAAATCAAGATCATCAATAGTTTATCAGGCTTTGAAAAACACACCTATCTCTAGATTATCTTTATACATTATTTAGATAATTTTATATATCTAATAAATGCGATGTAATTTTATCTCAAGATCATTTTATCGTTCTTTCTGAGGCAGCAATTGGATAATGATAGGAACGGATACCTATCATATAGTTATAGAATTCTCAGATCCAAGCAATACAGAAACAACATCCGATTATAGATACTCTCAATTGCAGATTGAGTCGATTAACAACACCAAAAAGAAGCCATTGAAAATGAATTCTAGGGAACCAATTAAAGCCAAATTTATAAGTGAAGGTATTGTAAGGTTGTACCGAGAATACGAGGATGATAGCGATACAGAAGAAGATACATATTTTAAGAATAATGACCAGAATGATATCCAAAACCCTGGTGATGATACTATGGTGTCTATAGTGGCAGTGCCCACTTATTTCACCGCCACGGATTTATTAGGGTTTATTGGAGAGAAATTCATGCCATTTATCACCCATATTAGGATATTGAAGAGTGAAAAACCTAATAGATTCTTAGTGTTATTGAAATTCAATGATCTTGTGAAAACAGCAGAGTTCCAGTATAATTTCAATGGAAAGCCGTTTAATTCAATGGAACCTGAAACTTGTCATGTAGTATTCATCAAATCAATTAGAATTGAGTCTAGTAGCATGGTTAATCCAAAAATGTTAAAGCAAGCAAACGACTCTGTGATACCATTTTTACTTCTGGATCCTTTTACATCACCAAATATTAAATCCACAACCAAGTTGATCGAATTGCCAACTTGTCCAGTGTGTTTAGAAAGAATGGATGCAGAAGTCACAGGATTATTGACTATTCCGTGCCAACATACATTCCACTGTCAATGTTTATCTAAATGGAAAGACGATACTTGTCCAATTTGTAGATATTCAAACAATGTGTCCAATCAAAAAGTCAGAAGATCGATACGAAGAATGCTGCAGTACAATGCTTCTAGACTGCAATCTGTTGGATCCTCATCTGAATTAACACATTCTACTGGTAATACAAGTACTTCTCTTTTTGATTCAGCAATAGATGAGACTGAACAATGTACCGAATGTGATGCAACTGACAATTTATGGATATGTTTGATTTGTGGGAATATAGGATGTAGTAGATATGCTCCAGAACAGCATTCTTTGAAGCATTTTATAAATACAGGTCATTGTTTTGCTATGGAAATAGATACTTCTAGGGTTTGGGATTATGCTGGTGATAATTATGTTCATAGATTAATTACAAATCAAGTTGATGGTAAACTTGTAGAGTTGCCAGAGAAAAATGCATCATCATCTAAAGATACTAATGACAAAATAGATGAAGTTGGTCTTGAATATTCACAATTGCTAATTAGTCAACTTGCAAGTCAACAAGAATATTATGAGAAATTACTTAATGATACAGATTCAAATCAACATAGACCTAGAAGAGGTTCTTCTATAACGGAAATTATGAATTCTCGGGCTATTACGGATCTCGAAGCTAAAATTAATGAGCTATCAGATCAATTGAATCAAGTTACTGTAGATGTTATTCCTTCATTACGAGAAAAGATAAAATTGAAAGATGAAAAAATAAGCAAATTATCCAAAGAGTTGAACGAATCCAAGATTATCAATGAATCATTATCCACAAAGATCGAATTCTTAACCACTAGCAAAAAAGAACTAGAAGCACAAAATCAAGATCTTAATGAGCAAGTCAAAGACCTAATGTTTTTTTTGGAAAGTCAAGAGAAGTTTAAAAATGAACCACAGGAAGTCAAAGATGGAACAATTGTAATACAAAAGGATGCCAAATCTAAAAAATCAAGACACAAAAAAAAATGATTTATAGTTTCCTATTTTATAAATGATATGCTTGAAAATGTTCAGAGCTAACTTGAGGTTGCAGAATGATGCACGATTAGGAAAGTACAAAGTTTAAATTTTTTCGATCCCATACTATTCGATATATTTGAACTTATTAGAGGGGTTTAGTAGCATATCATACATTGGAGCTGTTAAATATTGATTTGCCAAAACTTTTTAATTTTTCTTTCAAATCAATTATTGTGATAACTTTCAATCAAGGCTAATATGAGCAGCTTACCACCATTTTCTAAGATCTTGGAGAATATTCCAGATGGCTCTGTAGCTACATATGAAGAACTGCGAATGCAAAGAGCTTATTATTCCCAACCTCAAACCCCGTCACCAAGGGGTTTACATCCATATTCTTATCCTGTGCAAGTTGACAGAAATACTGTTATGCATTATTCTTCCCCGTTGCACCTTTCGCCTTATCAAACACCTGTCGTTTCTGGGGAATTTCATTTCCCATTGCATAATGTGGATAATCACAATAGTAGACATTGTAGTGTTGAGTACCGTTTCCCTGGTGGTATGTCTGGTGGTACCTCAAATAATTCTTATGATATTCCCGAACACTTGAGAAGATTGTCAGTTTATTATCAAGAAATGACAAATGTTATGCAAAGAGTATCAGTGATTAATGATGAAATTCATGATCCAAAACCCCACAATAATACTACTACATTATCAAATGAAACCTTACAAGAGTATTTGGCTTCTATCCCTACTTCCTGCTTTGCCAATTTGGAATTTTATTCTCAAGAGACTGCAAAATTGTGCAAAATCCTATCAGAACAACAAAAGATGATACTAAAAGGTAGAGAGCGCACTGGAACTGGATACGGTAGCCCCAGGAATATGGTATCGCCTATAAATATCAGTACAAAGCGTCCCAGATTTATGTCTACGAGTCTGCTACCTTCAATTAGGACTAGCGCAAACAGAAGAAGTTCAAAGCTGCACACGTCTTCCAAATCAGATACATCATTGACAAACAAAATGTATAAATCGAATCCGTCTGCAGCATCATCAGTCCTGTCTTCAAGAAAGGGGTCATTTATCAACTTTGATTCCCACAAGAAAAGAATTGCTTCTCCATCAAATTGTTCACATTGTGGTTCTAAATCAACTCCTGAATGGAGAAGAGGACCAGAAGGAGATAAAACTCTTTGTAATGCTTGTGGACTCTTCTATTCTAAACTTATTAAAAAGCTTCACAGTCCCGAGAGAGCAGCGGATATTATGAAGGAAAGAAAAGCCAATGGTAAACAAAAGGATAGGCATATTTCATAGTATATTAGTTGAAATAATATTATGGTGTAGATTTTTGAGTATTTTATACAGGCTTCAATTTAAAAAAATTAGAAGAGATGAGCAGCGAAAAAAAAAAAATAAAGCTTTTTAATTTCACTCAAGTCATCTCCAGTACTATCAGATAATTTTCAGTAAATAATACACTTCTCAACACTGAATATAAAACGTAGAGAATGGCTGAAACTAATCGTGAATCTGTTCTTAAACATAATGATATCGCCTTTCCAAGAGGTGGTAATACAGGATTAAGTGCATTAGAAGTTAAAGAGATCTCCAATGAAGCTACCAAAGATGTATTATTTGAAACATCTACATCTGGTTCCAAGAGAAAGATTGCATCATCCACTGCACAATCATCCAAAAAAGCTAAAAAGGGAAGAAGAGGTTCCAAAAAAGTCGTTGAAGAAAATGATGATGACGAGAAGGCTTCTATCAAGATTGAAAATTTCAGTTTCAAAAATCTTTTACCAGGTACTAAAGTTTTGGTTGAAATTTCAAAGATATCTAAACTTGGTATGACTGTCTCTATGGGTGATAACTTATTTGCACATATTCCTATTACTTCTATAAGTGAAGAGATAACTGCAATGGTGGAAAAGTATGCACAAAATGAAGAGGCATCTAGTGATGAAGAAATTAATTATAATGATGAAGATGAAGATACTGAAATCGTCACTGCAACAATGAAGACATCTGATGTAGAATTTCCTAATTTACAAGATATCTTTCAAGTTGGACAATGGATAAATGCCCAAATTGTTGAATCAGACAAATCTAAGAAAGAAAAAAAGATTGAATTAACAATTGAACCATCTGTTATAAATAAAGATCTAGAAGTTGAAGATTTAATTGCCGGAAACTTAATCCAAGGTTCAATCAAATCTATTGAAGATCATGGTGTTATTTTAAACATTGGTAAAGCTCCATTGACTGGATTTCTTTCAAATAAGGACTTGAAGGCCTCCAAATATAATATTGATGACTTTAAAGTTGGTCAAGTTTTATTAACAAGCATTGCATCTAAATCTGATAGAGTTCTTACGTTAAAACCTTTAAATACATCATCAAAAGGTTCTGCTATCACCTCAATCACTTCTGTTGATGCAATTCAACCAGGTGTGATGGTTAATGCATTGGTATCAGCTGTCGGAAAAAATGGTGTAATAGCCAAGGTTTTCGGTCTTGTAGATGCCACCATCAATTTAACTCATTTGAATGATTTTGATTCTAAATCGTTACAACATAAATACACTGTTGGTAATAATGTTAAAGCCAGAATTGTTGCTGTCTTATTGAAGGCTGGTACTAAAAAGCTCATTTTATCTCAATTACCACATATAATGACATTTCAAAACATTCCAGATGTTAAACAATCTGCATTAGAAGCTTTCCCTATTGGTCATAAAATTGAAGATGCAAAAATAAAAGGTTTGGATCCAAATTATCTTTACATCGACTTAGGTAGTTCTCTTACTGGTCAAGTTCATTTATCCAAACTTAATCCTGCAAAATCAATTGGTATTGATTACACCATTGGATCTACTCATCCAGCAAGGGTCATTGATTACAATGAATTTGAAAATGCTTTAATCTTGTCAATGGATCCTAAAACCGTTGAAGCTAAATACTTGAACTTCCATGAAATTCCAGACGGTTCTCATGTTACTGCGGAGGTTGTTGAAGTTCTTCAAGAATCTAAAGGTATTAAAGTCAGAATCTTTGATGAATTTATGGGGTTTGTTCCACCACTTCATATGTCTGATGTTAAATTGATTTATCCAGAACGTAAATTCAGAGTTGGTGCTAAAGTAAGGGCTAGAGTATTAAAGAAAGAAAGAAATAGACTTTTGATTACTTTCAAAAAGACTTTAGTCAACATTGAAGATTCTGAAGTGTTAAATTCTTTTGACGATGCTTCGATTGACTTTAAGACAGCTGCTACCGTTGAAAAGTTTGTTCATGGTGGTGCTCTTGTATCTTTCTTTGGCTACTTAGGTGCATTCCTCCCAAAAAATGAAATATCTGAAACATTTGTTGATAATGCCAAAGATTACTTAAAAATTGGACAGTCCGTCAATGTAAGAATAATCAACATTAATTCTGAAGATAAAAAATTGGTTGTTTCTTTACGACAATCCAGTTCTTTGACCAATGAACAAAGTGATTCAATGGTCAGTTTAATGCCAGGAAAGTCAATTGTGGAAGCTGTTTTAGTTGAAAAGAAGAAAGATTCTGTTATTATTGAGTTAGCAGAAAGTCACTTAAGAGGGGTTATTTTTAACGGTCATTTATCTGATGGAAACTATGAACAGAATAGAGCATTAAGTAAGAAATTAGTTGTCGGTGAAACTATGAATGTTTTGGTTCTTGAAAAAGACATGAAAGCTAGATCTGTTATTGCATCTCGGAAAGACTCCTTAATTGAAGCTAGTAAGAAAGGAGAACTTCCATCTTCTTTTAAGGATCTTGGAGTCGACAACAAGATGTTACATGGATATGTTAAATCTGTTACGAATATGGGATTATTTATTAGCTTTGGTGGGAAATTGACTGGTTTAGCTTTGGCTAAATATGTTGCTGATAACAAAGATGAAGATTTGTCTAAAAGATTTTACAAGTATCAGTCAGTCACTTGTAGAGTTATTAGAATTGATGAAGAAAACAAGCGGTTCTTGTTATCATTAAAAGATATCAAAGTTGACCAAGAACCTACAGCTATCATTAACCCTGTTGACTCCAGGATGAATTTAATTGATGATTACAAGCCTGGTGTTGTCACTAAAGCTGTCATCAAATCTATCAAGGGTACTCAAGTCAATGTTCAATTAGCTGATAACTTACAAGGAAGAATTGATATAACTCAATGTTTCAATTCTTGGAAAGAAATCAAAGACAAAAAGCAGCCATTATCACAATTCCACAAAGGAGAAGAACTTACAGTTAAGATTATTGGATTTCATGATGCCAAAACTCATAAATTCTTGCCTATTACTCATAAAAAATCCAATAAAACTACCATATTGGAGTTAAGTATGCTTAAAAAAGTGGTTGAGGAGGGAGCACCTGTTTTAAGCATTAACCAAATAAAAGAAAAGACCAAACAAATTGTCTTTGTCAATAATATTGCTAAAGGATATGTGTGGGTTTCTTTATCTCCGACAACCAAAGGACGTATTTCTTTCATGGAGTTAACTGATGATGTCTCAATTTTTGAGGATTTAAGCTCCAATTTGCCTATTGGTTCTGCTTTCGAAGCTACAGTTAAAGAAATTGATAATGAACATAATGTTGTCATTCTATCATCTCGTAAGTCTCCTGTTAACTCCATCAAGGATATTAAGATTGGTAACAAATATCCTGCTAGAATATTAAAAGTCAAAGAAACATACGTTTTAGTTGAATTAGGCTCTAATGTTATTGCATCCTCTTTCATCACTGATGCCTTAGATGATTACTCAAAAAAGCTTGAAGAAGAATTTTCAGCTAATGACTACACTGCAGCCACTGTTTTAGATATCGATGAAGATGCTAATAAGATAGCAGTTTCTTTGAGAACTGAAGATGCTAAAGACAAACTCATCAATACATTCGAAGATTTGAAAACTGGTGATGTAGTTAAGGGTATTGTCAAGAAGGTCGCCAACAATGGTATCATTGTTACCTTAGGTAGATCAGTGCATGCTTTAGTCAGAGTTGCAGATTTATCTGATAGTTATCTAAAAGACTGGAAAAAATATTTCAAAGTTAATCAACCTGTAATTGGTAAGATCTCATCTAGTGCCAAAGAAGGCCAAGTTAAAATGACATTAAAAGAATCCGAAGTCAATGGTGAATTGAAATTATTCAAGAAGTTTGAAGACTTAAATGTTGGAGAAATATATGAAGGTTCTGTTAAATCCATTACTGACTTTGGTGTTTTTGTAAAATTAGATGGTACTTTTAATGTTAGTGGGTTATGTCACCATTCTGAAATTTCTGATAATTCAGTTGAAGACATTTCACAATTATTTGGTGAAGGAGATAGAGTTAAAGTCAAGATCTTGAAAATCGACGAAGATAAGAAACAATTATCTTTGGGTATGAAGGCATCTTACTTTACGGAAGATATTGTCATGGAAGATGCTGAAGAAGAAAGTAACGATGAGGATGAAGATGAAGATGAAGATGATGCTGAAAGTGATGAAGATGTTGAAAGTAATGATGACATGGAAGAAGATGATGATATTCAAGATGATGATGAAATTATCGAAGTGGAAGAAGCCAATGAATCTTCTGACGAGGAATCGGAAGATGAAAAGGATACCAATTCACAACTGGCTATGGGACTTTCTCTTGGTGGATTTGACTGGACTGCTTCAATCTTGGATCAAGCAGAAGAAGAATCATCTTCTGATGAAGAAGACTTCACTGAAAAGAAGAAGAAGAAATCAAAAGGTAAGAAATATTCTGAAGACAAAACAGGTGATATCAACACCAGAGCACCACAGTCTGTTTCTGATTTTGAAAGATTAATTGTCGGTAATCCAAACTCTTCTATTTTATGGATGAATTATATGTCCTTCCAATTGCAATTAAGTGAACTCGATAAAGCTAGAGAAATTGCTGAAAGAGCTTTGAAAACTATAAACTATTCTGAAGAACATGAAAAACTAAACATCTGGATTGCATTATTGAACTTGGAAAATTCTTTCGGATCAGAAGAATCTTTGGAAGAAGTCTTTAAGAGATCATGTCAATACATGGACTCATTCACCATGCATCAAAAACTAGCATCCATTTACATCATGTCTGAAAACTTTGAAAAAGTGGATGAATTATACAAGGTAATCTTCAAGAAGTTTGGATCCAGTAACGTTCAAGTCTGGGTTAATTATGCTTCTAATCTATTAGATAGAAAATTGAATGATGAATGTCATGAAATCTTGGCTAAGTCTTTACAAGTTTTACCAAAACGTGACCATATTGAAGTAGTTAAGAAGTTTGCTCAATTAGAATTTGAAAAAGGTGAAATTGAACAAGGTAGATCTTTGTTTGAAGGTTTAGTTAATGATGCACCTAAGAGACTCGACTTATGGAATGTGTATATCGATAAAGAAATCAAGCATTCACAAGATAAATCAAGAGTAGAAGATTTATTTGAAAGAGTCACTTCTAAATCTCTTGGGAAGAAACAAGCACAATTCTTCTTTAACAAATGGGTTGAATTTGAAGAATCAAATAATGATGAAAAGGGAGCACTTAAAGTCAAAGCCAAGGCTGTTGAGTATGTTAAATCACTTAGTAAATAGAATTATCTAATGTAAATATAATAAGAATCTTATCTGATATTACAGTAACGTTGCAATACCTTATTGCCTATTGAAAGTTACAAGTCTTTTTACATTGGTTGTGTTCCTGAGCTTCCTCAAACGAAAATTGTACTTTCAATTGAGAGATAAAAAATAAAAAAATTAGGTCGTACCCGGATTCGAACCGGGGTTGTCCGGATGTTTCTACTTACCCATTGGGCTTGTTCAAAACCGAAAGTGATAACCACTACACTATACAACCTGTTTCTTGAAAACCTTGGTGCAAAACATCCACATGAGGCTAAACTTTAATTTCTTGTTGACATTCAACTTTCCAATTTGCAAGAATTCTACTAGATCATATTAGTACATTATATATTTCAATGTAATTCTATTTTACTTCTCATTCTATTTTGCTGCTCTACAAAAAAAGCTTCTAGAGCCCAACAGCAGCACCGTCACCTCTAAGGTCAGATCCACCAGAATAAATCAATTTCCCATTCTTAGATTCATTCTTGATTATTTGAGCCCTCCCAAAGTTACCTCTATCATAACCCTTTAACCAAATAGTCTTATGACCAAGTTCAGCCAATTTTTTAAAATCAGCTGGGTCAATACCTTCTTCTATCATTACATTGGTAGAATTTGTACTAACAGGACCATCACCTCCTAATCCTGAATCGGTTCCAGAAGTATCGGCTTCCAAAAGGAACCGTGGCAGATCAACAGACTGTTGAGGAGTGAATCCATATATACATAGATTCATCACATGTAACACATGCCCAACAGGTTGCATATAGCCACCCATATTGCCAAAGGAAGCAAATAATTCATCATCTTTAGTAATCATTGATGGAATAATAGTATGGTATGGACGTTTACCACCTTCAAGACAATTAACAGCACCTGGAGTTAAGTTAAAGTTTGCACCACGATTATGAAGACAAAAACCATACTCTGGCACTACAATCCCACTACCAAATCCTTCATATACTGAATTGATAAATGAACATGCATCACCATTAGAGTCAGAAACTGTAAAATAAGTAGTGTCAGATTTATATCTAGGGTCAGGGATAGGTTCTTTAAACATTGCAGGATCAATAATTTTATCGGGACTAAACATGCTTGCCCTTTCCTTCAAATAGCTTGGAGAAAGAACTTTATCGATTGGAATCTCCATGAACTTTGGGTCAGTGACTAAATTATTGGCTTCATAAAATCCTATTTTACAAGCTTCGATCAAAACATGCAAGTATTCAGCAGAATTATGATTCAATTTGTATACATCGATAACTTGGGATTTATGAAGTTCTTCAATTACTCCAAGTGCAATCAATGCAACTAATCCTTGACCATTGGGTGGAATCTCCCAAACTTTATAACCAAAAAAATCGTAGCTTATGGGTTCCACAAAAGTAGATTCATGTTCTGAAAGATCACTCAATTCAAGTTTATGGTTTCTATCATTTGTTTGAGTAATAATGGCTTTTGCAATATCACCCTCATAATAACCTCTCTTTCCATGTTTAGATATAAGCTCAAGAGCTTGGGCAAGAGGTTTATTTGTGACAAGTTCCCCTTCATTTGGACCAATTCCATCAAGTAGAACAGATATATCCTTCGGATCAAGTTTTGGATTTTGTTTAATAATTTTATCTGCTGATCTCCTCCAACCTCTAGAAGCCAATTCACAAACTGGGAACCCTTTATCTGCTAATTCAATTGCAGGAGCCAATATTTCTTCAAAGTCCACTTGTTTTGACCCCCACTTCAAATAAGCATCATACCATCCAGCAATAGCACCAGGTACTACAACTGAAAATACAGATAAATGTGGAATTCGAGGCATAGGTTCTCCATTATTCAAATTATCCCAAACATCTTGAATTGTAAGATTCTTTGCTGCTCTTCCACAACCATTGAGTCCATGAACTTGTTTCGTTGAATTTTGATAATACAATGCAAAACAATCTCCTCCAATACCAGTAGATCCCGGTTCAGTAACGCATAAAGCCGCTGCCACGGCTATAGCTGCATCAACACAATTTCCTCCCTTAAGTAAGATCTTTAAGCCAGCAGAATTGGCCAATGGTTGTGATGAAGCAACTATCCCTTTGGAAGAATACACAGTGGATCTTCTGGATCCAAATTTCATATATTCAGAAGACATGGATGTATTTATGGTATATAAAAAAAGAAAAAATAAAACAATCTCGAGATTCTCTTATCAGTTTGACGGTTGAGGAGATTAGCGGAGTTAATTACTAAAATTTTAAGCCATCTTTGAAAACGTATGTTTAACCTAAATAGACAATTGATATCCCATTAAGCGGAAACTCCAGAAGTGGTCTTCTTTTTATTATTCTTCTTCTTGGATGGAGCTTTAAGAGGCTTTGAAATTAATTCTAAAATACCTTCATCTTCAATCTTCTTATCAGTTTTGTAAAGATCTGGGTTAAAAGTTGGTTCAGTGAATCTTACGATACCATTCTTAGTAATACCAAAAGTAGTAAAGTACTGAGCCACAAATTCACCTTCTTTTTCTGTCATAATATCGTAACTTAATAAGACTCTATGGTTGACACATTCAATAAGACCCATTCTAGTTTTCCTGATGTCATCAACTTTCTTGATGTTCATTGGGAATAAACCGGATGATTTTTCTTTAAAAGCACCTAAAGCTTGATGAGAAGTCTTTAACTTTAAAGCATAAGATGCACCAGTTAATTTGTAAATTGAAGTTTTGTAATCTGATTTTTTTACCTTTCCATCATTTGAAGTAGATATCAAGATATCTAACCCATAAACTTCATTTTCTTCAAATCTATGGGTATCCATTTGAGCTTTATTTTCCTTTGAAGGATTTAATAAGATTTCTTTTGGTCCATACATGACATTTCTTTCTTGATTGTGACTTAACATACTTTCAACAGGAGTAGTACCAAATGCTTTAGCGACTTTATCAACAATATTAGTAACATCCCAATTTTTACCATTTGGTTTAAATGTTCTAATTGCAGCTTCACTTGCATTCCAAGCAGCATGCAATAAATCAGCTTTTTTACCTTCGATTGGAGTAGGTACTGCTTCTCCAACAACAAGAGTTTCAGCGATAATGGCTGGGAAACCATCAATTTGTACACCCAACATGATATTAACAACATCACCATCTTTTAATTCAAAATTGGTTTCATCATCAGCAGTTGGTGGTGAGAGATGAGCTGGAATCTGGTTAGGGTTAACACAAGTTGGAAATGCAATACCTTTAGAAATCTTTGAAGCTTTCTTAGAATTGTAGATTTTAGATAATTCTTCTTCCATTAATCTATCACCTTCTTCACATATGTTAAAACATTTAGCACCAGCAATAGCTAATTGTTTAACTTGCTGTAACACTCTGGCAGAAATTTCACCTCCAGTCTTATATTTTTGGACAACATCAGAATTGGCAATTGAGTAGTCGACTTTTTCACTTTTGCTGTTAGTTTTGGCTGATTAGTTAGTAAATGGTTTATGAGTTATAGAATATAAAGATCAAACATACTAGACATTTTAGTTTAAAATTGAATAATTTTCAAATTTCCCCAAAAAAATAAAACTTCGCTTTGAATTTTGTTGACTACACTATAGAGAAGAAGTTAACAAAAAACACCCTTATATTAACACATATAAACACCTTTTATAAAATAATGTACATATAAAATTTCAACTAGTTTTTTGTTTTAGTTGGATTATTTCTTTAGGATTGGCATAACATTGAAGAAGCCAATCTGATTCGAGTAGTTGGTCAATAGATAGTCTCTTTACATTAGTAGGATTTAGCAACTTTAAGGCACTTAACCTTGCATAATAATGTAACTCCTTAAAAATATAAAAAGGTGAATTAATACTTAATTTCAAATTATTATCCTCGATGTCGTTATTTAAAGAGACCAATAACTGTTCACTATGAGGATAGCTTGAAACATATGACTTAAATTGAGTATCAGAAGAACTTGCTACTGACCAAGGTCGTTTCATAGTAAATATTTGAAGGTACAACATTCCCAAAGCCCAATAGTCTAATGGCTTGAAGACAATTAAAGACTTTAAAGGTTCTAAATCTTCAGTTTCTTTCAATATAGTAGCAGCCTTGAAAATCTCGGGAGCTTTGAATGAATTGGTACCACATAAAAGGAAAGGTGAATCTATATCCCAAAACTGTTCCAAATTTTCTAGGTCTACACAAAAACTGAAGTCGCTAATCTTTATTAGCCCATCATCAGCTATCAAAATATTTTCTGGCTTTAAATCTCTATGCACAATGTTATTTGCGTGTAAATATTTGACTCCAGAAACAATTTGTTTAAAGATGTAGTCCTTTAGGTTTGAACTGATGTTAATCTTTTTCTTCCTCAAGTGTGATAAATATCCCAATAAATCACCTTGTGTATAGTATGGTAGTATGAAGGATAACTGATTACATTTAGTTGATTCAACATTGGTTACATCATCTTTACAAAGTTCAATAATAGGTATAACATATCTATGTTTGAGATTCTTGACTATTTCATACTCTCTTAATACCTGTTCTTTATACTGTGCTAAATTTTTGTTCATGCCAACTTTCATTGACTTGACAACTACTTTTTCATTAGTCTTTTTATTCAACCCTTTCATCACTACACCATTTGCCCCTTCAAACAACTTATCGGAGGCTTTATAAGATTGGGAAACCGATGGTAATGAATCAAGTATATTTGAAATTGAGGAATTACCATCACCCGTATCTGACTCAACATCTGCGGCTTTTGACCCTGTTGTGATGTTTTTTATCTCTTGTTTTAAACCTTCAACATTCAAACATTTCTCATCTTTAACATCAAATGAACCCGGTATTTTAGGCAGCTCCCCTAATTTGTCTGGACCATTCACCGTATCGGTCATACTATCTCTGACTTACTATCTACTTCAATTGATTGTATTTTAAATTGTTTCAATTCTTTGATTAATAGCAAATATTCAAACAGGGAGACCTTTGATATTGGATGCGAGAATGCTTTTAAATTATAAGATAAATACGTGCAAAACAAAATATAATGATAATCTTTAACTTTCCTTTTAACACCAGAAATTTCTACTGTCCTTATCTTTCAAATATATGTACAATTCTAACTTTATATCATTTATTTTATTCTAAATAACAATTTTCTAATTTCAGGTGATCTCATCGAAAAAGTCGTTGTGTCGATTTCTTACCTAATTTAGAGCACTAAGTATGTATACATGACCTAAGCAAATTAAGAATAAGTGAGACGTAATAAAAGTCCAAGCCTTTCCTGCAAATAATCAGATGACTATAAGGCTAAGCAACGAACTGTTCACTATTTTAGGAATTTTAATAAGTTAGCATATATAAGTAGCTACCCCCTCTTATATAAAAAATATCATTAGTTATTAAATGTTAAGAAGAATCTTTACTATTGTGCCAATATTTTTACTAATTGGAGCTTCTCTATTGTTATTTTTTATCAATCTTGCAGGTGCCAATAACTCCGGAGTTTTAGCAAACTTTTACTGGAGTGAAGTTGATGCTAGACAATTTGACATTGGAAGAAATAAAGTAAGATGGACTTTATATTCTATCTGTGGAGTAAAAGATGGAGATAATGCTGATTGTTCCAGCACATCGCCAGCTTATCCATATTCTCCTGTTGATAACTTTGATTCTTTAGAAAATATTCCAAAGGAATTTATTGATAATAGGGATACCTATTATTATTTATCTAGATTTGCTTATGCCTTTTTCTTAATCGGTATCGTGTTTGCTATTATAGCCCTCATTCCAACGTTGTTATCTTGTTGCGTTTCGGGTTATGTCACTGGTATCCTTAGCTCTATTGCTGTAGGTATTGCTTTATTATTTACTGCTGCTGCTGCAAGTTTCAATACTGCTGCTCACGTAAAGGGTAGAAATGCTTTCAGAGATGCTGGCTATTCTTCGAATATTGGTACCAATTTGTTTGCTGTAACTTGGGCCGCTGTTGCTTGTCTATTGTTAAGTTTTATCTGGATGTGCTGTGTGGCTATCAGAGGTGCTTCCAAAAAATTAAAACATGCTGATGACCATGAATCTTATGTTGAGAATAAAAATAGTTCCAGTATTTCTTCCGACGAACAACAAATCTTTAGCACTCATTACAGTCAATATGAGCAGACTCCTGTACAACAAACCACCATTAGTTCACCTCCTCCTAGAAGATTTGTTTTCAAGGGGAATTAGTTTAATAAGAATTAGTTTATAACAATTATATGATACCTTTATTTTTATTTTTTTGCAGCCTCATTGTTATCTGTTAGTACCTCTGAACATAAAGTAAATTTGGACGATTACGGCTTACTATTGAGATACCTGAAAACATGTTATTGGTTTATATATAGAAACTGATTATATGTAAACTTTATTTCACTAAATATCAACCAAAGTAATGGTTGTAAATTTGTCTATTTAGACAATGGACAGTACTAATTGATTATGAAAAACCAAAATCCAATAAGAACGATGCTTACTCTGCATCTGCATCTCTCTTCATAGGTTGATACTTATTAGACCCAAACCATCCCCATGCATCTGCGTCTGCATCTCTTTTCATCATTGGTTGGTACTTATTGGAACCAAACCATCCCCAAGCATCTGCGTCTGCATCTGCATCTCTTTTCTTCATTGGTTGGTATTTGTTAGATCCGAACCATCCCCATGCATCTGCGTCTGCATCTCTTTTCATCATTGGTTGGTACTTATTAGATCCAAACCATCCCCATGCATCTGCATCCCTTTTCATTGGTTGGTATTTGTTAGAACCAAACCATCCCCATGCATCAGCGTCTGCATCTCTCTTTTGAAAAACAGTGGTGTTAACAATAACAATGTAACCAACGCCATCATTTTCAGCATAAAATGGTTGTTGATTTTCACCAAGTGGGTAAGAAGCAATTACAGCATCATCTGGAAGAGAATCATCGGTTCCAACTGGTGCAGAAAGTGCTAAAGAAGCGATAGCTGATAAAATGAAGGTGCTTGAAAATTTCATAGTGAAGGTAACTTATTTGAAACTGAAAGTTTGAATTGGAAGTGTTGAAGCAATTCAAGTCCAAATTCATTGTCTTATATAGTCAGAAATCACATCAAACAATCTGTTGGATCCACCACAGGCTCTTTAAGATTTTGCATTAAAATGGCCCATTTGTAGCTCAATCGGGTAATTTTTGAGATTACATGAACCCACATTTCAAAAGACTCCCACATAAAAACCACCCACACAAAGATCCCAATCATCGTATATCAAAGAGATTAGAGTAACATTAAGCCAATCGTCAATGAACAATGGATATTTTTTGACCAATTTCACCTAATTGGGCTAATTGATTGTAGCTTGTTTGCCTCAGACGATAAAAATTAGAGGTAAGTCAAAAAATAACAATATACCCACATTCCTTACAGAGACACCATGTTTCAGTTCACCCATTAAATGTCCAAAAAGAATGTGACAGTTTCATCTGGTACTAAATGTTTGTTTACAAATGTTCCATTCATCTTCAAAATAGGCAATTTTGTGAGATAAACTAAAATATTGTACTTGTCACAGTACTTATCATCTTTCCCAAATACTTGCTCACACCACTATATAGATACGTTATCGTTTACACATGATCCCACTCAGATAATTTCATTTCACATAAATTGCTATTCCTGTCAAATCGCAATTTAATATATTAGTTGCAAATTCTCACATAATCGATTTGGACCCTCAGATTGGACCAAAATTTGCACATGTGGATTTCAATATAGTTATGAGAATAGAGTAAAAAAAAAAGAAATACAACCCCCTATCTACATCAACATTAAAGCCTCGGCCACTTCAATATGCCAACTAAGTGCTAGTTGACCTACTTGTAAACTATCAACAGAAAAAACAAGTCGGATAACACGATTCTCATCCTGTTGGGTCCCCTTGGCTAGTGGTCCGATCTTTCCCAACCGTTTTTTTTTTGGTGCATGTTTAAAGTCCCAAAAGGTCGTCCTTAGACCATGAATTTAAAATTTGTCGATCTGACCTTAAACTCTATCACTAAATCTTATGAGCAATATCACTCTTTATAACATGAAAATTACATGTTTTTACTGCTGGCCATCTAACCTAACATTGACTAATGATTTCGTTCTTCTTTTCTATACGCCAGTAGTCTCTAATCGAATAATTATAACATAATTATTGGTACTAATTATACGCAGGACGGCAATTTTCCCAAAAAAAAAAATCTTTTCTGGTGCAATAATCTTTAATCCCAAATTTCCTTTTTTCATATTAGACGTGAAGAGTTTGCAAGTTTTTTTTTTTCTGTGATTTGATTAACTGTAAGTAATGAGTCAAGTTGCTAATTCATCTTCATTAGGCTCTGGGTCTAATACCACAATTCAAAGAAAAGGTAATGTTGCTAGCTTTAACAACTCTGGAAATGATGGATTATCTGCCATTGATACCTATGGTAATACTTTTGATGTACCTGATTATACCATCAAGGATATTTTGAATGCTATTCCAAAGCATTGTTATAATAGATCTTTACCTTTATCTTTATACTATGTCTTTAGAGACATTGCTATTCTTGTTTCTTGTGGATATGTTGCCCATAATTACATTCCATTATTACCAAATCAATACTTGAGATTTTTTGCTTACGCTGGTTATTGTTATTGGCAAGGTTTAGTTAGTACTGGTTTATGGGTTTTAGCTCATGAATGTGGTCATCAAGCCTTCAGTGATTATGGTGCTGTCAATGATTTTGTTGGTTGGGTTTTGCATTCTTATCTTATGGTGCCTTACTTTTCTTGGAAATACACTCACTCTATGCATCATAAATCTACTGGTAATTTATCCAGAGATATGGTATTTGTCCCAAAAACCAAACAAGAGTTTTTAGAGAAACACAATGCTAACTCACTTGATGATATCTTGGAAGATTCTCCTTTTTATACTTTATTGCAAATTATTTTTCAACAAGTTTTTGGTTGGCTTGCATATATAACCACCAACGTTTCTGGTCAAAGATTACGTGATGTTCCTGCTTTTAGAAAAAACCATTTCAACCCAAATTCTGTCTTATACGATAGAAAGGCTTACTGGTTCATTTTGCTTTCTGATCTTGGTCTCATTATACAAGGATTCATTTTATACACCGTTTACAATAAATTTGGTGGTTTCAATCTTTTAATTCACTGGTTCATTCCTTACATCTTTGTCAATCATTGGTTAGTGTTTATTACATTTTTACAACACTCTGATCCAAAGTTACCTCACTATGAAGCTGATCAATGGAACTTTGCTAGAGGTGCTGCTACCACTATTGATAGAGAATTTGGTTTCGTTGGTAAATATCTTTTCCATGATATCATTGAAACTCATGTATTACATCACTATGTTTCTAGAATCCCATTCTACAATGCTAGAGAAGCTAGTGAAGCTATTAAGAAAGTCATGGGTAAACATTATCAACACACTGATGAAAACATGTGGGTTAGTTTATGGAAGAGTGGTAGATGGTGTCAATACGTTGATGGTGACAATGGTGTTTTGATGTACAGAAATGTAAATGGTTATGGTATGGGAACCAAATTGAAATAAGCAGTTTTTTCCATCAGTTAGTAGGTTACTGCTTTTCACTTCTTTTCTTACAGTTTAGAATTTAGAATGATAAATTATTATATCTATATATACATTTATATATACGAGCCATTTGTTTCATCATGAAATGAACGGAATCCCCACTTTAACTCTTGATTTATAATCAAGGTAATCTTCCTTGAAAAATTTCACTAAAAATTCCTCTTCAAATGCTATTCTTAAATTAAAAAAACTCCAGATTTTATATCCACCATAAACCAAAACAAGCCAATTGTTCATGAATAATCTCAATCCAATGAACCACCAGAAGAAACCGAAATAACTGGGATGCCTGGAAAAGCTATATACCCCTGTAGTCACAAGTTTGTGAGATTTACTCTTGGTTCTTTGAATATAATGATTAAAAGATTCCTTAGCTGTGTACATACTGAGTGTTCTAAAGCTTTGACCAATAACCATTACAAATAACCCTAACCACTTTAAAAAAGTATTGGTCTCATATCCCAAATATTTCAATATATACCATTCAGCAATAGTGGCAATGTTGACCATGTGAAGATCATAATCAGTTAATATGAATGAATCATCATCGATTTGGGAATTATTCCATAAGCATGTAGACAAAAATTCTAACAAGTGAAATATCGTTATTGATAATACATAAATACTCAAATCCACAGCTCTTGAAACTATTAAAGAATTTATAGTCAAACAAAGTACTATGCCAATACCCACAGACTTAATACACACGACACTTAGGTCTACCTTATTTGGATCATACATAATTTATTCTCAAATTTTATTGAGATGAAATACGATGCTAATAGAAATAATCTTATATATATAACATTTATTTCTGTTAATCTCGGGGTGATAATTGGAAATTCAATTTTAAACAGGTCTAGAATCAGCTTTTATTTTGCAATTGTTAGTTTATTTCATATCTTAGAATTTATTTCGATCTCCAAATACCTGACAAGAACTGTTACTCATAATCTGTTCTTAATATGGAATAATAAAGGAAGTGAAGAGTATTGGATAATTCAAGCATTGAGCATTATAGAATATGTGCTTCTCAAGAAATATAAAACGTACACTTTATTGGCAACAATAGGTTTTCTTTTACTGATAGTTGGGATCATTATGAGATACTTGTCAATAAAACACTTGGGGAAATCGTTCTCACATTACATTGAAATTGACAAGTATGAACAAGAACTTGTTATTGATGGAATTTATAAATGGATACGACATCCTAGTTACCTTGGATTTTACTTATATACTATAGGATTACAGATTTATCTTAACAATTTAATAATGGGACTTATAAGCATAATAATATTGAAGATGTTTTTCAATAAAAGAATCAAATTTGAAGAGTATTTTTTAATTAAGAATTACGGGGAAAAATACATACAATACAAGTCCAAAACTAGAAGCTTCATGCCTTAATTAGCATACATTCTATATTCATTATAAACTTTTATTCATAAATCTTCTTCTGGTAAAAGCTAACCAATGTTTACTTGGAACATCAGTACCATCAGCATAGATCCTTTTCAATAAACGATCACTCAATTCTTGTCTAAATTGTTGTAGATAACTTCTCAATAACTCTGCTTCATTTTTATTCTTTGGAGCTTGATACAATGAAGACAATGGGAACCCAATATCACCTGGTAAGGCAAAATTGTCTAATGATAAATTATTTAAAATTCTAGTAGCATCTTTAAAACTGGTGGTTTTGGTCAATTTAGATAAGCAATCACTAATAAATAAAATACCATAAATCAATAATCTATCAGAATTACCTTTAATTTCGAAATTCTTAAAAAATGAATTTGCTCTGAATAAATCCAATACTTCTTCAACTATATCATATTCTTGAGATGGAGGATAAGTTGGACCTCTAAATGAAGTGTGAAATGGTAATAAAGCTATATTACCCACTATTCTGTTTGATTCGTCTTCCTCTGACAAAAATGTTGAATGGTAAGCAGGCATTGTATTTGATTCAATTGTCTTTCAATTATTGATCACTAAAATCAGTTTTCTCAGTTTTCGAATCCTTAAAACTGCGACTACTACTGGATTTCTACCACCTAACCTGTCGCTATAAAACGGCGCGATTTCTCCTTATCTGTCGCCGTATTTTACTGCGGAAAATTCTTTGACTACAACATTTTCATTCGCTCCCTTAAAAAAAATCCAAGTTAAAAATCTGGAATTTGCATTGGTAAGTTTTTCACTGTTTGAAATTTGGTATCATTCGGTTATTTCCTTCTTCCTTTCTTACCGTACAATCCATTAGAAGCTATTGTGTATCACAGAAGTGATCCAATCTACTAATTTTAGGATATAAAATAAAAACTTATCATCTCCTACTTTCTTAGTTGATCGGCATACAAGTTGAATAATTTTGGTCGATTTTTTTTCCATCTTTCGGGGTTATTAAGTACTTTCAATTGAGAAACTCCCGAGATTTATCCAACATCATGTCGCATCCTTATAGGAAGCAGGTTCAGGGTCCTCCACCTCAAACTTATCAACAACCCGAGCAATCCAGAAGTCCTCCTTCAAATCATCAAGATTTTCAGCGCATTCAGAATATTCCCAGTCATTTAGTACCACAGTTGTTCATGGAACAGACATCGTCTAAGGCTCAACAGGATTCACCTCGGCAGTTTGAACAATTAGCCAATCATTCTGATAGTCGAAGTCAAGATGGGCAAACTTACCAACAAACACCTATTCAACGTCCAGTTCAAACTTCAAGGTATAATCTGAATTCCAAGGTTAGCCATGGAGCTGAGCCTTATCTTCTGTCTCCGATATTACAACATTATCTGGATTCACACGGCAGAGTGAATTCCTCCGGTAACCCTCAAAGCAATCAAACACCTTATCCCACTCAAAATTCTCCTGAGATACCCTCTGATCCATTCAACCAACGCCAACCTTATAACAATTCGAGAAATGCATCTAACTCATCTTTGAATTATAAGCATAAAAATGGTTCACAAGAGGGAATCAGATACAATGGAATGAGACAGAATTCAGATTATCAGACGAATGCTTATCAACAACAACAATCCCAACCACAACAGCTGCAACCTTCACCTCATTCTTCTCAATCGCCAGTTCAGCATCAAATGAACAATCATCCCCAAATGCAAAATATTCAAAATGGGAACAACTTGGGCTATATGACTAAGCCAAATCAAGGGTCGTATATAAATACAAGTGCTCCTAATGGGCAAATGAATCAGCCTAATCCGATAGGATATGCAAACCAACCAATGAATTCCCGTATTCAAGCAGCCCAACAACCAAGCTATATGAAGCCCCAGAATTCAGGAACGGCACTTCAAAATCAAATGCCTCAATTGAATCATAGACCAATCAGAAAACCCCCTCCTTTGCAACATATTCAAACTGACAGAAGAATTGTATCTACCAATAGTGTCCCAAATACTAATGACCCATCTCCAGTAACACCTAAATATGAGACTAGAACAAAGTCTTTATCATCTGCTACTCCTAAAAATTATGGACAAAGCCAACCTCTTATGCAACCTATTCAACAAGGACAACCAATGAAAACTAGCCACAGTCATAAGTCATCCATAGGTGGAACATCTAATTCGTCATCTGGAAGTAATTCAAGCACCAACATTCATCATAGTTTTTCATTAAGTTCTAAGTCAAGATCATTTACTTCCTTAAGTAAGTTATCTTCATTATCAACTAAAAAATCAAACATAAATGCAAAGAAATTGGATAGGAATGTCTCTTCAGGAACCATATCTTCTAATAGAACATTGGTACAAATGTTCAAGAAACCTCAAGTATATCCTGCCATGTTATCAAGAGTGGCTAAGGTGTTCAAAGACTCCATGTTTCTCACTGTTAATACCAAAGATGGTTTAGAATATCATGATACTTTCACGGGAAAAATGGCTGTTGATATCATCTGTAGAATTATCAGAACAAATGATAGGAATTTGGCATTATTATTAGGAAGATCCTTGGATTCTCAAAAGTTGTTCCATGATGTTACATACCAACACAGATTAAGAGATAGTGTACATGAAGTTTATGCTTTTAGTCATAATTTTACTGATGCAGAGTTATTTGAAGAACAGAATGGTATAAACTCTGGTCATAATCATAATTATAGTTCTGGTGATTTAATTAACATGTATCAATATAGCAATCCATCAACTCAATCTTCATCAACCCAACTTAATAATGGTTTGCCCTCAACTACTTCAGTCCAATCTGTTCAATCTACCAATAATAATAAAGCAGAAGAGAATCACACAGGGGTGAATGGTGTTTTTACTATATTAACTGACTGTTATTCACCAACTTGTTCAAGAAACCAATTATGTTACAGTATTGCATGCCCAAGAAGGTTAGAACAACAAGCACGTCTTAATTTGAAGCCACAAGGAGGATTGAAAAGAGCAGTTTCTAGATTGTCTTTGCACGATCAAGATGAAAATAAGTCATTATGGCATGAAACTGTTCCTCAAAGTGTATTAGACAAGTTGGATAAACATGAAAAGATGAGACAAGAATTAATTTATGAGTTTATTTACACTGAAAGAGATTATGTTAAGGACTTGGAGTTCATGACAGACTTTTACATTTTACCATTGAGAAACCCTTCAAACAATATTATTCCAGAAAGGGAAAGAGAAGCATTTATTAGGACTGTTTTTGGTGGTGTTAATGATTTGTTAAGGTTGGCCAAAAGTATGAGTGAAGCTTTAACTAGACGTCAACAGCAACAAAAACCTGTAATTGAAACTTTTGCTGATATTTTTTTACAATTTGTAGACAAATTTGAACCGTTTATTAAATACAGTGGAAATAAGGTTTTTGCAAGTTTTGAGCATGAACGTCAACAACAAGTTAACATGAGATATGCAAGCTTTTTGGATGCAATTGAAAAGAGACCAGAAAGTCGGAAACAAGATTTATCTTCATTTTTAATTAAAGGTATTCAAAGACCAGCTAGATATCAATTGTTACTCGGTGGTATTTTGAAAAATACCAAACCTGAATCTCCTGATTATGAAGATCTTGTCAAGGCCAAAGCAGAAATTGAAAAGATCTTAACTAAAATTAATATTCAAACTGGTGAATCCACTGATAGACATAAAATTATGGTTTTACACAGATTA
Source organism: Yamadazyma aaseri (assembly GCA_947297635.1). Taxonomy (NCBI): domain Eukaryota; kingdom Fungi; phylum Ascomycota; class Pichiomycetes; order Serinales; family Debaryomycetaceae; genus Yamadazyma; species Yamadazyma aaseri. The sequence continues at coordinate 1,308,920 of CAMYTP010000009.1, read as the reverse complement.
TTGGGTAAACAGACCTTGGAAGAAAAGTACAATTTCAAATTATCTTATAATAACAGAATTATCTATCAAGTAACTTTGAATCGTAAGAGGGATAATGAAAAAATTGACTTATACTTGTTTGAACACGCATTATTGTTTGTAAAACATAAGATTCAAAATAAAAGAGAAGTCTATAAGGTTTTTGAAAGACCAATATATTTACCCTTGCTTTTTACCAATACTGGATATGATATTCCAACATTCAGAACAGTCATTAATAATAGAGTCAATGGATCAATTGTTAGTGAAAGTAAAGCTAAAGTTGATAGTGTTAGTAACAGTAAGTTGCAAATCAACTTCTTGGGTTTGGGAAGTCAACAAGTGCATACAACTTTAAATGCAGATGATGTAGCTAATCAAAACCAAGTTTTGACACAAATCAGTAATCAACAAAAGAAAATGATTGAGAAGCATGATGTGTTTTCATTATCTAATTATGAGACTAGAAGATTTACTGGTAATAATAAGATTAATTGTGCAGTTCCTTGTTATGGTGGGAAGAAGTTGTTGTATGGTACGGACTCTGGTCTCTGGGTTTCAACCGTCAGAACCATTAGTATGACAAATAATGAAAAGATTTGTTCAGATCCAACAATGGTTATTTCAAAACTTTATGTGACACAGGTGGAAGTATTGGTTGAATATTCCAAATTATTGATTTTAAGTGATAAATCCTTGTATGAATTTGATTTAAGTTGTACTGATTCTTTGGATCATGTCAAAAATACAAGGTCAGGAAAATTAATTTTGTCTCATGTTACTTCTTTCAAAACCGGAATCTGTGATGGGAAATTACTTGTTTGTTGTATTAAACAAGGTAATACTCGTGCCATCAACATTTTTGAACCAAATAATCCTTTTGACAAGAATAAGAAAAATAAAAAGTACGACATTAGAGAAATTACTTTCAGTAGTGAACCGGTATCTATTTCATTTTTGAGAGCTAGATTGTGTATTGGATGCACTAAAGGATTTGAAATCTTGTCATTAGAAGATGGAAAGAAAGAATCGATCTTGGATGAAGCTGATCCTTCATTAGATTTTGCAACTCAGAAAGAAATAGTTAATCCGTTAGCAATTCATCGATTAGGTAAAGATTTTTTGTTAAGTTACTCAGAATTTTCATTCTTAATCAATAGAAATGGTTGGAGAACTAAACATGATTGGGGTATATTTTGGGAAGGTAACCCTACCAATATTGCATTGTTCTACCCATACTTATTATCATTTGAACCTAATTTTATTGAAATTAGAGATTTGGATACTGGTAATTTGATCAGAGCATTAGTAGGTGATAATATCAGATTTTTGCACTCTAATGAACATGAAGCTATGTATGCATGTGAAGAAAATGGTTACGATGTTATTGTTTCAATTGATTTCTTGAAATAAAAAAAAGTTATTAACAAAATTTTGTATTTATAAGGCTAAATTGTCTATAGTTGTATACTAAGATATATGTCATAATTGTTGTAGGACATCCGTGGATGGGAATTTATTTTACTAAGAAATCTGTGCTTTACACTAACGACAAAATGTCGATTCACAAGAAACGCGTTCACTAGCCAAAAAATTTTCCACTAGGTTGTTTGGGCTATTAAGTTAGAGAAAAATAAGGCTTTGTAAAACCCCATGAGTATTGAAATATCCTATCCAACAGTTGAAAGGCCTTTTGGTATTCATTTATGGCCAATTTTTGATTATTGTTTCGAAAAAGTCATTGGATATCCTGCCAGTGAATTCGAATTCATCTATAATGAAACTTTATTAGCAAATGGATATCATGCTATAGGAGTTATCGTAGTCTATTATATTGTCATTTTAGGGGGTAGATTTATTATGACCAAATTTAATGTCCCTCCTTTGAAACTCAACTTTTTATTTCAACTCCATAATATCTTTTTAACTGTTGCTTCTTTAGTCTTGTTATTGTTGACTCTTGAACAAATCATCCCAATAGTAATTAAAGATGGTATTTTTGGTGCTATTTGTTATGAGAGTTCCTTCACTAGAAAATTGGTTACTTTATACTATTTGAACTACTTAACCAAGTACGTTGAATTAATTGATACTGTATTTTTAGTATTAAAAAGAAAGAAGTTGTTATTCTTACATGTTTATCACCATGGTGCAACTGCCTTATTATGTTATACTCAATTAATGGGTAATACTTCTGTTGAGTGGGTTCCTATTACCTTAAATTTGGGTGTACATGTTGTAATGTACTTCTACTACTTTTTAAGTGCTAGAGGTATTAGAGTTTGGTGGAAAGAATGGGTTACTAGATTCCAAATCATCCAATTCTTGATTGATTTAGTATTCGTATACTTTGCAACTTATACTCATTATGCATATAACTATTTCCCAAGTATTCCACAATACGGTAAAGATTGTTACGGTTCAGAATTAGCTGCTTTCTATGGTTACTTGATTTTGACTAGTTACTTGATCTTATTCATTTCATTTTACTTCAAGGTTTATAAATCAAAGAAACCAGCTAAAGTTGAAACTGAAACAACTACTACCCCATCCAAGGCTTCCACTTCTGGTGTCAAAACTAATGTCACTAAATCAAAATCTAGAAAAGCTTAAAATACGAAAATTTCAATGCTGTTTATAATGAAATAAGTCAAAGAAATGATTTGACACTAATTGAGGTGCGATCTGCCATCTTATAGTTTAATAAAGTAGAACACATTCACACAATCTCTAGAGTTTCACGCTTACTAACATTTGTATGTTATACGAGTTAAGCTGTAAGCCGCAAAGGTTACCTATTTAGGTAACAGAAATCAACGGACAATATCCGTGGGCAAAGAAGTTCAATGTTTTCAATAAAATGGGCGCTAGTGTACCATTATATTCTACATTAGTATTGCCATCAATAATGAAAGCGGCATGAAACACAATGTTATACCATCTAAGTCTTTTAAGTTCCCAGTAATGACATAGGCCCAGGATAACGGCTAACGAGTGAAAAAATAAGCCGGATACCTCACTTCTCCTATTCCTGTTAAAAGAGGTACGGCTTTTATTTTGTTCCGATTACGTAAGAGCTTGTGATTAGAACAGCACACAACTTGTACTGCCCTGCTTACTTGAAAAAAAACCAAGGCTAAGACATGAGGGCGAAGCCACTTATACATACCCACACGTAAGTCTAGATCGCCATAAATAGAGATTACAATACACTACTTAAAAAGAAGTAAACTTAATAGACCAGCGGACAGGATTAAAAAATGCGATGCTTACCCATTTATGTACGAGAAGATTCAGCCATCAACAAGCAACTTTTCAAGTAATGCCTACTGTTCAACGTAAAACACCGCGGGGTCCGAAATTAGGGGTAAATCCACGGCTTAAGTGTGAGTATCAAAAACACGATTATCTGTGTGATAACCGCAAATATCGGTGTAACAATAGCCAGAAGACAACTAAAGCCGTTAGTAACCCTTAAACTTGCTACTATTGAATAAGCACGAATCGGCATACGACAACATAAACTTTATGGTAGCACTGTCGGCGTGTTTGGGTTAGCAGAATAGGAGGTCAGTAGATAGTCATCAGCTCTAATTATGTAAAAGTGAACATAAAGCAATATTGTATAATGATTCCATCTCGTATTCCGCCTTTGAGAATACAGAAGTATATTCAAATGTACTTCTATCGAAGTAGGACCCGACCCGAAGTAGTCTGGATGGGACGGCAAAAAATTGTGTGAACATAGCCGTGTCCAGGCATTCTGTAACCAAGAATATCCAGATAGTGAGGGTTCAGACACCAATCTCACCAAAAAGAAATTAACCATCGGTTCCAAAATACCAAAATATAAAAGGAAATCGTTGGCTGCGACCTCTTGTCCCAAACCTATATAAGAAAGGAACGGCTCATTTCCCAAATTTTTTATTCCATTTTAACCGAGTAACTTAAGTATCTAATTCTATAAAAACAGAGTTGCATACATCGTTATTCAACTATCACTCATAATTTATTACCCCACGATAATCTATAATGGATTTACTTGTCAATACAGCTAGTAAATTGCCATCTATTCATTCATTGAATTTGGAATTACCAAAGGATGTACAATCTAGTGATAATCAAAAGATTGTGTTACCTTCCATAAACAACTTAAACTTACCATATATCCATCAAGGCTTACCAGCTCAAACTTTTCTACAAAATAGTAGTAATCAACAATCATTACCTTCATTCAACTACCAAAGCATTTCAAGTGTTCATACAACTCCATCACCTTCCAATGTGTCTAGGTTGAATTCTATTAGTTCACCTGCCACATCAAGCTACTCAAATAGCGCACCAAATACTCCATTGCATTCACAGCCATCTACAACATCTTCTACACCACAATATGAAAACTTTCAAAGTAAGCCAAACAGTGATGAATTAGAAAATACTTCTTCAATAAAACAAGAAGATACAAGCGATCCAGAGCCAAAGAAATGGAAACCAAGAAAGAAAAGACAATGTCCTGAATGTAAATTGTTTTTTTCTAATTTGGCAACCCATAAATCAACTCACTTAAATCCAACCTCGAGGCCTCATATCTGCGAATACTGTTCAAGAGGTTTTGCAAGACCAAATGATTTGTTTAGACATATCAAATGCCACTGGAAAGAGATTGGTAGTGATAAAGGCCAATTCAAATGTCCTTATAAAAATCATACATCTGGAGATCACTGTGGTCATAATTCAGGTATATTCAGTAGATGTGATACTTTTAAGAATCATTTGAAGGCTATTCACTTTCAATATCCTAATGGCATCAAAAAAGAGCAAAGAGCCAAATCTGCTGGTACTTGTAGAATGTGCCAATTATCATTTGATTCAGTTGATGATTGGTTAACCAATCATTTAGAGAAAAACAAATGTCCTTATGCTAACGAATATAAAAAGAAGTAAAAAAGCTTCACCATTTATTATGACCCCCCCCCTTTTAACTGATACTTCAGTTTGTATATTTATAAGTAGTAAATGTAAATACTTTCAAGATCTAAAAGAGTTTTGGTTTTAGCCTTAGTCAATATAAATTGACGGCATTGTAAAACCGTGAAAGCCGTGAAGTTTTTAAGAGACGGAACTAAAGTAATTCCGTAATCAATTAGGGGTTGATTTAGGTTGAAGAAAAGGACAAGGCGGAATCATTTTCCCGATAAGACGGGTGGTGCTGTTGGCCAATAATATAGGGAAACACCGATTGTACCGACGCCACCCGTGATGTCAAAAGTATTGACCAGCTTCTTCTCATTACATACTTAGAGCACATACCTAAATGCTAGTGGGTATATCCGTACCATATAGACATTTTATTAGTATGTGTGTAGGTTTTCTTTTATGGCTTGAAAATTACTTGAAGTGTGTAAAATGACATTTTACGGTTCGGGCGGCTGCAAAATACATCCGTTTTCCCCAGTAACCCAAAATATAACACAGCCATATACAAGTAAATATACAAAGAGTGTGAATACTTAAGCGAAATTGTGGTAATGTTGCCCTGTAACTTAATTTCACTTTCCAGTGCATCCACTTGGGGCCAAATTAAGTCTGAAAAAGCAAGTCAAATTGACCTTCATTAAATACGACCCGAATCTTGTGTGCTAGTCCACATCATCTATAATATACTCATGTATGCCTCCTTATACTCCAATTACCCTGTTGAATTAAAACGTTTCCTAAGTAGTGTCCACTCTATTGAAATCTACATAAATGATATAATGTTTGATTCATCATATGACTGGTAAAGTCCAAGATTGAGTAGCCATAATGAAGGAACTATAAAATCAATCCATATACGAATGATTAATTTAGCTTGACTCTGCCCTTTATGGAATGATACCAATACACGATACAAGGCGTAAAAATTTGTTAGACAATCCCCTCAGTAAGTAAAAGATACTGTACATGTAAAATATCTTTGAATTGATATCCCATTTAGACTTTAAATCGAAAGCATTGTAAATAACACAGGATATATGCACATATTACTACCTTATATAACTAAATAAGCTTACTTAACCTCGATTGCATAAAGGTTTTACAAGATCTTTCATATTTCTCGTAATTTTAAGCCTCGTTTAAGAATCAATCTCAACAACTATAATAAAGATACCTGTTTACTTACAATATATCATCTTTTAAGATTATTAGATGCTTGTCAACGGCAATTCGACTGCAATTAGTCGAATGAAACCCCCTTCAATATAGTAAAATCCAATAGTTGTATACAATAATTAATCAATCAATTTGTTTAATTGTTAGTTAACGAATATAGCCTATATAAATCACGTGATATGGTGTCAAAGCGGTGTAGAATGCGGAAACGGTATAAATGGAGCTTTATGTCCAAGTCTTATTCAAGCAATGAAATTTGAAACCTTACAAGTCCATGCAGGGGCTGACCTCGAGTCTAACAGAGCAAGAGCACCACCTATCTATGCCACATCCTCTTTTATGTTTAAAGATTCCCAACATGGAGCAGATCTATTCGCTTTAAAAGATCCTGGTTATATTTACTCCAGAATCAATAATCCAACAAACACAGTATTAGAACAAAGAATTGCTGCTTTGGAGAATGGTAGAAGTGCAGTTGCTTGTGCATCAGGTCAATCTGCCCAATATTTAGCTATCTCCACTCTTTGCTCCGCTGGTGACAATTTTGTCTCTAGCTCTTATCTTTATGGAGGAACCTACAATCAATTTAAGGTTTACTTCAAAAGATATGGTATTGAAGGTAGATTTGTAGAAGGATCCAATATCGAAAGTTTTGAAAGTAAAATTGATGAAAATACCAAATTAATTTATGTTGAATCAATTGGTAATCCAAAATATGATGTTCCAGATTTTGAAAAATTATCTGAATTGGCTCATAAGCATGGTATTCCTTTAGTTGTTGATAACACTTTCGGTGCTGGTGGTTACATTATTAGACCTATTGATCACGGTGCAGATATCGTTGTTGAATCATGTACCAAATGGATCAATGGACATGGTACTGCCATTGGTGGTATTGTTGTTGACTCTGGGAAATTTCCTTGGAAAGATTATCCAAAAAAGTTTCCTCAATTTAGCGAACCTTCTGAAGGATATCATGGAATGGTTTATAATGATGCTGTTGGACAAGATGCATTTGCAACATTTGTTAGAACTGAAGGTTTAAGAGATGCTGGTCCATCATTAAATCCATTTGGTGCCTTCTTATTTATTCAAGGTTTAGAAACATTATCTTTAAGAGTCGAAAGAGAGAGTTATAATGCTTTAAAGCTTGCTGAATATTTTGACAAGTCTTCATATGTTGATAGTGTATCATACTTGGGCTTACCAAGTCATTCTACTCATGAATTAAGTAAAAAATACTTAGCTAATAAAGGTGTTTATGGGGCTGTTCTTTCTATTGAGGTCAAGAGCTTTGATGACGAAGTTGATGAATTCAAATCTGCAACTGTTCAAGTGGTTGATAATTTGAAGATTTTTAGTAATCTTGCTAATGTTGGTGATTCTAAATCTTTAGTTATTGCTCCGTATTATACTACTCATCAACAATTGTCAGAACAAGAAAAGGTGGCCTCTGGTGTCAGTAAGAAATTAATTAGATTATCCATCGGTACAGAGCACATTGATGATTTAATCGAAGATTTCGAACAATCATTTAAAAAAGTGTATGGTTCTTAAATAAATAGATGGTATTAAATTTCGTTTATTAATATATGTAATCATGTTTAGCATTGCTTCTTTGAGATATAATATGCATAAATGAGTAGAACCTCAGTAACAACTGACATTATCATGACCAATTGCATTGAATAAAAGCCACTAGCTGGTGTAAGCTTACCAACATTATAATGATCAAGTGGACGTCCTATTTTCATGTAAAATCTAATTTGTGAAGCCCACGAACAAAACTGAACAATACATTGTGGTAATTGAATCAAAGCTGCTGTGATCAAAGTTCTATGACCTACAGATCTTCTAAATACCATTAAATTAACCAACAACAATAAAGATATGCAAGATAATAATGAAACGAAAATAGAAGCCACAGGAAATTTAGTCATAGTCTTACCATACGATTCAACTGCATATGCATGGTGACCTACAGATAATTTGGTTTCATCAAAATGACCTTCCACTTCACCTGTCTTTTTATACTTTGTATGCATCTCTTCTAAGTTCTTAATAGTGAAAGAATACGTTACTAATATTGAATCTATTACTTTTTCAGTACTTTCAGCATTGGAAATTTCAGCTAATTGGAGTGCCATATCTTCAACCAAACATCCAAAAACATCCAATCCTTTGTCAGCTCTAAAATATACGCTTCCTTCGTTAAACTTCTTATAACCATTATAATATAGTTCATATTTGCTTGATGGTTCAAATGTGTTAATTTCATTGAGTCCAGTATAATTATCAAAACTGAAATCCTGTGCAAGGAAGGTAATCATCAGTAAACTTTGCTTTACATTCTTCAAAATGGGTATTGATTCATTATTCCCTTCCATTATCTTAAGAGTGAATTGAGGAGAAATACTTTGATTTATTAATGTAAGGTTTTGAAGCATTATAATCAAAGATAAAAAGAAACTAACTGCAACAAATACTAATGGTTTAGTAAATGCTGCTTTGTAAGATGATGACCGTTCCATATAGAGCTTTTCTATATCACTGGAGTAGTCTCCGGAGTTCTTCTTCAATCTTATTGTCATTTGTAAAGAATTGAGTAGTGAACAAAAGGAAATTAATTTAACAAAACTTTCCAATACTTTATATCTTTTATGTTTGGGGTAGAAAAACATTGTAAACATTTCCTATTTAGGCAATGAAATTAAAATGGCATCCTAAATAGGAATGTTACCTATCGGTTGGTGCACTGTATTTTCGATCGCTATGCCTTTAAAGTAGATGATGATATGGGACAATAAATGATAGGTTTTAGGTTCCAAAGTACCCAAATAGCACAGACAAGGAGTTTCTGATGCTTAGATGGTTTTTACATGATTTTATCGATAATTTTAGAGAAAATCTGTTTTTAACTATTTTTTGCAAATTTCACCATTTATTATATGAATTAAATCATATCTCAGCTCTTATGATAAAATATTGAACTTAACTAATAGTTGAGACAAATTGGTCGAGATGATGGCTGCAAAGCTAACATAAGACATCAAATGTACCGGAAATAGATGTTGCCTAAAATAGGTCATCTTGTTATTAGACAAATCTAAATTTAGATGCTATACAAAAGCCAGTTTCACATTTTCTTTTGAACACCTAGTTGTTAGCCATAATAGATGCTGCAATAAAGAAACCGTCACTCTCTTCTAAAATGAAAAGCTGCAGGGGGTTTATATATATATGGCAATTTCAGAGGCTATTTGAACAATAAAACGAGAATCCCAAATCAAATTGGAACTTTCAGATAAGGCTAACAAAGACTAGGTTTGCTTTTTCTGTGCGTGGTAGAGAGTTGCAACCAAAAAAGAGGCCCTGTAGCTGAAATTCACGAGAATAAAATCTACAATATTATGTCATCCTAGACAATATATTCGGCAGTGTAACCTTTAGAAACCACATAGAAACAGCCTTGGCCACCCAGAATGATCCAGATGGCCACTAGTTTCTACCATAAGCCAGTTTGGGCACCTGTGGACTCTGTACAACAATAGGACCTGCGCCGCAATTTCCTTTTTTGGAAACAGAAACCAGCAACTATCATTTCATAGCCAGAAACATTTTAAGTGACATGAAATCCAGAAATCATCCTTTTATACTTATTGGTCACCGGCATAAATAATATTTTCTATATAATTTATAATATTTTGTACCCCTTATTTAAAAACTTGTTCAAATGAATAAAAAAAGTCGAATGAGGAACAAGCAAAGGTTGTCATCCTACGACGCACCAAACCCTATACCTGCATCACTTGATAGTTTAGATTTATCCCATGCTATCGATAGTTTCGAACCCAAATATCACTATGAGTTAGATGATATTCCTGGGTTACCAATCTTCAAACCGAATGGAAAATTCAAAAGAATAGTTTCTAGTCCCATAGAGACCAATAGAAGAATAACAAGCATGCCTTCCGTTAGCGTAGAGTCTTTGAATAAAGAATTACCTACAGTTCCAGTTAGATCAGTAACAAATGTCAACCTATATACTATGCCTGTTTTAGAGGAAATGAGTGAAACTCATTCAACTTCAGGGGTTGAACTGAATTTTGATAGTGAACCAGTGGTATCAACCGCTGAAAGTTCACCTATCTCACAACTTGAACACTGCAAGGACGAAATATCAAAGGAATACCAGAGGCCTCCTCCATGTGAAAACTTATTAAATGCATTTACATCCTTGAGTACAGCTCCAAAGACTAGTTTTTCATCTATTGATAAACCAACTACTACCAAATACATCATAGATGACGATGATGATATTGACAGCTTGTTTTCAAGTACTAAATCAAAGTACTCGAACGCAACAGAGTATAGCATTCATGATCAAACTGTGGCAGAATCTTTAATGGAAATGGTTAAATATTATGAATGTGATGATTTTTCAGATACTTCCAGTTCCAAGTCCTATATTACTGATTATTATATCGAGGAAGAGAATAATCAAGATATCCAAGATGATGTCTTGAGTGTTAGAGATAGTCTATTTAGTGACGTGACATCCGATGAATCGCTTAGGGCCCATCAGATAAGCAACAGTGTCATTTCTTTGAATAACAGTGGTAACTACTTTCAAAATCAATACAATTCCAATTATACCAGTTCTTTTTACTCCAGTTCTGCTGAAAACTCAGCTACAAATAGTTCTGACTCATTTATAAAGAATTACACTCAAAGCTCATCTTCATTAGATCAATCGACACCTAATCATAATGCATCATCTACTTCCGTTGTGTCCAACAAGGAATTGCCAGCTCTTCCGAAGTTGGAAGTCAAAAAGAGTAGAGCTACAAAGACCGAAAGCATACGAGAAAAATCCGGCAATTTACTTTCAAAACCAGAGCCTCACTTCACAACTTCTTCTACTAATTCCCAATCCCCCAGAGGACATAAGCACTCCAACAGTGTCCCTAATTGCAATTTGCCTGAATACAAAAATTCAAATAAGTTCCCCCATTCAGGAAATACAATTTACAATAGACCGGTGAGCATGCAATCAACAAGCAACTTCAGTTCTGCATCATTTATGACTTCTTATAGTTTAAATGATGCTAAAAGTGAAATGAAGCAAGCTGTAAGACAAAGACCCTTCAGTTATTGTCTTGATTCCCCAAAAGATTACAGTGCTTCAAGATATGCAGCACCACCACTTAAAGAACGAATAAAATCAAATCCTTATAAATGCCCAAATGTACAGATAGATATACCTAAAGAAGCTTCTAAAGACCATTCATTTCCCAGTTCTTCTGTGAATGCTTCACCAAAGACACCAAGCAAAAGCACACTTAAAGGATTACCGCCAACTCCCCCAGAGAAACCTATAAACAAGTTTGAATCCTTTGAACATTTGAGTATCCCTGCAAGATCAACAAGATCATTTACCCAACCAATACAAAATCATTACTCACTTACGACACCTCCTTCATCTCCCCAAGGAAGTAATTTTAACGAGAACCATGTTATATCATCCATTTCAAACTTTTTGGTAAATGAGCGTCAAACTAAGAGAATATCATCAGAGCAAGACGTCAGTAGACAAAATAGATTTACCAGGAATTATTGGTAAACTGCAAGTTCTATTTCTGAAAAGCAAATCTTATATAACAACCTATTGTAGACTATATGTATTATTATATTATAACTTCACAATTATTTCGTTTCCTTTATATTTTTCAATCAACTGTTGAATATCATATTTTTTAGCAACATGTGGATTTATAAACCTACCACCTAGGTAATGAGTTAGACCTGGTTTGTTAAAAAACCTAGAAGCTGGCTTTGGTGCTGTTAAACTCACCAACATTGTAGGATTTATATTAAGTGATCCGCTGATAGGGCCGTCATTCACATCCCAACCTGATGGAATATCTACAGACACAATAGGAGGTACTTCATTATTCTTTTCAGAAAGAAAATTGATCACTTCATCAAAAGGAGACCTAACAGGAGGATGGAATGAAAAACCAAAAATTGCATCAATTATAAGTTTGACATTGCCTGATTTCATCAAATTCTTAACCTCTTGCAAATCAGTAACCTCTTTCACATCCAAATCCTTTAATTGAGTCATAAGATTGGTATATAGAGGTTTGTTTGTTTTCTTTGGATAATATACAACAGGATCGTAACCGTCCCATAGTTTTAAATGTCTTGCCGCAACTAAACCATCACCCCCGTTATTTCCAGGACCTACCAAAACAACAATTTTATCTTTATCACTAGAGGGTGGATACTCAGTATATATAGCCTGAGCAACAGCAAGACCAGCCAATTCCATCAATTGGTCAATGGAAAATCCCCCTGTTGACATCAATTCTTGATCTAGCTGTGTTGCAGCTTTTGCTGATAACGTTTTAAACATATTAAGATGCGAAAAAATATTTAGAGATTTTCTAGCAATTTAAATGAAGTGATCACTGAGACAAAATTAACAAATTGCGGATAAAGATTATATGGTAGAGCAAAAATGAACCTTGATGCATATTTAATATTTATCAAATCCCACAGGCTTTAACAAAGCTTCAAACGGTAAAACTAGGGAAGGGTAGGGAGAGGGTCATGTGATATTATCTCCTGATGATTGCAAATACGCTAGAAGGATACGATTGCCCTTTTTCCAATATAAATAAAATCTTATATTTATTCTATTACCTAACTTAGGTGACATACTTTATTGATTCCACTCCAATTCTTTTCACCATTCCCTCCTCTAATAATTAGTACACTACAATTTCACTACCGAAAGTAACAAACAAGTATGATCTTCGCGTGTTCCTGTACCTTGTTGAATCTCAATCAACGAGCAAAAGGCTCACTTGTAACATTGAAAAAACAACAAAACCAATACTTTAATTTGAAAATCACGCTTCCACTCAGCGACATATTACACTTAAACTCACAGTTTAAGTTCTAAAATACAGAAGTATCGAGATTAAACCAAAAGGAAGTTCAATTTGCAGTGAAAACGCGTGAAGAATGGATGATCTGTATAGCTATGAATCACCTTCGATGGTGTCCAATTCTCCAATGATTAATTATAGAAAAGATGCTAAAAAAGGTATCAAATTCACATTCATGGTAGTAGGAGAACTGGGAACGGGTAAAACTACTTTTGTTAACAGTTTATTGAATAAAAAAGTGTTAACTCACAGATTTGAAAATTCCAATATGAATGTGGTAGAAACTCAAACAATTTCATTTACCTCCGCTAAAAATGTAGCATTACCAAATACTTCAATATTAACTAGAAATGCCTTCGATCCTTCAGTTGCCAATGAAGAACCAGGTATTGCATTGACAGAAACAAAAGTTGAAATTGTAGATGAAGCTAACATTAAATTGCAATTGAGTATTATTGATACCCCTGGTTATGGTGATAATTTAAACAATGAAATTTGTTTTGTAGAGATTGAAAATTATTTAAAGCAACAATTTGACTTAGTATTAGCCGAAGAGACCAGAATCAGAAGAAATCCAAGGTTTGTTGATACAAGAGTTCATGTTCTCTTATATTTTGTAACCGCAAATGGCCATGGTTTAAAAGAGTTGGATATAAGTTGTATGAAGAGATTGTCCAAGTATGTGAACATTATTCCTGTTATTTCTAAAGCAGACTCTTTTACTGAAGATGAATTGAAATTCTTTAAAAAACAAATTAGGGTTGATATTGAAAGGTTTAATATCCCAATATTTCAATTTGACAGCTTTGTTGACGAATATGATGAAGCAGAAGATTATGATTTGATACAAGAATGTAAGTATTTAGCTAAGATCCAACCATTCGCTATAATATCAAGTGAAGATGAATTTGAGGTTCTGGATACCAGAACAGGTGAAACAAAAATCATCAAGGCTAGACAATATCCTTGGGGATTGGTTGATATATGCAATCCAAAATATAGTGACTTTAGTATTTTGAAGTCTGTGTTGTTGGGCTCACATTTACAAGATTTGAAGGACTTGACTCATGATTTCTTATATGAAAGTTACAGAACAGAAAGGTTGACTAAAGTAACTGGAAGAACAAGTAATGAGGAAGATAATGATAATAGTGAATTCCATGATGCAAGTGATGACCGTGGTATACGTGATACGAGTACCATTCCGTCCTTATCCAACTTGGCTCAATTAACATCCAGTACAGCTATGTTGAATGGTAATGATACTACATCACATGACACTACATCCATTGTTTCGGGAACATCATCTAAAAAACCAAAGTCAATGTTATTAGATAATACTGAACAAGATATGCCTTCACCAAGATTAAAGGATAATGCCTCAATGGTTTCTTCAACTTCCACATTATCATTAGATCAATCACCTTCTAAATTGAATAATAATAATCCAGCATTCAAGAGATTATCAATTGCTCCTCAACGTAATCAATTGAGACAAATCAGTGAGACAGTTCCATATGTTATTAGACATGAAAGAATTTTGGAAAGACAACAGAAATTGGAAGAAATGGAAATGGCCAGCGCCAAAGAATTGGCAAATAGAGCTGCATTATTGGAAAAGAAAGCACTCGAATTAAAAGCTAGGGAAAAAGCATTGAAAAAAAAGGCCTTAGAGCAACAGAAGTTGCATGATTCAACAATTTCTGCGGATGAGACCAAAGATGCAGACAGCACAGAACAAGAAAATACTCTTTCAACCATAAGAAAAGAAGAAACTCTCACAGACTTACACTCAATGGTATCTTAGTTCATCAATTGAAATATTTTAGGATGTAGTATTATAAATAAAAAAAAATCGATAGTTGATAGACACGGTAAAAACACGACTTTTGATTGCTCACAGATTCATCAAAATCAACCGAAGAAAATTTCTCCTGGTTTCCCATCATCTAAGAAAAGAGTTTATACCCAAGTAAAGCTTTATCTATAGTGATTCAATAACTTATACTTCAGTATACTTATAAAGATTACTATCAATTATTTTTATTTCGGGAGTTCATAGCAATATTGCCAATAATTGATTCATTGATTTAATATTGTTATTCTCTATTAAGTGTGTTCCAAATTAAAATTACAACTAATAAACGGGGAAAACTGATAACAATAAGATAAGATGGATATTTTGCAAGTATTAGAAAATGCCATTTTAGGTCAAGATCCAACCACTAGAGCTACTGCTGAAGCACAATTGAATGATGCATCTGAAAACCATTTTAAAGAGTATATAAGTTTATTGACTTCTGCGTTGGCAAACGAAGAGGCTAAAACTCAAGTGAGAATGTTAGCTGGTCTTGCTTTGAAGAATGCTTTAACTGCAAAAGATATCAACACAAGAAGAAGATTGCAAGAAAGATGGTTAAGCCTTGAGCAAGCTTCTACTTTGCATATCAAGGAAAATGCATTAAAGGCTTTAATGTCCAAAGATGAAAGTACTGGTAGAGCTGCTGCCCAATTAGTTGCTGCCATTGCTGACATAGAGTTACCTTTGAATCAATGGCCTGATTTGATTCCTTTCATAATTGAAAATACTCAACTCGAAAAAGAAGATTATATCAAAAAAGTATCCTTATTGACAATTGGCTATGTTTGTGAATCTTTGAATCCTAATGATCCGAATGTATTAGCTCAGGCCAATGGTATATTGATTGCTGTTGTCCAAGGTGCACGTAGTGAAGAGAAAAACAATGATGTGAGATTAACAGCCTTAAATGCATTAGTAAATTCTTTAGAATTTATCAAATTTAATTTTGACAAAGAAGGTGAAAGAAATTACATTATGCAAGTCGTTTGCGAAGCTACTCAAGCAGATAGTGTTGATCTCCAGGAAGCAGCATTTGGATGTTTGGCTAAAATAATGTCATTATACTACAGATATATGCAAGTATATATGGAGAAGGCTCTTTATGGGTTGACAGTTTCTGGTATGAGAAGTCCTAATGATAGAGTTGCTTGTATGGCTATTGAATTCTGGTCTTCTGTCTGTGAAGAAGAGTTAGATTATTCAATGCAAAGAAATGAATATGGTATTGAAGATGCTTCGTTAGTCTGTTACAATTTTGCTATGTTTGCCTTAGGTGAAGTATATCCTACATTATTATCATTGTTAACCAAACAAAATGAAGATGCTGAAGATGATGATTGGTCTGTAGCTATGGCAGCTGGTGCATGTATTCAACTATTTGCTCAAAATACTGGCAACTATGTTATTGAGAGCACCTTAAATTTTGTCTCTGTCAATATCACATCAACTGATTGGAGATCCCGTGAAGCTGCTGTGATGGCTTTCGGTTCCATTTTGGATGGTCCAGAAATTGAACAATTGAAAGCCCCAATAATGACAGCCTTGCCTTCAATCGAAAATGCCATATCTGATGAATCTTTACAAGTCAAAGAAACTGCTGCTTGGTGCTTAGGTAGAATCGCTGAATTGGCAATTGCTGCCATTGATGTTCAACAATCACTTAATGGTATCTTGGAAGCTATTGTTCGTGGATTACAAGATCATCCAAGAGTTTCCACCAACTGTTGTTGGGCTTTTATGAATTTGGTTGAACAGTTGTGTACAGATGGACCCGATGCACCTCAAACACCAATATCTCCATTTATGAATGCTTTAATTCCAATTTTCATCCAGTTAACTAACAAAGCTGATAATGATTCCACATCAAGAGATGCTGCTTTTGAAGCGTTGTCTGTGTTTGTTCAAAACAGTGGAGCTGACGCAATTCCATTAGTCCAAGATATTGCTCGTGATATTTTATCTAAATTGGAACAAACCATTGGGCAACAACAAATGCAATTGTCGTCTGAGAGTAGAACAGAACTCGAAGATTTACAAACCAGTATGCTTTCATTATTAACAACTGTCATTAGAAGATTAAATAATGAAGTTTCACAAGCCAGTGATAATTTGATGGAAATGTTTTTGAAATTATTAGAGACTTTACAACCTAATGCATTGATCGAAGAGGATATTTTTATTGCAATATCTGCAGTTGCATCAGCCATCGGGCAAAACTTTTCTAAATACATGGATGCATTTTTGCCATTTTTGAGTAAAGCCTTGTATAATGTTGAATCTCCTACTGCTTCTACAGCAGTTGGTATTGTAGCAGACTTATCCCATTCATTAGGAGACAATATTTTGCCATACTTAGAAGGTTTAATGAGTATTTTAGGTTCTTATTTGAATAATGCTGACGTTAAGCCAGACTTGAAGCCTGCAATTTTGTCATGTTTTGGTCATATAGCTACATCAATCGGTAGTAACTTTCAGCCATATATTGGATTTGTGATGGAAGTATGCCGTGTTGCACCATTGTTAGAACCAGAAGATGCAAATGAAGAAACATTAGAATATATCTTCAACGTCAAAGAAGCAGTCTTGGAGTGCTACGCTGGTATCGTTGGTGGTACCTCTGAAAATCCACAAATTTTATTCCCATATGTGGCACAAATTTTTGAATTTTTACATGATGTAAGTACTGATATTGATATGACCAGTATTGAGTCAATCGCAGCATCAATTGTTGGATTACTTGGGGATATTGCTTCTATGTACCCAGGTAGTGATTTTAATCAAGTTTATCAACAAGACTGGATCACAGACGTTATCAAAAGAACTAGAGCCAATGCCAACTTCAGTAATACTACTAGAAGTACCGCCAGATGGGCTAGAGATCAACAAAAGAGAAAAATGTAATTCGAATATCGACTACAACCCAGACATCAAACAACATGTTTAATTATTCCTGTTTTGCTCCTTTAACAGGAACTTTAAAAATTATTCTTCAAATTCTACCATATTTTTAAATCTACCTCTCATACCTCTCATGCCTCTAATGAACCTCTCATGAAATTATATAACTACTTTATTCTATACATCTATTTCAACATTTAATATATATTTTCATTTAATTCGAACATTGTTATAGGTTTTGTTCAAGTTAGGCGAATTAGGAATAATACAATATCCAATGAAATTATTTCTGGAAATGGACCGGAATTATGAGATTAATAAAGGAATGCTGAAAAAAAATAAATTGTTAAACTCCTAATTAGGTATAGAGTTTTATTGTTAATAAATACCGCGTTGTTGAAATTTTCCACAATCTAATAAATTAAGCAATAATTAATCGGAAAATGGAATATTTCCCAAGAAAATTGTCTAACAAGGTGTGTAAGGGTCAGAATGCAAGCAAGTGAAGATCTTAAAATATTATTAAGGTCTTATGACGTGTGGGATGTACTTTCTAATGAAAAAAAAAGGGGACTTATAGAGTGAATGTTTAACCGACTAGTAAAACCATTATAACAGCCAACACTATTCACCTAAACAAGTTGCCAATTAATTTTAGAGTTGTTCGATTATTTAGCGGATTATTCCAATAATACACCCTGTAACCTTTCAAATTAAGCAATTAACATGAAATTCAGGGTTAGCTATTGTATTTGTTCTGTATTAGGAATACAATATGTACACGACTAGGATATATGTCCTCATCGCGTCTCCCAAATAGGTTAAATTATACCAGTCTCACTAAATCTAGTTAAATCCTCTTGCTTATAAATTGTAACACGCTCAAAGCTATAGATACGAAATACATCGCCAAGGTGATTTGAATACATCAAAAAGATAAAGTATTTTCAAGAATAAGCTTACTAAAAAATGTTACTTATTATCTTATATTTACTCTCGCACCGCTGAAAAATCTACACATTCTCAAATACAACTTTTGAACTAATTATTGCTTAGAGAAACCAGAAAAACGTCAAGTTTTGCCTGCGGAATAATAAGAATCTGCGCATTGAAACCCTATTCCATTTTGAGCACATATCTAGTAAAAAAATTTTTTTTTTTTCACTCAAATAACGACAGTTGTGCAACCCTTTTCCTATTGTTTGTGCCAAAAATACGGCTATCCTACATATCCCTTCCTAAAAAAATATCAATCGGTGGTGTCGTACTTCAGCCAAGGAATTAACATTGTTATAATATATAAGGTTAACATCCCTTGGTTACTTCAATAAATTAATTTCAAAGGTCTTGAAAATTATTTGGAAACAAAAAAGTTTTGTAATATAACAACTTCATTACGCTGTTAAAACCTTTATATATTCACTCATAAAAGACTATCCATTCCTTATAGTCAAGTATCCATTCTTTTAGTACGGTACTAGGGTCTTTAGTTTTCAAAGAAAATGCCAACTTACTTTCCTAATGATATAAAGTACAATCCTGTTCCTTTTGATTTGACTTACGTGGTATATGACCCTAAAGATGCATTAGGTTTAATCTCAGTACACTTTTCATTATTTCCTATTTACACCATGGTTTTTTATGCCTCTTGGTTCTTATTAACCAGAGAAATCGAACCTGTAATTGTAGTGGCAGGTCATTTAGTCAGTGAAATTGTTAACAAAATAGCTAAAAGATTCTTAAAAGAACCAAGACCAGAGTTCCATAGAGAGTTTGGTACTGGCTCTCTAACATATGGTATGCCATCTGCTCATGGTCAACATATGGGATTTTTTGCTGGCTACTTTGTATGTATTGTCATCTTCAAAATTAATCATTTATCCATGATACAGAAATACTTTGGATGCTTTTTATTAGCATTCGCTTGTATTGGAGTGTGCTTTTCCAGAGTCTATTTGATGTACCATACAACTCAGCAAGTGGTAGTTGGAACTTTATTTGGAATATTATTGGGTTGTTTGTATTTCATTTTCTCCTCCATCTTGAGAGATGTTGGCGTAGTTGACTGGGTATTATCATGGCCATTTGTCAGATATTTTTATATCAAAGACTCATACTTCCACTCCTATCAAACTTTTCAAGATGAATACCAATTCTATTTGTCTTTGAAAAATCCCGATCAAATAATACAGAACATGAAGTTATGAATAATTTCACAATGATTTTGATTGATTTCCTTCAAGTTTTTAAATAACTTTGAATTAAACCAGTTTATGGTCACAAAAAAAAGTTTATTGGGTGGTATTTTATACAAGCTTGCATTATATGGTGTTATCGTTCCTTTCCGGTTATTTTAGTTCAAATATGATTATGATTTTTAATTATCCTTATTTCACGTTGTATATATATATAGAAGAGCAATGTCATTCCTTTTTTAATAATGGAGTTCTTTCAATTGTTTAATATAAACGACAAGTAAAATATAATAGTAATACGTTTATTTAATTAATAAAAATTTGTTAAAGTGATTTAGAAATCATCCCATCCATCATCGTCATCTTTCTTCTTGTTCCCTCCTGTGACACTTGGTAGATCAGTTTTTTTATCAGGTTTCTGGTAACCAAAAGCAGTTTCAACTTCTTGCTTTTGGTCATCAGATAAGTTTAAACCTGCAAAAAATTTACCAAATTGGGCATCGACAGTCTTATTGAACCCATTGGATTGAATTTCTTTGGTGAAAGATTGGAAAGTTTCTTGCCCGTATTTACCTGTCTCTTGCATTTTTTGACCAAATTGTGCCATGGCCCTTTTAGTTTCACTACTTATATCACTTTGTTGAATTTGGTTTATACCTGGCTTAATAACTGTGTCATGAACCTCATTAACAGATTTGGCAACTGTAGATGAAAATAAACCCCAACCTTTTGAAAGAGTTCCTAACGGATCACTTTGAAACTTATCAATAGTGAAACTAGATAAAGAACCACCTTGTCTAGAAGCAGTAGGCGCAGGTGTATTACCAAAACCACCATATTTACCACCTTGAGATGGTGGTAAGTCCTCAGGTCTGGAATCATTAATGTTCCCTAATTCAGCAAAGTAAGCTTCGTTCTTCACTTTTTGCTCAGGATTAGGTTTACCAGTACGACGAGATTGGATTGCATCTTGGGCAATATTGCTATTGGACAGTGAACTAGAAGTATTAGTACCGACATTTGATTCAATATCAGGTAAACGTTCTCCAGTATGATCTTTAGGAATAAATTCCTTACCTTCAACTTCACAAGTCAATTTTTCCTTGTAATCACTAGCCACATAATTATCATATTTTAATTTAGCAGGCAAACCAAGATCTAAACCGTTATCTGTAAAATATTCCTTCAAACTGTCATTACCACCGTGTTCCATTCTCAACACTTCTTCAGGTTTAAACTGATCCATTGTAATAGATCTAACAAAGGAAATATGGACACCTAAGCTTCTATGAATACCGGCACATTCTAAACAAATGAAGATACCAAATTTAGGTGAAGACCATTGTGGATTTGGAGCACCACAATCAACACACTTTTTATTACCAGCATTCTTTTGTAACACTAATAACTTTCTACGAGTTTCTGGATCAATAGACATGATAGGGAGGAGGAGTTACACAATAAAAATAGCAACGGATAAATATTTGCTTTCAGTATTCAAGGAGATTTTAAAAGTCAATTATGTATCAAAATAGGTAAAACTATAAGAGACTAATCTGATATAAAACCACTAATACAGGGGGATTAAAGATTGACACTAGAAATTTGTTTCAAAAACCTTTGATAAATATCCTATAGTCTTTCGCGTTCAGAAAACTACAATGTTTTTTTTTGGGAGATACACATACTGGAATTAAGGTACCAAATTGTTTTCTATACAATAAGGATGCTAAAGCTTGCCATTGACACTATTGTTCAACCCAATGATATTTACAGGATAGTCATACATGGTAGGAAAGACACCCATGTGCCAAGCACCACCATCAACGATTTGTATAGTTCCATTCACATAGTCTCCAGCCAGAGAGAACAAGTATATAGTAGCCTGAGCTACATTTTCCACCGTACCAAACCTTTGTAAGGGAATTTTAGATTCAATATCGATTCCTGTCAGTAATCTATTGAACCCTTCTGTTCCTTTGATTAATCCAGGAGCTATACAGTTAGATCTGATACCTAAAGGACCCAATTCGACAGCCAAGGCGTTTGATAAGGCATCAACACCAGCTTTAGCTGCACCTACATGTACTTGGAAAGGTATTCCATAATAGTGTAATGTAGCACTTACAAATATTATTGATCCTTTTGTCTTTCTAAGCTCTTCAAAACATGCTTTAGCAGTATTATAAGACCCAAGCAAGTCAATGGATACTACTGTTTGAAAAGCATTGGATGATAAATGATTGAAATCACTTAAAAAGTTTCCTGCTGCTCCCGCTATAACATAATCAATTCTACCCAATTCCTGTATCGTTTTATTCACAGCTTCCACTAATGATTCTACTTTTCTTACATCTGTGTTACTACAAGCTATTACTTTTGATCCCGATCTTAATTGTTGTATTTCTCTTGCTGCTTGCTCTGTTTTCTGGGGGTTTCTACCTATAATAGCAGCATTTGCACCTAATAGAACCATAGCCTCAGCTTGTCCCCTACAAATAGTGCCTGCACCTCCTGTGATGAAAACCACTTTACCAGCAAAGATATCCGACTTCCATGGTCCTTTCTTTATGAAGCCAGGATGAAGAATCATAATGATAAAATTAGAATATTTATTTTTCTATAAGAAGAATGGAGTTGAGTGTTTCAATAATCAAGTAATGATCATACAGCCTGTGAATTTTTACTCCACAAAATGAGGCCATTTAGGATCCTCGGTGATTGATGCCGCAAATTACCGAAATTATCTTTATATTACAAGGATCTACTTACATCAATAAAACTACAATGGGTGTTTAAACATATAGTGACAAATGAGATAAGAAGACTTTGGAAGGGATGCCGTACACAGAATTGACCAGTCATAAAATTAATGCTTCAAGCTACCATATCACTATAAGTTATTTTTCAATTTTGTTACAGCGAGTTTAGATTATTCTGCAAGTTTATCTTCTCCATTACCATTATGAGATGATACTTTTTTTGTTAATTTCCTAGTAGTTGAAATCTTATCCTGCTCTTGTTGTTCATCTCGTTGGCGTTTCTCTTTTTTACTCTCAAATTCCTTTTGGATATCTTGAAATAGATCTTTATGTCCTGTTAGTGCTTCTGATTCCTTACTTGATCCACCTTTCAGGTAAAATTCATTTGATTCACCCATATCATCATTTTCATCATCATCATCATCATCATTGTCATCATAGCCATCAAACCCTAAATCATATGGATCAAAGCCTGATGTCGTTTTGTGCTTATTCCCTCTATTACCCATGTCTCCAGTATAATGATCTACCTCTTCATCTTCATCTTCATCTACCTCATTTTCTTCTACGACATCCCCATCAGTGTTGATATCACCACTTGCAAAACTTTTGCTCGACGATGTGGTATTTTTTGATGCATTTGATGGGTCAAGTTGGTCGTATAACTTGATTAATTTTGCTCCTGTTTCAACATAATTGATATCATTGATACAAAACGATTTGTAATTATTGTAAATATGGGTCATTAACAATCTGAAATTAACTTTATTCTTCCCAATTGATACCTCGCTGAGGGTTTCAAGTAATGACAAACAAGTTGAATTGGCAAGATTGTTTTCTTTATAATGTTGCTTGAAAAAATCGAAAAATAAGTCAATTACTTTGTGGTTCAAAATGAATTTGGTATAAAATTTATCATTGAATGCCAACACATTACTCAAGCAGCCAACTACACTTAGTTTCAATGCCATTTTACAATTCATTTGTAAAATCTTTGTTATTCCAAGAAGAATATTATTTTTTATAAAGAATGATCTTTGTAAGAACTTATCATGAGTTAAAATGCAAAAAGAGAATAACTCACAAAGTTTTTGGTATAACAACTCATCTTCCTTGATCTTTATAGCGATTTCAGCTGGAATTCCATCTATATTACCCAATTTTATTAGATTTTCATATAGAAGTGGTGCTACTTCCGTGTAGAATGCTTTAAAGTAATCCTCCGTACTAATATCATTATTTGTATTAGTGGCTGCAGCATAATCTGGTATGGCTCCATTTGCATCTATCTTACCAATGTTTTGATCTAATAGGATCTTTAAGGCTTCGAATGCTTGAGTTTTCAACCCAAAGTACTTATTCTCAAGAATCAACTGTGATAATAAAGTCATTAGTGTCATATCATCAGACAACTTCAATCCAAGGTCACCTTCAACATTGCTGGAGCTTGTATCCTGTGCTTGTAGTTCCTGTGGAGGCTCTGAATTATCGATTGATGATTCACCATCATTAATAGAATTGACCAATGAGACATCTTGTTCTATTATACTTACAATTAATTCAGTTCCTAAAACCTTAATAGACACGTCTTCATCATTCAATGCATATTTTATCATATCTAATAAACCATTTTGAATTAAATCAGCAAAAAAAGTGGTTCTTTGATTTGCAATCAAATTTTTAGTCAAAAGTACGTATTGATGTAATAATTTGACACCATCTCTTTGAAGATTCACATCAACATTTTCATCTGCCTTGTTTTGATAGAAACTGAAAAGTTTCCCTAAAAAGTTATCATTTTTTTGTGAGTCTCTCAAAAATTCCAAGATTTCGACTTGATTTAGGTGAATTAAAGTGTTCAATAAATTGAAAGTTTGATCATCTATGAATCTAGCAAGGATAACATCTTTCAAAAAATTGTAATAAAAATCTTTTTTGAACATGTTTAATTTTGAAATCTTGTCATCTTTTAAAGGAAGATTTATTATCATCTTGAAATTTGCCTTCTCCTTCAAGAATTGACGATGACATGATTGTTGTTGAGGAAATTCAGCATCATATTCGAGTATGCTTATAACACCAAGTAATTTCTCTTCAGTAGACAACAATTCTTGTATAATGGAGCTCTCGCTGTATAAAATTAGTGTTTTGATAATTTCACTCAAGGAGAATAAATTCATTAGTTTGTGCTTAGCTTCAGATTCGTGAAAAACGTCAATTAATTTGGTAAGGTAATCTTCTTGAACCAAGAATTTCAGTATACAAGATCTCGAATAACTAGAAGCAGAACATTGATTGAAAATCTCTAATATTTCATCAAGATTTGTTGAGGATGGCATGTCAGGATACGTAATTGGTCCAGTTATTAATTCAGTTATATCATTATTTCCAGAGGTAACACCATCTTCTGACACCTGGTTCCCTGAAATGACATAGTATAAAGATATCTCTGGACTAATATTTTCCTGTTGCATCTTTATTATAAAGTCACAAAGATCAGCACATCCTTCAGTTTCTTGAAAAGACAACGCGATATCTTTACCAGACGGATCCGTCCAGACTATTAAAGTATCTTGCTGTCTTTGATATTGTGTTGTACCTTCCAAAAAGGCCTTCAATATGATTTCATCTGGGTTAAGCTCATTCTTGACTAGAAAATATGGTTTGTTAGACTCTGAATCTATTTCACCACTACAAAAACCTGTACCATGATCAAGCCAACTATCATCATTTAAAAGATACACCTTAACTCTTCGTTGTACTTTATTTATTTTACTATCCTCCCTTTCATTATGTGAATTATCATCATCTATTTGTTTATCGCCAGACTTCTTTGATCTTGTATCCGGTTCATTCACTAATGGTTTATGCAGTAATATATCACCCAGGGCAGTATCACTCATCGAATTATTATCAGGAATCATTAGCATAGTACTTGTCATAACACTTTGCTTCTTTCTATAACTACCAATAACCTCTATTTTGTCTTTCTAAACCAATTGGTCGTAGGGCTTAGTCTAGCGTGCCAGTATCTTGCTTTTGAACGAAACTTTAATCTAAAACGCGTTCGCCTAAAATAATTTGCTATCTTTAAATAGTTTGCCAGAAACTAACAAAAATCTTTTGCTTATCAAGATTTATCTATTCAAATCCGATACAGCCTATTACTATCGAATATTTAATATATTGATTTATAGGTTTCTTGCTTGTATAAAAAATTTAATCCGAAAAAAAAAAATCCCTATGAACAGGGTAGCTATAGATGCGCGCAGTAGAAGATCTTTTTGATAATAAGCTTCTTATATTGTTCTATTTACATGTATATCAATGACACAAGAGAGCAGCGCTGGTTAAGTTTCTTAACCAATCAACTTTGTCGACGTCATGTGTGTCTTCAACTTCCCCCCATTGGTTGGTTTGAAAAATGGTTTCCAAATTACCTAATTCAACTACTTCTTCAATTGATTTAAAGTAATAACTATCTGCATCAGATTTGTTTACTTGGAAGAGTTCTTTTTGTCTGTCATTATCAGCTACATTGGATCTTAATAATGAAACACCACAAAGGAATGATTTGGAAGTCAATACAGCTTTCTCAAGGGCAACCAATTCGTAGATTGATAAGTGGTTCATCCAATCCAACACGATACTTTGTGTAGTCAAGTTTTGTTGATTGCCTCTTAATCCATCAACTTCACAATCCAAGAATTCCAAGGTTACCTTATAATCTTTACTTGGTAATAAATTACCTCTTTTTATTGCCCAATTAGTGAAGAAGTCTTCATGTTCTTTGATCAAAGGTTGGTAAAGCTCATCTTGTCTTTCTCTTAACTTTCCTTCATATTCTTCCACTGTTGTAAAAATTAAACAAGTATCAGTGTCCAAATATCTCAATAAATTAAGCTTGATATCATCGATCCTTCCAACCTTAGCTACAAAATCACTATTTTCTTCATATTTCTCATTAGCGTTTAATAGATCAATGGCTCTAGAAGCAATAGATGTCAATGGTAATGAGCTAGTTTGAATTTTTAATTCAGGTAAATTACTCCATTCATGTTGAATTAAATGGGCAAAAATCTTTTTGCTCTCTGGTAAAGACATCAGGAAACCTAAAGGAGTTTTTAATGTCTTGCCATCCAATTGAATTTCATATTTATTACTGCTTTCATCTAGAACAGTATCAACTTTATCCCAAAATTTAGTTAATGATTTCGATAATTTATTAGTGTCACTCTTAATATTGGATTCCACAGTCTTATCGATACCCAAAGGTTTGGATTGTGGAATAAAAGTTTGGATATTACCTGTGTTACCTTCAGTAGCTCTTAACGGGGATAATATACCAAAATAGCGGTAAAAGTTCCCTGTAGATACAGAGGTCTTGAATCCAACTCTTAACATTAGTAATTTAAAACTTTTCAAATTTCTCGAATTCTCAAATTCATTTGAAAAGTAGATCCCAACATCAGAAAATACCATGTCTATGAATCCAGAGGCATTACAGAAGTTGTTAATAGAGATGGACAGTCAGCTCAATAAGTCCAGAGCTGAGTTATCAATGTGTGAAGTGCAGTTGGGTAGAGTAAACACCAATTTAAATTTGATTAAACAAACCAGTGCTTCGTTGAATTCAGTATGTGATACCAAAGCAAATGAAAAAGTGTGGAAAGGAATAGGCAAAGCGTTTGTTCAAACAGATGTAAATTCTTACTTGAAACAATTGGCTACTGATGAAACGGAATTCTTGGATAGCAAGAAAAGTTTGGATACTAAGAAACATTATATTGAAACTACATTAGAGAAAACTATTGACAACATGACAAGAATTGTTAAAGGCAAAGAATAAGATAAGTGACAAACATAGTCAACCCTCCTAAATTGTATATTACTTGGTCTATAATTTAATTTGGACATTATTTCATTAGTAAAAATTTAATCACTATCATCCTCATCAACACCATCATCTAAAATTCTTCTTTCAATATCTTTTTCAGATGAAACAGAATCCTTTTCATTCTTCATTCTTTCCGTTAAGAAAACGTTAATATTATCCTGTAAAGTAGTCAATTTAGCCCTCAAATTTCCTAATGGAGTATCATTAGCTTCTGAGGGTTTATCCCTATCTTCACCGCCAGCTTTCAACACTATATCTGAAATTTGGGTGGTTTTACCGTTAGTAGAATGTGGTCCATCCCCAACTGTGATTTCATGTTCATTGGGAAAATCTGGGGCTGTATATTTGGCAATAGGTGTCAAGTCTGTAGCCATTTACAAATAGAATCAAAGTGAAAACTTTCAAACCTCGCACATTATTTAGTATATATGTAAAACTCTAAGAATAATCATTAATGGGAATTTTGTTAGCAACATTAGCGTAAGCATTGAACTTAATCTCGATTATTTCATCCTGAGAGAATGGTAAGTAAGGAATATCGAAACAAGATGATGCCATTAAATATCCATAAAATACTCTCAAAACTGTTTCATCTGCAATAATCAAGACATCTCCACTCATTCTTTCCATTTCTAAAATTAATGGTTCAATCTTGATAGCTAAATCATGATAAGACTCCGATCTAGAGAATCTATGATGATATGGGTCTTTTAAAAATTGTTCATATTCACTTGGGAAATCAGCTTTAATTTGTTCCTGAGTCATTGATCCAACAATTCCAGGATTCTTTTGACTAAGTTGTATTCTATTTCTGATTTTTATATTGTTATCTTTGAAGTACTTGGTGGTTTCTACTGTTCTTCTCTTCACAGAAGTCCATACCACCATAGAATTCTCATCAACGCCATCTGCACCTGCTGGTAAATGTTTTTCATCAACAGAAAATGTCTTCTTTAAGCTAGTTAAACTCGAAGTCTTGGAATTTAAATTAGACATGGATGCAGACGTAGAAACAGGAGCGGAATCAATTTCAAAATCTTTTATGTAATCTTTGCCTTGAGATCTCAAGTAATCAACTAATGTACAAGTCAAATTTTTTGCATATTTCTTCCCATTATCGTCCAAAGGAGGATCATCACTATAGTTAATAGAATTATTATAACATCTTGCAAAGAATACAGACCCAGTCTTGATTCTAGAATTCATCAAGAAAAAAACCACCTTGTTTATCAAATAACCATAATCACTATTGTGCAATTCAATCCTTTCCCCAAAATTAATAAACTTAACATAACTTAACTTATTCTCATCATCAATTTCATTCATAGGGATATAATGAGGAGTAAGACGCTCAATTCTTTGACTATAATCTTTATAAGCAGAATCAAAATCCCATTTTTCGTAATCTGGAGAGGATCTGGCAGCACTTTCCATATTCTTTTTGATGATATTATCATCAGTGACAGAACTTTCAATAAATATTGTTTTAATATTTAATTGATTGAATTTGCGATTTAATTCATATCTATTCTCTGGGATAGGATTTACTGCATCATATATCACTACCTGGCCTTTATCTTTTTCAAAAAAATTTAACATGTCATTAATACACTCATTAACGAGCTGTAATCTTAATTCTGTGTTTTCCATAAATAATTGGGTATCTAAATCATTGAAATTTCTTCTTCTATAATCTCCTAAATGGAAAGAATGTGTCTTTACTCCTAACCATCTCAAGTATCTCGTTAATGACACTGATAAATGGGTCTTACCTCTTCCAGGTAATCCACACAATACTATACAAATCTTTCCAGCATGGAATAATCTACCACTCTCTGTGGAGTATAATTGGGCTGGTGATATGTAATTTGCATCGATTTCTTTATGAACACCATCTACACCTGTTATATCACTTAATCTTCTTCTTCCTATATTGGATGCCTCCTGAGGTCTCTCGACTAAGTTAGGTTTTGAGTTATCGTGAAATGACCATCTTTTTCTGGTTCTTCTACCACTATTAGAAGGTTGTCTTTCCAATGATATTTGTGATTTGGGTGAGCCTATCGGTTCAGACCCAAAACCATGATTCAACTCAATTTCGACATTATCAAACACTTCATTACTATGCGAAGACATTGCTTTTTGACCCCAACTTATTTTCTGTTGTTTTGAGGAAAATGAAAATGAACCTCAGAGAGAGAGAAAAAAAAATGCTACAAATATTCGAGCCATTAATTTACATTCAATATTAAAGATACAAAGGAGGGCCCTAGAATCATTGGAAAGTTCTTTTTTAATACGAATTTTTATTTATGTATATAAAAGTTGTTTTGAATTAATATGAACTGTTAATTTATTCTAATTTACCACCTTTTCTTTCAATTAAAGCCTTTCTGTCTTTATCCAAGTGTAATTTAGTGATAACAACTTTAGATGGGTGTAAGTTGACTGGAATGGAAGCACCACTTGATTTTTCTTTTTGAACTTTGTCAACTTGAATGGCAAATTTTAATCTGTAAACGGAAGAAATTTTACCTTCAGAACCTTTCTTGGAACCTCTAACAACTAAAACTTCGTCATCTTTTCTGATTGGTAAAGATTTGATGTTGTATTGAGCTCTTAAATCTTTGGATAATGGAGCTGATAATAATTTTCTTCTTTCAATAGAGGATGAGGTGAAGTAAGCTTTTCTAGCTTTAGAACGAGAAGATGAAACGTCTAGATTGGTTGTTAGTATTAATTATCCAGTGAATTATCGTTGTTGAGTTTGGTCCTTAACTTGTAATATATTGGCTCCTAGATGGGATGTACCATTGAATGTAGGTATCTAATAGTGATATAATTCATGCTCCTCTCCAAGATTCCGGCAAACAGCCACTTCTTTGAATATAACAAGTAACGCGTACTTCACTCTTCAACTTTCATATTGTATTAATCCATACCTTGACTAATTTTGGCCATTTCTGATAAGTGTTTAATGAACTAAAAAATTTCAATTGAAAAAATCTTTTGTGTGAGAACTCAAAATTTCTCATTACAATAATGTTACACAAAATCATCTCACGCGAACTGGTCACAGAAAACAGGGCAAAAGCCCTAAATAAAAAGTATATCTTTCTTCACACCAACCCTAAGTCTTTGTTTAAGTCGTGACGTTGCTGTAATTTGATATACCTAACTACGTGAGTTTAATACAGGAGACGAAAAGAATACATTCAATATGAATAGAAAAAAAAAATTAGTCAAGAAACCCCTGGCGGGACTCGAACCCGCAATCATTATCGCCGGAAGATAACACCTTAACCAATTAGGCCACAGGGGCAATACTAACTGTCAATTTGAACGAAAATGGGTGATATTGCAAGTATGATGGCCATGAACAAGCTTTTCTTTTAATCATTTAAACACAATTAAATGTTTGAAAATTGACAGAAGTTCCTTGTTCAGCCAGGCAGATTGGAATATTGTATTAAGTTTCCCTTCGCTGCTTAAAATATAAAAGGTATAAATAGTTATTTAAAGATTCTGAAAATTATTGGATGCAAATTATTTGAGGATATCTACCATTTTAAATAATTAACATAAATAACTATCAGATGTCAGCTAAAGGTTGCTTTAATAGTTCTGCTAACAATGTCATTTAATTTGAACGAATCACATAATATCAAATATATTAAAAGCTAAAAGGTTGCGTCATTCGTAAAATCTGCAATATAAAACTAATTCATGTCAATTGATTAAATACTTTCAGACACTCAATCTTTTCTGGGGCGATATCAATAGATTCTACCGAAACAGTTGATATGTGCTTGTTAAACATGCCATCATCACCCTCTTTCAAAATTTGGAGAATATCATTAGGAATCAGCCTTTCACTGAGATTATCAAGAGCATCTTGTTGAGAAAGACCACTAGGTTTAATGGTAGAACCTGTCATCTGAGATGTAGCTGATTCAGATGAAAGTTTTTGTAACTTTTGTGGGAAGAATGCATAGTCATCCCCATGAATGGAACTGTCATCTGTGAAGTTATCCGAGTATTTTCCAACACTTGGAGAATTACAGAGATTTGAATCAGAACCAGTTAATATTGATGAAGACGACGTGAGTTTTCTAGTATTATTTGCCAAACATGACCAAAGGGTTGTGAATGGAAGGAAAGCGGCAGTTAAAGTGACACTGACATCATTCAAGATTCCATTCCTCTCTGGGAATGCATGAAGAACAATAGTTAATACGGCCGGAATGAACATGGATTGAACAAACATAATTAATAATATATGATAACTCAGAAATTGCTTCAACCCAAGGTATTTTCTTGTTCTAATAGCACAGATAAGTTTTGAAACTAAGACAAGACTCATTATAGCCACTGATACACAAAATAAAATAGAAGGCAAGTTTGTTTCCCAGGATCCATATATAAATGGTTTGTTGTCAAACATTGACTGGTACTGTCTTGTCAATATCACTGCTGTATTGACATAGAAACCAAATGTAACAAGTTGAAAGACAACAGAAAATGAAGTAATCATATACCTTATAATTTGCATTTCTGGTGATTTAAAGATTATGAAGATTTGGTATGTGAAGCTTGTTTGAATTAGAAAAATCAAAATGATCAATGCTGCATTGGCTGCAACACTTACTTTATACTTGCCAAAATCTTCTTGTTTAATTATTCCAGTAAAGATTGACGTCAATGAAGATAAAGGACCAAATTGGTAGGCAAGATAAAGAGAAGATCTAAGAATAACCATTAACAAAATAATTTGATTCAAAATAAATACTGGAGTTTTCTTTTGCTTGATAAATAGCAAAAGTAAAAGGAACAATACCAAGCTTAATGTGATAGCACAGCTATGAATTACCACATACCTTAGTGAATAAATTGCTTGTTCATTAATAATGTTGAAAGTTAGAAAGTATACTTCATCACTGGAAGGTAAAGTAAAGTTAAGTGGGATTTCTCCTGGATGCTGAAAATAGAAATCGGGTGTATTCATTATTTGAACGATGATTTTGCAACAAAAACCAGGGAAATCATCCAAATATTTATAGTTGAACTTAATAATATCCCTAATACCACAAATCGCTTAAAAGGGTTAAAAAAGCTCAGATAGTGATCTTCCGTATACTGACTTGTTAGAGACAAGTATCAGATAGCTGTGAAAAATTACCTAATTGGGAGGAGTGAATGGGAAACTAAAAAAATGTGAAGCTTTTCAACTCAACACGAAAATCCAATTGATGTTATCAAATAAAACACATTTTGATGTTCACTAGAGAATTCCTACCATTCGGTTAATTCTGCTCGTCAATATATTAAACTTGGATGTTTTCAAATGATTTTAACAGAAGAAATCAATTGCTGTTTGTAGCTATTAGACTATGCGAGTGAGGCTTCATTTATGCGAGTCACAATGATAAACTCTGCCTTTTACATAATCATACCGCTACTAAGAACTTCAAAAATCATACTTATTACTCAATTCACTTAGATTCTTATTGTTTAGTGGATTCTTTCATTCTTTATGATAACTTTCATCAACGTAGGCGAAAATACGGTTTCTGCACACGACCTTGCTTCCGCCTTTCTTCCTTGCTGAAAATTGAGCATTATTCTTTGTATGACATCGCACTTTATTTACATACAGCTTCCATTATTACACCACTTTTCGTAGTTGTTTAAGATTCAATAGTTAGTTACTATTCAAA
Source organism: Yamadazyma aaseri (assembly GCA_947297635.1). Lineage (NCBI taxonomy): Eukaryota > Fungi > Ascomycota > Pichiomycetes > Serinales > Debaryomycetaceae > Yamadazyma > Yamadazyma aaseri. Next base: position 1,275,463 of record CAMYTP010000009.1, on the reverse strand, counting down.
ACAAGTTGTTAATATTTAAAGGTACAAGTATATTACGTCGATAATTATATAGTCTTGAGATTAATCGTCATTTGGTGGTTTCTTTAATAAAAGAGTTTGAATACCCCTATAACAATTTCAAATTAGATAACAATAACATAGTTGTTGAACAAATTTATTGATTAGCTGAAGATTTTTGAAGTGTTGCTGATTAGCCAAAACTAACTAGATAAACAAGCAATCAATGTCGAGCGAAACAACCAATGAGTCGAAAGACATTTCTATGGTTGATGTTTCCAATGCGTTAAATGAAGTTGAAAATCATCAGGAGGATGTTAATCCGCCTCCAGTAAGGAGAAAATCCACTTTAATATTGACCGATGAAGATGTACGGATGGCTCAAATGAATGATGATTACAATGAGGATAAAATGCATATAGATAAAAGTCAAACAAATTTAAATTCGGATCAACTGGATACCACTACTAGTTCTTCGATGTCCCATGGTCCTTCAAATTCTAGCACTGGATCTGAAGTCTCCAGGTCACAAAATGCACAAGTCCAATCATCTGTCCAAAACCAACCAGCAGCACCAGCAGAACCAGATTTAAGCGTTACAGTTCCCGTTGAAATTAAATGGACACAAGGTGGTGAAAAAGTGTATGTTACTGGCTCATTTACTGGTTGGAGAAAGATGATTGGTTTAGCTAAACAACCAGATAACAGTTTCTTAATTACTTTAGGGTTACCTGTCGGTACCCATAGATTCAGGTTTGTCATTGACAATGAATTAAGATTTAGTGATTATTTACCTACAGCTACTGATCAAATGGGTAACTTTGTAAACTATGTTGAAGTCACTCCAGAGAATGTTCATAATTATTTGGAACAACAAGAACAATCTGAAGATGATAAATCAGAAATAGATAGCCAGGTCACTGATGATGATTTAACAAGTTCTCATGAATTGCAACAGAAAACAAATGAACCAAGCCAAGGCATACTGCGGAAGAGCTCAATATCTAGATCTGCAACCAGGAGCGATTCAATATGGGGATTAACTAATGATGATGACGATATGGGTAATGGATATTCTAGATATCATGATGGAGATGGTGATCCTAACTTGAATAAGGATTATCATTTTATAACAGACATTCCTCCAATTTTTATAGACCCAAAGGTAATGGAACAATATTATATTGCCATTGAGAAGCAATCTAAATCTCAGAATGGTCAACAAGCATGGTTACATCCACCTCAACTTCCTCCACATTTAGAAAATGTCATTTTAAATAATTTCAATTCAATGGATAGAGATAATAATTCAGGTGCTTTACCAATTCCCAATCATGTGGTTTTGAACCATTTAGCTACTACAAGTATCAAACATAATACATTATCGGTAGCGTCAATAGTTAGATACAAAAGAAAATATGTTACTCAAGTGTTGTATGCTCCTTTACAACAGTGATTTAATTTCTTAATGGTGTTTTGATAATATCAAACCCATTGAAGAAGAAAAATGAATATAGTTCCATAGCATCATCATAAATAATTTTTTCAGTTCAAAATTTCGTATTCTGAAATTCATAGTCATTAAACCTGTTTTCTTAAGTAGATTTAGATAATGAAAAGGAACTTGCTTTGGCAAAATCCAAAATAATTAAAAGTTTTATTAACAAAGCTGTTCTTGAAAGAGGCAATAAGAGAAGAGAAGATGTGAAGAAACTATAAAGAAGAAAAGCAGTATCGTTTTATTGAACCATAAATATTTAGTATCTATCTCTGGATTCAGAGCCATAGGAGGATGATTCATTGTCATCATCTCTGGAACCAAAGCCTGACGATCTGGAACCGTAGGAGTCTTGGGTATCCCCAGAGGAACCATAATATCCTTCACTATCTTTAGAACCGTAACTTGATGAGTTTGATCCATAAGAATTTTCGTTATCGTCACTTCTAGAAGAACCATAAGATCTTTCATTATCATCATTTCCTGAAGAACCATAAGATCCTGAAGAACCATAAGATCTTTCATTATCATCACCTCTAGAAGAACCATACGAATTTTCATTATCATCACTTCTAGAAGAACCATACGATCTTTCATTATCATCACCTCTAGAAGAACCATACGAATTCTCATTATCATCATTTCTTGAAGAACCATAAGATCCTGAAGAACCATAAGATCTTTCATTATCATCACCTCTAGAAGAACCATACGAATTTTCATCATCATCGCTTCTAGAAGAACCATACGAATTTTCATTATCGTCACTTCTAGAAGAACCATAGGAATCATCGTTTCTAGACGAACCATAAGATCTTTCGTTATCATCATCTCCGTAAGAAGATCCACTTCTGTTGTCGTCTTTATCGTCGTCTTTACCAAAGCCAAATACCATTCTGAATAGTCTATACAGATTTCAATTGAGTGCAAATTCCACCCTTTTTATAATGCATCTGTCATTTCCAACTCGTGTTGAATTAATCCTGTGTACTTGTGAAATTTCTATTCAAAGTTTAAAGTCAGGGGAAGCTGTGCCTCTTGAATGCAGGAAACAACTTGGAATGTGTGGGTGTCAATGCCAATATACGACATCCTGAAATTCGATTGCTTTTTAAGGGACCAATGGCTGTGCTGAATGAAAACAAACAGGTGAAATTGGGAAATCAACAAAACGCACTATGGTGTTAAATTGCCACAGTGTTTATTCTTTACAAAATAAGATGTGAAATCGTCAAACATTACTTTTTGAAAAAGTTGCTCAACTTTCGGGATTTAATGCCTTTTTTTTTTTTCTAAAACAGGTGTTTACGTATTAAATGCTATCCAAATATATAAACCCACTTTTAATGATTTCTGTCAGCAGTACGTGGCTTTGCTTTCAAAATATTATCTACTCTTAACAATACTTCAGCAGCTTCTGAAGCAGATGAAACAACTGCTCTTTTCAATTTGAATGATTCAACTATACCTAATTCTCTCATATCAGATATTACACCATTGTTTAAATCCAATCCACTTGTAGTCATTCCATTGTAGATAGCTGATCTTAACTTAGTAACTAAATCCGAAGAATCAAATCCCGCATTATCGGCCAAAATTGTTGGCAATTGTCTTAAAGCTTTGGCAAACGATTCAATGGCTAACGCTTTTTTCCCTGTTTCATTAGCTGCAATTTGGTCAACTGCTTTGGACATGATCATTTCTGAACAGCCTCCTCCGAGACAAGTTTTTGGTTCTTTTGTAGTTTGAGTTAAAACCGATAATGCGTCGTGTAATGATCTTTCGGCTTCTTCTAATCCTTGATCTGTTGCCCCTCTTAAAACAATAGTACATGCTTCCCCAGCTTTGACACCAGAAAACTTTAACATAGAGCTTTCTCCAATTATAATCTCTTCAATAGATTTACAATATCCTAGTTTAACACCTTCTGGATTATCAAATGTTGAAACTACATCACCTCCTGTAACTAATGCTAATCTTTCAATACCATCGAAATCAGCATGTTCAATAGAGTTAATATTGGCATCAGTGAATAATTGTTCTGGATAATCATAGATCAATTGTCTATTGATAAAACAATTTATATCATATTTTTTGATCTTTTCCACTTTATCTTTCATCTTTAATTTTTCTGCCTTTTCTAATTCTGCTAACTTAGAGGTAGAATCAACCTTAAATTTGGCACCAAAAATCTTCACTTTATCGGTATCCATAGATGTATTTGCGATTAAGATCTTTACATCTTCAATTTTTTTTGGTTGATTTATACCAAACTTCTTTTCTAAAATGAACCCTTCATCCAAGAAAGAATCGGATAGTTTTCCACCAGGTATTTTGATTATTTGAATGTTATTTAAGTTAGTTGATCCTTTGAGTCTTAAAACAGCATCAACAGCCAATTTGGCAAAATGTTCTTTATCTTGAGATAAAATCTTTGATGATAATGTGGTCTTAGCAATATTAATTAAATCTTTTCTGAAAAGATCAGAATCTTGTCCATTATTAACGGCCGCTTTTGTTAAAGCATCAATGGCAGTTGTACTGGCAATTCTATAACCTTCAATGATAGTTTGTGGATGAATCTTCTTGTTAATTAAAAATTCGGCTTCTCTTAAGAGTTCTGCTGCCAATACAGTAACAGAAGTAGTACCATCACCCACTTCATCATCTTGAACTTTGGCAATATTGACTAACACTTTGGCAGCTGGATTATCCAATGGAATTGATTGTAAAATGGTGGCACCATCATTGGTTATTAAAGATCTATTTACATCACTTGCACTTTGCAATAACTTATCCATACCTTTTGGACCCAAGGTTGATTTAACCAAATCACCCACAGCAATCGCTCCCACAAAAGAAGATAAACGGGCATTTTCTCCCCTTTCTTCACTGGCTTGATCTCCTAAGATTTGAACTGACATAATTGTTTAGTATATTCAAAATCTAAGTCTATTGCCGCTATATTTGTTGAATCGAAAAAATTCTCACTGTCGTGTTTATTCAAAAGTCGCATTGACAAATAAAGTCTTTTGTAAGTAATCAGAAAAACTTTTCGATATATTAGGTTGTTAAAAGAAGTTTAAATATAAGACTTTTTACCTGCTTGTGAGTTCAAGGTTGTAAAGTAACAATCACAAGATAAATTATAAAAGTTTATATATCCGGTTGGAGTATTACTATCATTTAAAGGTCAAATCTCTTAAAGATTTTTATTGAGAAATCTCATTTTAGACGTGTGTGCTTAAGAGTAAAAGCGACAGACAGCATCATCCTATTGCATAATAACATAATATGACTAGTCAAATAAAGGTACTAAATAAAGACGATTCACAACTTTCAGATGATGAAAAAGATCAAAAAAAAATTATTAGTACTATAAGAAATAACCATCCTAATGATTATGAAAATCTATTTAGTAAATTAGATATATCAAATAATGGTGAAATTACGTTTCAAGATTTTAAGAAAGCCATAAACTTGTTAAATCATCCTATTAAAGACAGTGAAGCCATGGTAGATAAGGTATTTCGAAGTTTTGATACTAATAATGACGATAAAATTGATTTTAATGATTTCAAGTTGTATTTAACTGTCACTGATGATCAGATTTTGAAAGGGTTTCAAAAGATTGACCATGATCATGATGGTAAATTAGGGAAGGAAGAATTTTCCAATTATTTAACCAAAACCCTTCATCTACATCCAACTAATAAAAATATAGAATTGATTTTTGACCAGATAGATACAGAGCATGATGGCCATATTAGTTATGAAGAATTCAGAAATTTCTTACTATTAATGCCCAGATTAGGTGGATCTAGAATAAAAACTGCATTTCAATACATTGTCGAAGAGTTAGATATTTCATCTGATGGTGATGTAACATTAATTAATCAATTTTTAAATGGTTTTGGATATTTCCTAGCAGGTGGTATATCAGGTGTCGTTTCGAGAACATGTACAGCACCTTTCGATAGGATCAAAGTGTTTTTGATTGCAAGAACAGATTTATCATCTACTGTATTAAATTCTAAGAAATCAATTGAAGAGAGAATAAATCAGAAGATAGCATCATCAGGAGCTAGTCGTAGCACTGCAAAAATAATGGTAGAGGCAGAAACAAAAGCAGCACAAGCAGCGCACGCTGCTTCTCAGCATAAGACTATCAGGTCTCCTATAATTCAAGCTGCTAGGACTATCTGGAAACAAGGTGGGTTCAGAGCATTTTATGTTGGTAATGGTTTAAACATATTAAAAGTGTTTCCAGAGTCTGCAATGAAATTTGGCTCTTTTGAGTTGGCTAAGAGGTTTTTGGCTACAGTAGAAGGTGTTGAAGATACCAAAGACTTATCAAGAGGTTCCACTTACCTTGCAGGTGGAATGGGTGGTGTAGTTGCGCAATTTGCAGTATATCCTATTGATACTTTGAAATTTAGATTACAATGTTCTAATTTGGACCCAAGTGCTAGAGGTGAAAATCTCTTAATAAATACAGCTAAAGAATTATATAGGGAAGGAGGTCCAAAAATATTCTATAGGGGTATTTTAGCGGGAGTTGGTGGTATTTTCCCATATGCTGCATTGGATTTAGGTACATTTTCCACCATTAAGAAGTGGTTGGTTGCTAGAGAAATGAAGAAGTATAATATTCAAAAGGAGGAAGACATTAAACTACCTAACTATATGGTTCTTTCATTAGGTGCTCTTTCAGGTACTTTTGGTGCCACAGCAGTTTATCCTATTAACTTATTAAGAACTAGATTACAAGCACAAGGAACTTATGCACATCCTTATAGGTATGATGGGTTTGTCGATGTATTACAGAAGACAATTAAAAATGAAGGATATCAAGGGTTATTCAAAGGTTTAGTTCCAAATTTAGCAAAGGTTGCACCTGCAGTGTCGATCAGTTATTTCATGTATGAAAATTTGAAGGTTTTGTTCCAATTGGAAACTAATAAATAATGATGTATTTCATGTAATTCTCATATGCATTTAAATTGAATTTGTAGATTTAATGGTATTATCAGCTTCAACGTATGAACTCAAATTTATAAATCCTATATTTACTTCATCTAAGGGATGAATAAAATTTGATTTCAATGGTTGATTATTATTCACCCAGTTATCTGAGACATTTAAATTCAAATTACTATTAATCATTAATTTGAACTCTAAATCAGGAATTTCTTTGACAGTCTTCAAATATTGCAAATGATGGAACAAAAATGAATTGAATTGTTGATACACTTGAGGCCATGTAAAATTAGGTAAATCTATCTTTGCACTGAAATCATTTTTTAATTTCGAAGATAATTCTACAAATTCATCAAACTTTATGACATACTTATATGCCATTCTATCTTGTGATGCCAAATTCCGATTAGTTTGATATACAATCACCATAAACTCATGTATTTGATTAGAATTTATTAGTAAAGCAATGAAATCATCAGTAAACTTATCTATGTAGTCATTGAGCTTCTCTGAACGACTAACGTATATGATTTGATTAAAAGATTTGAGTTTTTCAAAGATATATCGTGGATATACTTCATGATAATATAATATGGAATTGATATAAACCACTAAGAGTTCTTTAATCAACTTCAATACATTTCCTACATTTAGTTCCATGATAAATGCCTTCACATCGCGAGCTTTTAAATCGCGTCTATTAACTATGTTGCATCAAATAACAAGTGGTGATATACATAAGATAACCTCTGGTCAGGTGATTATTGACTTGCAATCCATTGTTAAAGAGTTGATTGAAAATAGTATTGATGCGGGAAGTGATTTCATCGAATTAAATTTTAAAGAACATGGACTTGTATCAATTGAAATAAATGATAATGGTTCCGGTATCAAAGCAGATGACTATGAAACAGTATGTTTGAAACATTACACTTCCAAGATAGAGAAATTCGAGGATTTGGATTCAATAAGGACTTTGGGATTCAGAGGTGAAGCTTTAAGTTCCATTTGTGCCGTTAGTAATGTTACTATTGAGACGAGTACCAACGAATTGCTACCTAAAAGTGATTTGTTAGTATATAATCATTTAGGGAAGCTCGTGACTCAGACTTCATTGAGAAATAAACGAAATACTAGTGGTACAAAGTTTATTATTACAGAATTATTCAAAAGCTTGCCAGTCAGACATAAGAATTTTGTAAAAAATATCAAAAAAGATTTTAACAAAATGTTAATGTTCTTATATAATTACATTCTCATTAATCCGAATATCAAATTCATTGTTACTAATAACTTGAATGGTCAAAAAAAGAACTTGATAACGACTCAAAAAAGTGAATCCATATTGAACAACTTCATAATATTGTATGGTACGAAATCAGTTGATTCTTTAAAACCCATTAATGTTGAGATCAATCCAGATTTCAAAATAATTGGATATATTTCAAATCTTTCAATTGGCAAGGGGAGAATGACTAAAGATAAACAACATTTGTTTCTTAATAATCGTCCAATAATTCATAAGCCATTGATTAAGATAATAAATGAGGTATATCATCAATTCAATAATCTTCAATACCCTAATTTCATTTTAAATATAGTTGTGCAAAATGAAGTGGACATTAATTTGACACCAGATAAAACATTGGTTAAATTTAGTCAAGACTTAGAGCTGATTAGAGATGAATTGATAAAGTATTGGGAACTAGAAAACGTTGTGCAAAACTTGAAAATTAATCAGACCAACTTAACTAGTTACATCAAAGAAACTGAACCAAATGATCAGCGGTCTTATAAGGGTAAAACTGAAATTGAAGTACAAAATGATGATCATATGAAACTTTATCAATTGAGTCCTAAGCGAAACAAAAAAGTGAAATACGAATGTAACAATCAAATGTTCAAAACCAACAACCTCAAGAGAAAAATAATTACAAACGATGTTACATTCAAAAAAATGAAATTTAAAAAAAGTGAAATAAAAGGCTGCAATGAAGAAAGTTTAATTGACAAGGAAATTACTGTTAATAAGTTACAATTTAGCGAAATGAAATTGGTAGGACAATTTAATTTAGGATTTTTAATTACTAGGCTTGACAACAATCTATTTATTATTGACCAACATGCATCAGACGAAAAGTTTAATTATGAAACTTTGCATCAAAAATTTAAAGTGGAAAATCAGCTGTTGATAAGACCGATAAAGTTAAACCTAAATCTTATTGAACTAAATAAGCTTGACCAGTTCAGGAACATAATCGAGAAGAATGGATTTATTATTAATGATAAGTATGAGTTGACACATTTACCAACATACAAGCATCATCAATTTAATATATCGGATTTAACTGATTTAATTGATCAATTACCCAACACTACTTACTTACCTAAAATAAACTCCATAATAGCTATGAAAGCCTGCAGAATGTCAATCATGATTGGCCAATATCTAACCAAACCAACCATGACAAGGATTTTGAATAACCTTGCAAAATTGGACAAACCCTGGAATTGTCCTCATGGACGACCTACAGTGAGGTACTTAAATGATATAAATAAAATTCCTGCTACTTTAAATGATTATCAAATTTAAATCACAAATCCTTCTAGAATCCTTACAAATGTTCCTTTGGCATATAAGCGAAACTGAAAACTATTTGGAACTGAATTATTACCCAAAAAGCAAGGATGCAATGTATTGTTTTTTTTTAATATTTTATTCTCCTCTTACCTAAAAGGCGGGACTCTATAAATATAATTGAATGTGATTACTTATTTAGGTAAATACTAGTTGGAATATCGAAGTTTATTTTTTAAACAGTTTTTTTTATCGAAAATGTTTGCCTTGAGATTTACTTTTATCGTGATGTCAAATTATGCCCAGACCTAGAGAATTTTATTCTACGAGTGTGTGAAAGACAACTTTAAAAAAATAACTGTAAATCCGAAATGGAAGCATAATAACCCCTAGTTGTTAGAAAGTACTTTCTGCCTAATATCACCCTTTAACTAATTTCTAATCTGTTGTCTGGGGTGCATGGTAACTATATACAATTCCGTTGAATCATTTGGTTCTACCAGAAACCTTAAAATAGAAGTAGATTCTTTGGGCTAGTATGGTTTGAGGCCCTTTTTAGCAAACAAAAGGAGGAGCACTCATGAGTCGTGGCTAAGTCGCCTATTCGAGGTAGTATTAACCTTTACACCAATATTTAACGTTTAGGTTAGATCTACACACCAAGTTTTTAATAGTGCGGAAAAGAAATTTAGCCTGCCTTTTTATTTTAAAATGACAATGTTCACATTTTCTTGATTGTAATAAAAAAAAAATCCCAAGTCTTTTTTTTTTTCAGTAAGAAACTATTGTAGTGGGTTGCACTTTTTTTTGGTAAATATGGCGTCACAGAGTTCAATACCCAATGCCACCGAAAGAAAGAGTCGTAGAACTCATAAGAATTCTAGAGATGGGTGCCCAAATTGTAAAGCCAAAAGAGTTAAATGTTCTGAAGAATTACCTCAATGCTCTAATTGTATCAAAAGACACTGTCGATGTGGATACTTAGATTTTCCTAAAGAAAAATTGGATCACATAAGAAGAAAGAATGAGGCTAAACAGAAGGAGGAAGTGTTTTTGAACGATACAACCGTATTCAATCATAGCCAGAATCATAATAAATCATCCCCCATTGTAAATATACCGAAATTGATAAATAATATGAATAACCAGGTAATACAAACAGTTAAATCGGAGCCCATAGTGGAGGCTCACATGGTACAGAATGAAGACTCAAGAAATTCCATTAATTCTATATCTTCAAAAGGTTCGATAACAAGTATACCTAAACAATTCAATATTCCACTACCTGGGAATCAACAAGAATATTATAATTATTATCAAGAGCCAGTTAATAACTATCCATATTTTAACAAATCTTATGAAGTTTATCAATCTGTGTCTAATACTTATCACCCTCCACTGTTTCCCGTTCTGACATCGAATCACAATTCTGATATCAATGAAGTTCAAAATGAAGTTCAAAATGAATCTCACGAAATCATCCTGAATCCACAATTTCCTTTCACTTTCCAACAATCCCCTGTTGGGACTAGTTCTAATAGCCAAACTCCACAACAAATTAATTTAATACAACCCCCTTTGTTTAATGATGCAGTTAATCAATTAAATAATCTTCCTCCACAGCCTCACATGAATAATGATCCAAATCCTTTAATACATCCTGATGATGACCAGCAACAACAACAACAACATCAACAACAACATCTTCATATGCAATTACCAACTCCAATATCAACTACGAATCAACCTATAAACCAAACACAAACTCAATTATTACCACAAAATAATTATACCAGCTTTGAAGTTCCCAATTATTCAGACTATTACGATTTCACGAATAATTTTAATGAATATACTCCATATAATTTTGCCCATGACACGGTACGACAAGCTAATATCAATGACAATAAACCATCTCTGACATCTTCTTCAAACATTGATTTGAATACCGTGATACCAGCACCCATTAAAAATCCCGAAAAGCAGAAAGAAAAAAGATTAAAGACATCATTGCCTAATTCAATCGTCAAGCATGTTAAATTCAAAAAATTAAATTGTGAAGCATTGTTTGACGAATTTAAAAAGGAAATTCCATACTTGTATTTACCAGTATGGAATCAAGAGCTAATTGATAATTTCTGGCAAAGATGTATGTGCCAAAGTATCGAAAATCCTGTTTTATTTTCTTTCATGCTTGATAAATCCTTGGGTTTATTGTTGAGTGATATAAATGTTGTTTTAAGCAGTGATTATTTGAAGAATTTTCATAACACATATCATGCAGTTTCCAATTCTGATAGTAACAAAAATTCAAAAATCGTTGCCCCTAAGAAAGGGGTTGATGAAGATTTCTTTTACAATCAAAAGACTTTGTCAAAGTTTATTAAGTTAAGTTTCAGATATTATAGAAGTTTAATTTCAAATATTAAACTTTATTTAAATAATTATCATGTTGAGGAAACTATTAGGATTAGTATGTTATCTTCATATACCAGTTACTTTTTATTGAATTCATCTTTTGAATCATCAGTCAAATTGAATTATGGGACCTCATCTTTACTTAACAAATTTATTAATGAATGTAAAGATTATAATCAATTATCACCAACGATTAGATATTGTGTTGATATTACTAGCAACCATGTCAATTACTGCCAAGTGCCTGATTTAGAATTTGAAATAATTAGAAAGATAAGTCATGAGTTCAGCACTTTTAAGACCTTTTTGGTTACTGGAACATCTTTATATCAAAACTTACAAGACAGTCAATCACTTCGTGACTTTTTACCTAAACATGACTGTATTGAATTCGAGAACTTTATCAGTCTTTTGCTTGATAAATTTCTCCCAAAAATGTTGGATATTAACAGCAGTCTCGGTTCTCCTGGTAAGATTAAGTATGTTATCGCCAAAGATCTATATGAAGTAGTTAACGCCTACTATAAAATGATTCCTGCGGTAACGAATGTATTAGGAAGCAACACTTATGTAATACAGAGAGTCTTTTACTTAATCTTCATTGCATTAGGGAAGGCCTTGAATCAAGTCTTGAGTTCAGTAAGATGCCTTTTCAATATAGACATAAGCAGCGTGATGCATACCAAAATCGATTTTAATTTCGAAAGTTATAAAATTAACAAAGAAGCTGATGGTCTTAATGATGACCAATATCAATACTGGGACAAACTTACTAAGAACTTATTAAGGTTAATAAGTTATCTTAATTATAGGAATTTATTTTATGGGCATTATCTTTCCAATTCATCTACTTTAAGCAAACAAGTTATCAAGTTAGTAGATAAAGATAAAGGTATCATTGAAATTTTACCTGAAAAGTTAGATTTCAAAGAAAAGCCACTTGAAATTGATGATAATTTTGATTTTGCCTTGACTTTTGAGCATTATCCTCAATTTCCCGAGTTCAAGTATTATCCAAAAGCCTGTTTCGAACAAGATGGTGTGGATAAAGCAAGTGATGATTTTGACTACAAAATAGGATTGTTTAAAAGAGATTTCAATCCAAGTAAACTAGTTGATGAATTTCTTAATTTCCAAAAATCTAAATGGGAGTTTTCAACTATTCGGTTAACAGAATTTAAGCTTCGTATGCACCATCTTAATGAGATCAAAGCCATACTTAATGAAACCATTGATGATTAATAGACAAGAAGTAATGTATTAATAAATTTAAATATTATTATTTTGTAGATACTATTAAAAATGTATATTATGTAAATTTCAGCGATTTGTATACGGAATAAAAGCACGAATCATGCATTATTCAAGACAAAAAATAATCAACAAAGCATAATATTTTCCGCAAAAGCGTATTGGGAAATAATAATTGTTTAGTAAAGAAGCTTCTTATGCATAATCCGGTATTTATGGATTAATATACAGGAATGAATCTCATATTTGAAATTATTTGTTGATTATTAAAAAAAATGGTTGATAGAGGCTATATTACTTATTTGAATTTGTGTATTCAAAGAAAGAATTAGTGTGTAAAAGGCACTCAGTTTTAATTGACTACCCTACTATCTTGAATACCAATAGAACATAGAGATCACATGAGACGGCATTCTGTTTTATAATCAAATATTTACCAACAAAAAATGAAATTAAACCGGCCAACTACATTCAATGTACTACAAAAAAGACAAACTACTCCATCGGTGACTGGCTTTGAACTCATCCAAATGAACTTATTAAAGACCCATCTTAATAAGAATGAATTTATTGAGAGATCCTTAATCATTAACAGTATATTATCATTCTCTATATTTTTAATCCGAAGCAACCTAGTGAAGTCTTTCGACTTAACAAGACGACAAAAAATAGAGTTAAGAGACAAATTGGTACCCTTTGGTGATGAATATTATAATCAATCTATAAGTTTACTAAGACTAGTTATAGCAAGATCTAAAGGCAATTTTGATTTAACAGTTATAATTAGTGAATTATTAAATAAAGTGAGTATGCTTGAATTTAAAACTTTGAAGAACTGTTTAGTATTCAATAATGGCTTGTTAGGTATGATTCAAAACTTGATTAGTACAGAAAAGATCAAAAACATGAGAGATTATTCAATGGATCTACAAATTATCTTGAAATATTTGTTGATTGGTGGAAAAGCGGTTCAATTTCCTTGTTATAATTACAATGTTCTATATGAAATCCAAGGCTATTTGTTAATGTTTGAAAAAACTTTTAAACAAAGGATCATGAATTCTTCTAATGAAAACATAAATTTTCAATTCAATCATTTAAAATATTATATCATAGGGCTAATTGACCAATTTGAATCCAAACAAACACTTGACTACAATCTTTATTATCACAACTTACGGTCATGGCTCGTTAACTTGCCTAATAAGCTTTCAGTAAGTGAGTGGGTGAAAGATCCTTTAGAATATATGATTTTAACCTTTTATAAGACTATGTGTACCTTGTTGAATAACTTGTTTCCTCAATCAGGGGGAATATTTTTAATTGGATTTTCCGGGAACTTGGAAGTATTTGTTCAACCAAATTATACTTCAACGCTCAAAAGCTTTGATAACTTGAATTTTGATGGTTATGGAGATTATGAAATTGATAAACTAAAAGAATTATGGAGTTATTTTACTAGGTTGAAAACTTTCTTTACAAAAAGGTACAACGTCTTATGTATCATATTCAATTACATAAACTTTGGATCCCTTGTGAATATAATGGGTCAACCGAAATTGGATAACCTGGAAATCATAAAGTGTTGTAACGAAATACAAATTGCCCGATTCAGTGAAACAGTGCTCACAAATTATCATTACCCACATATTACAACACAAGTAGAATTTAATAGATACAAAGCTGCCAATACTATTGATATTTCAACATTAGAAGCATTGCCCAACCCTTTCTCCATTAACACACATCATTGGGACATAATAAAGCACAATTATTTTAAGCGGTATTTCGAAAGAAAACGCCAATCATTTGCTTTTTTTGATGAAAACCTTGACTCCAGCATGTCCACTAATGAACAACAACACACATATTGTAATGATTTGAGTTTGGAAGATGAGTATTCGGATCCTGTCCTACAATATTTAATGGATAATTTAATTAGAAATCCTGAACAAAAAAATACAGGGGAATTAAAGATTGGTTATGAGCTATTTAGTAATTTTGTTGATTCAGATAGATTAGGAAATGATTTAGAAATGGATTATTTTAATTTGATTAACCAAAGACTTCAATACCCTGTTGATATCCAAATTGACGACACTACAGGCTTGGATTATAGGGATAGAGACACATTAGATTATATGGTCAACAACGATTTTAATTTTATTTTGCATATAGATGAAACCTTTCAATTGTTCAATGTTGATGAATTTTTCAACCCAATCCTTAGCATGATAAAACAATTACCTGAGACAACATTAGTAGACGAGGAAGATTTAACTGAGAAATTCTATGACGACCTAAATGATATATATTTCCTATAATGGTAATTTTGCTTGTTACGAAGGAGACTTTGATTTACGCAATTGTCTACTTCATGTACGCCGCTAAAAGTGGAAGTGGTGCGGTAAGGCCCAGATGTGTCGTGAAACTCAACATAAATGAGCCCTCAATCACAGCAGATCAATTGTTCAAATAGACATTTGTATTAGGATTCTTAATTTTCTATTGTAATCATCTCATCAATTTCATTTGAAGAAAATTATACCCTTAATTTGAAAACATACCTTCTAATAAACAGAGATTATCTAGCGTTTCTTTTTTTTTTTTTTTAATTATAAAATCTTAAATTTTTACGTATTAGGAAGCCTACTTTATTTTCAACAATTCCGCATTTATTGGAAATCCTTATTTTGTAGCTTGAAAGCCCTGTGATTTACCATTATTTGTAAAGAATTGTAAAATATTATTGAACTGATACTTTGGAAATGGTTGGAGAAGTCACAAGGAGAAGGAAACATAAGAACAGTAAATTTGGTTGTCCAAACTGTAAGAAGAGAAGAGTGAAATGTTCAGAAGATTTACCTCAATGCTTGAATTGTATCAAACATAAAGTGAGATGTGGATACCTCGATTATCCTGAAGAAAGGTTGGATGAATTAAGAGCCTTTAAGAATTCACAAGTAAATCTTGATATGTTGGAAGAAAAGGACTCAAAATCTTCAATATCTACTACCAAAGTTTCAATATCTTCAAATGACTCAAATACAAATAGTAATTCATTCTCAAAGTCATCACACTCAATTTCATCCAAATCTTTCATAAACAACTTGCAAAAATCAGTTTCTCATAATTCCATTGATGATGAAGTCAACAATCTTACCATGGGATTCAAATCAGAAAACTTTTCTTCAGTTCATTCACCTTCATATACTAATAGTAATTTTAATAATATCCTAAATTTCCCATCGAATACTATCAGTCAGAATTTTGATAATTTGGCAGAAGCATCTGAACTTTCCATTGTTTATCCGGTATATTCCATCACAAATACACAAGGTATCTCCCCTTTTAATCAAGGAACTACAAATTATGTTAATACGAATTCATTTAGTCCAAATATTCAAACAAATGATCCAGATATTCAACAACGTGCTCTTCTTCAAAGTTTGAATTCAAATAAATTCACTGATGAACAATATGATACACTATCTCCTAATTCCAATTTCAATTTTAATAATTCTTCAATCATCCCTCAAGATTTAATAGTAGATTTACAATCTCCATCAGCTGCAAAATCTTACCAAAAGAAATTACCAAATGCTATTGAATCAGATTTTAAATTTAAAAAATTGAAGAAAGTAGAAGTTGATTACAGAGCTTTGTTGATTGATGTAGTAATTAAGTTCACTCCTTTAATCAAAACGGGAAGAGCTACATTAATCCAAATAAGAGAACTTTATAACCTTTGGTTGAATTCATTTTTATATAAGAGTTATCATTCAGAGTTAATGTGCAGCTGCTTACTTAATTTGACTACTAATTTTTTGATTTCCAATACTTTTAATAACTTTAATTTGACTGATTCAAATACTTATAGTTTCCTTGACACTACTAACACAAAAAATATTTTGATCATGATATCTATCAAATATTATTCCATTACCATAAAAGGGTTGAGGAATTTTTTAAATAAGAATTTTGCTCCTGAATTATGTTCATCTGTTAGTTATATTTTAAGTTTAATGTCCATTTATGATCCTGAAGCAACATGTAATTCCACTAAATGCTTTTCAGATGGGCTATTCAGTGTTTTAAAATACAATATAGATTTATCTATTAAAAAGGGGTTCACACCACCTTTATTGATTCCAGTTCATTTGAAATTGATGCATAATATTGAAAAATCCATTTATTTTCCTGGATATGATCCAGCATTTTTAACTGAGTATCAGGCCAAACTTCATCAGTTTGGTAAGATTTTAAATCAATTAAATTCAACACAGATTGAACCAACTTTATTGAAATTATTAATAAAATATTATGAAAACTTGGATGAATTTATTAATGTTACTTTGGAGGAATATTTACCTATTTTAATTTCCAATTTGAATAATAATTCTATTCAACAGGAAATCTTATTTAGGATGACAAGCAAATGGGTTAGATTGTTCCCATCTCGTTTATTGATCGTTACTGAAAGAAGCCATATTATTGAAATGGTATTATACTTATTTTACAAATTCTTTAAGAAGGCAATGTTTGCCATATTACCACAGGTTAAGTTTTATTTCTTGAGAGATTTTGACTCACCTTTAATGACAGACGTTTTCATGTTCCTTAACGACACTGATATTTATAATGCACCAGAGCTTGATGCCCCTGAGTATAAAAATGTCAAACACGAGTTGAAGTATTTAATCAGTTATTTGGTTAGGTGTTTGAACTATTTTCAAAAAAGATTACAGTTTTTGTACCAAACTATTGTTTATCAACCATCAGCAGAGGAGTATTTCCCTATTGAAGATAGAAAAGATTTTGTTATCAATATTGAAAAATTGAGAAAGATCTTTTATAACAGTTTGGGTATCAGAGAAACTAATATAAAGTCTTTTGATAGGACTTTTATTAGACCGGAACATCTTCCTCATGTGGAAGAAGGTTTAGAAAAGGTTGATATAGCTGAGACTCCTATTGCAGTTGATGAAGGTGATGAAAACTTGAGTGTTGATTATATGGCATTGACACCTTTAGGATTTTTAGAAGAGGATGTCATTGGTTAATGTTTTATATGCCCCCCAATTTTATAGATTTAATCTTGTAATATTATTACGATATTTTGCAGCCGTAGTTTTTTCAGTAACAAATTTTCGAAATTACGCACTAAGCTATTAAGATGGAAGATATCGAAGAATATAAAGCGTTAACATCTACATTTCTGGGATATTTTCATTTTCATCAATGGCAGTATGACCAGCTTATAAAGCCACGAAATATCAAGTATAGTTCCTTAATTCCTGAAGAGCAAGCTTTATTGTCATGGTATCCCAGTCACACTACTGCCATTATCGAATGCATAGAATCAAACAAAGAGTTCACCCAAACAGTAGCATTAACTATGGCGGAGATATTCGGAATACCGACTGATCCCCTGATGTGGTATGAAGCGTCAGAAGATGATTTTGATAGAGTACGTTCGGTATTGTTGCAATTAGCAAGGGAATGGAGCCTGGAGGGCCAAAAAGAACGAGAAACATTTAACGAACTAATTCAAAATTTAAACAAAGAACACCGTGATTTTAATCAAAGACAATATGTTAATGTTCTTGTTCCAGGTTGTGGATTAGGAAGGTTAGTTTATGACCTTATTCTTAATGGGTATCGAGTGCAAGGTAATGAATTTAGTTACCATATGTTGATAATGTCAAATTATATCCTCAACTGTTGTGAACAGAAATTTGAAGTTTATCCTTTCTTAATGAAACTCTCCAACGTATACAGCAGAGAGAACCAGATCAGATCAATTATTATTCCAGATAATGTGGGCAATGCCGAGTATAGTAAATTAATCAAACAACACCCTGATGTTCCATTCAGAGAATTGATGTCAATTACTGCTGGGTCTTTCTTGGATCTTTATGGTCCAGATACATTACAATCAAACTATGGTAATCCCAATGAATTCAGAAAGTCTAATAAACAGAATTTTGATGCTGTATTAACATGCTTCTTTTTAGACACAGCTAGTAACATCATTGAGTATTTGAAAACAATTAAACATATTCTCAAACCCAATGGAAAGTGGCTCAATTTAGGGCCATTGTTGTGGCATTATGAAGGAGATTTCAATATAGTTAGTGTTCAAAGACAACATCAACAGGTACCTTCAATCATGAAAGGGTTAGAATTGTCCAGAAATGACCTCCTAAATCTTATACGTGATATGGGATTTAACTTATATCCTCTCCTGGATAGTAAAATTCAGACAACATATGCTACTGATCCATTGCTTATGTCTAATTTCATCTACAACTGTGAATCTTGGTGCTGCAAATTGACATGATCGTGTATATACCAACCCCAATCATGCTGCGGAAGAAGGAGGAAGGAGCATTAAAGTGAGGCAAATGAAAGCCAAAAAAGGATCATTAACGATCAAAAAGTCACATAAAGCGTACTAGTTAATTATATTACTAAATTATCGTACAAGCCATTATTTTAGAACATGAGCTCCGTAAATCAACCAACTAAGGCAGTAAAGTTAGTATTATTGGGAGAAGCAGCTGTTGGAAAATCATCATTGGTTTTGAGGTTTGTTTCGAATGACTTTCAGGAAAATAAGGAACCAACAATTGGAGCAGCATTCTTAACACAAAAGTGTACAATTGGTGATAAAACTATCAAGTATGAGATATGGGATACTGCCGGTCAAGAAAGGTTTGCCTCTTTGGCACCTATGTATTACAGAAATGCCCAAGCAGCTTTGGTTGTGTATGATATTACTAAACCAGCCTCTTTTTTAAAAGCAAGACATTGGGTTAAAGAATTACATGAACAAGCTTCTAAAGATATAACCATTGCATTAGTGGGTAACAAATACGATTTGGTTGAAGAAGAAAATGATAATAATGATAATAATGAAAGTTTAAGAAAAGTTTCTGTTGAAGAAGGTAAAAAATTAGCAGAAGAAGAAGGCTTATTATTTTTTGAAACAAGTGCTAAAACTTCATTTAATGTGAACGAAGTATTTGTTGGGATTGGAGCAAAGATACCAGATGTTTCTTCTACCAATCAGACCTCAATTCCAGGCTCTGATTCTAGAAGAGTTGATTTATCTTCCAATCCACCCTCTCAACAATCCAGTAGTTCTTGTTGTTAATTCAATACCTACCTTAATAGATTTTTTATGTTCATTCACTTTATCTACTGTCAAGTTGGCAGTGTATATTTTTTTTTATTACTATTATTATTAAAGCGTTTATGGGATGAGCAGTGGTTACAAATTCAATACAGTTAGTAGTTGGTCATATAGTTATTATATAATTATGAAATGCGACTAAAATTTTGTATAATAAAAATAATGGTAACTTTAAGAGTAGCATACATTCCAGAACATTTCTCCACTCCTTTATTTTTGGCTGAAAAACAAGGATACTATGGAGATTTAAAGATTGAATTTATTCCTGTTATTGAAGGTAGTGGTAGATTAATCAAATTATTAAACTCCAATGAAGTTGATATTGCAATTGGATTGACAGAAGCTTTTATTTCAGATATAGCTAAAGGTAACGAAACTTATAAACTTATCGGAGTTTATGTGGAGTCTCCATTATGTTGGGCTGTTAGTACTGGCTATAACAGAACTGATATCAACAAGTTGTCTGACCTTCAAGGAAAGTCAATTGGTGTGTCGAGAATTGGATCTGGTTCATACATCATGAGTTTTGTATTAGGGTTACAAGAGAAATTCACCGGCAACTTCTTTAAAGGACATCCAATTTTATCTAATTTCAAAAACTTGAGAGATTCGGTTAATTTGAAGTTTGAAGATTCAAGTAAAGATGAAACTGCTTTATTAAATAGTGATGCATTTATGTGGGAACATTTTACCTCCAAGAAGTACTATGATAATAAAGAAATCAAGAAAATTGGTGAAAAATATACCCCATGGCCGTCATGGGTTATTAACTGTAATGCCAAATTACTTGAATCAAATGAAGCTGACATTAAAAACTTCTTATTGGCCGTCAATAAAGGTATTAAATATTTTAAAGACAATACAAATGAGGCCACCGATCACATTGCTGCTAATTTAGACTATACTAAAGAAGATGCTAACGAGTGGCTTAAAACAGTCAAATTCAATGAATCATTGGGAGAATCTGCTCTCAGTTGGAAAGATGTAGTTGAAAATACTGCCAAAGTTTTACAAACAGCTGGGGTTTTAACTGAATCAGAAGAACTTATTCATGAGAGATTGAGTAAAGGTGTAGTTCAGAAATTATGATCGATTAATATGTTGTCAAATATATAGATAATAAATCATAAACACGTAATTACATAATTAAACGGTTGAGGATCATCTTTTGCTTATCGACGAAGATGAGATTTTAACGAAGGGAAAAATATTAAGGTACAATTTGAAGAAAACTTTTTTTTTTTTCCAATACTACAATGTCAAAGCCATCTTGGGCCGAAAAAAGTACTAGTAGTATAAGAGATTCATTCAATAGGATTTCACAAAGGGAGCTTGATAGGCTAAGTCAACATACGTTAGATCCAACTAGCAAATTTAATGGGATCGAAGCTTTAAAGCCTAGAAATTCCAATCGAAATCGATACAGCAATGTTTTTGCTTGGGAGGGAGAAAGAGTCCGTTTACCTGTTAAAAAGGGATACTCTGATTATATCAATGCCTCAAATGTCAAATTAACAGAAAATCATAAATATATCGCTTCTCAGGGCCCGTTAACATCAACCATTCATCATTTTTGGACCATGTGTTGGAATGAAGCAGAGAAAAATAAAGAAGATACCATAGCTATTATAATGCTCACCCCATTAGAAGAAATGGGAGTTACTAAATGCACTAAATATTGGCCAGATCAACATAATCCACATATGGATCTTACATGTGATATACTCGAAGATGGTATTGAATTGCCACAATTGACAGTTGATCTTATTAATGTACAAAAATTAGACTCATACACATTAAGTACCATAAAATTACAATGTGAATGTGAGTCTAAAACCATATATCATTACTATTACCATGATTGGGCAGATACCAGAATCCCAGTATATCCTGATACCCTAATAGAATTACTGAATACATTAAGAACCTTACAATCATCTCATAATATTAGTACTCCAATAATTCATTGTTCTGCTGGTGTGGGTAGAACAGGAACTTTTATCGGATTGGATTATTTTAATCACAATAGATCATTATTAACATCAATTACTTCCCATGATCCAATTCTTGAAATTTTTAAACAAATGAGAGATTCTCGTATGATGATGATACAAACTTCAAGTCAGTTTATTTTCTTATATCAATAT
This sequence comes from Yamadazyma aaseri, assembly GCA_947297635.1. Lineage (NCBI taxonomy): Eukaryota > Fungi > Ascomycota > Pichiomycetes > Serinales > Debaryomycetaceae > Yamadazyma > Yamadazyma aaseri. Next base: position 1,253,396 of record CAMYTP010000009.1, on the reverse strand, counting down.
TTTAAACAGATTTTGAATTTAGTTTAAAAATGTAATTAAATAATCCGATGGCTCATCACATTTCCTATTAGGGTAGTTTTATAGAAGCCGCATGTCATAAATTTTGCAACATTTATGCGATATATATTTTCACTTAATTTGTATTTCAGTATTCAAAATGACCTCCTGTAATCAGATCATGCAAGAACAGGATATTCTTACTAGTAGTAGTACCACTACTGCTACCACTACTACTGAGGAGCTTGTTATAAAAAATGAATATATTGTCAACGTTGTCCAAGCGTTTTCCGAAATAGCGGTAAGTTTCGAGTCTAATTACAGCTTTGGTTATTCTTTGCAAAGAAATGAACAGAAATTCGTTAATTTTGGGTTTATTGTTCCTTCTTCGGTTTTGACGGAAACTTTGATTACAATAAATAATTCCAAGAGTGTTATAATTAGTGATAATTGCAAAATACCATCAAAAAATAAAATTGATGAAGTCAATACTAAACTAAAGCATAATAATAAAGACAACTCCTATACCGAGGAAACGTTTCTTGTTGCATGTAAAAGAACTTTTGGGAACTGGAAAATCGATTTTTTTGGGACTGAAAAAGAAGTTACTGAGTTGGCAACATGCCTTTTGCACTACCAAGTTAGTTCATTGTCTTATGTTACCATGGATATAACTAAGTCTGACTACAATATTATGATGAGTTATAAAATGTTTTGGGACTTGAAAAACTTAATAACTTTTGTTCCTACTGGTTATGACGGCTATTCGATAAATCTTGATCTTGAGCAAGAAAATATCAGAGAAATAGTAAACGATTTACTTTGTTTATTCAATCATAACAATAATCCCAACTGCAGCAGGAAAATCATTAACAAGGATGAAGAAACTCGATCCAGACCATACAATAGGGCCCCAATGCCGCTTCACCTGTTGCAGACTTCAAATTTAAAAGGGACTCATCAACGACCCCTTGAGTTCATAAAACCATCCCAAAATCAGGAAAAAATTATTCAATTAAATAAGCAGGAAGTGGCCTTTCTTTTAGGTAGAAATGGAGATAGAATATCATCTATTAGAAATCAAAGTGGGTGTATGATTTATATCTTACCTACAGCCAAACAAATAGAAAATTTGTCAAAAAGGAGGACTCCACAATCAGTAAAATTAGTAGGAACTAAAGAAAAGATACATAATGCTTGTGCCTTGATCGAAACAAATTTGCTTCTATTCAAGGAGAATAATTCAAACTTCTTGTAACAATATATTTTGCAGCCTTTTCGAAAATTGAGTGTACACTACATGATCCAAACGGTCTCCATGTTTGAAAAGTTTGTCCGGGTAATATACGTGAAAATTTTTTTTTTTTCAGAGATGAAAAGACCTTTAAAGATGTGAAAAATTTTTTTTTTCTTTCCTAAGTAAATTTTCATTTTACATTTAACATAAATTAATAAATATAAAATGGCTGACGGTGTTTTCCAAGGTGCTATTGGTATTGATTTAGGTACCACTTACTCCTGTGTTGCTACTTATGATTCTGCTGTTGAAATCATTGCTAACGAACAAGGTAACAGAGTTACTCCTTCCTTCGTTGCTTTCACTGATGAAGAAAGATTAATTGGTGATGCTGCTAAAAATCAAGCTGCTTTAAACCCAAAAAATACTGTTTTCGATGCTAAACGTTTGATCGGTAGAGCTTTCGATGATGAATCTGTTCAAAAAGATATCAAATCCTGGCCATTCCAAGTCAACAACGATAACGGTAACCCAGTTATTGAAGTTGATTACTTAGGTGAAAAGAAAAGTTTCTCTCCTCAAGAAATTTCTTCTATGGTTTTAACCAAAATGAAAGAAATTGCTGAAGCTAAAATCGGTAAAGCTGTCGAAAAAGCTGTTGTCACCGTCCCAGCTTACTTCAACGATGCTCAAAGACAAGCTACCAAAGATGCCGGTTCTATTGCTGGTTTAAACGTTTTAAGAATCATTAACGAACCAACCGCTGCTGCTATTGCTTACGGTTTAGGTGCCGGTAAATCTGACAAAGAAAGACATGTCTTAATTTTCGATTTAGGTGGTGGTACTTTCGATGTTTCTTTATTAAACATTACCGGTGGTGTTTTCACTGTCAAAGCTACTAATGGTGATACTCACTTGGGTGGTCAAGATTTCGATACCAACTTGTTAGAACACTTCAAAAAGGAATTCCAAAAGAAGACTGGTTTAGATATTTCTGGTGATGCCAGAGCTTTAAGAAGATTGAGAACTGCTTGTGAAAGAGCCAAGAGAACCTTATCTTCTGTCACTCAAACCACCGTTGAAGTCGATTCTTTATTCGAAGGTGAAGATTTCTCCGCTAACATTACCAGAGCTAGATTCGAAGATATTAACTCCGCTTTATTCAAATCTACTTTAGAACCAGTTGAACAAGTCTTAAAGGATGCCAAGATGGCTAAATCTTCTGTTGATGAAGTTGTCTTAGTTGGTGGTTCTACCAGAATTCCAAAAGTTCAAAAATTATTATCTGACTTCTTTGACGGTAAACAATTGGAAAAATCCATTAACCCAGATGAAGCTGTTGCTTACGGTGCTGCTGTCCAAGGTGCTATCTTAACTGGTCAATCAACCTCTGAAGATACCAAAGATTTATTATTATTAGATGTTATTCCATTATCTTTAGGTGTTGCCATGCAAGGTAATGTTTTCGCTCCAGTTGTTCCAAGAAACACCACTGTTCCAACCATCAAGAGAAGAACCTTCACCACTGTTGCTGACCACCAAACTACTGTCCAATTCCCAGTTTACCAAGGTGAAAGAGTCAACTGTACTGAAAACACTTTATTAGGTGAATTCGACTTAAAGAACATCCCACCAATGCAAGCTGGTGAACCAGTTTTAGAAGCTATCTTCGAAGTCGATGCCAATGGTATCTTAAAGGTCACTGCTGTTGAAAAATCCACTGGTAGATCTGCTAACATCACCATCTCCAACTCTATCGGTAGATTATCTTCTGATGAAATCGAAAAGATGATTGAAGATGCTGAAAAATTCAAATCCTCCGATGATGCTTTCGCCAAGAGACACGAACAAAAACAAAAATTAGAAGCTTACGTTGCTTCTGTTGAATCCACCATTACTGACCCAGTCTTGTCCGCCAAATTAAAGAAATCTGCTAAAGACAAGATTGAAAACGCTTTATCCGAAGCTATGTCTGCTTTAGAAATCGAAGATTCTTCTGCTGATGACTTTAGAAAAGCTGAATTATCCTTAAAGAGAGCTGTTACCAAAGGTATGTCTACTCGTTAAGTAATTTAGGTTTGTATATTGTTTATAAAAAGAACACAAAATTAATATACTTAAATATATCAATATAATAATTTATTTGATTTAATCTTCTAGTATGTAATTTCCTAACTTGTCCATCTTTAATTCTTTGGTTCCTTTAGTTAATGCTTCTATGATTTTTTCGTTTTCCTCTTTGGTTTTAGCTTCAATTTCTGCTCTTTCTTCTTCAGCTTGTAAAATTTCATAATCATCTAAATCATAATCATCATCATCCTCTTCTTCATCATCCTCTTCTTCATCAACTTCTTCCTGATCCTCATCATTCTCTTCTTGCTCAACTTCAACTTCTCTCATTCCTTGCACAGCAGCTTCCAAGTCCAAAGCTTCCTTTTTTTTAGATTTCTTTATGTAACCAGAAGCTTCCACTTCAATATCCAAGTCTTTGACTCTCTTAACATCTCTTTTAAAGTCAGGGTAAGCATATTTGTAACCATCACCATAACCATCAGTATCAAACATGGTGTCATCATCTTGGGGCGAATACCTAAATTTCTTTTCAAAAAATGCTCTTATACCTTCAACATCTCTTTTAAAATATGCAGCAGCATCTATATGCTTGGTCGAAACACACTGAGGGAAATCAATGACAACAAAATCGAATTCATGGTTCTTAGCATCTTCTTCCTTCCTTATAATGATGTTAAATTCATTAAAATCACAATGAATTAAACCATGATTGGCCAATTTCACTATAAAACACATGAGATCAGAATATAACTTCTTGGGATTTGGATGTTGTCTTAAATTTTTCATGGTTAAACCATCAATCCATTCCATGATAATGCAATGTCTTGAAACATCAAAAGGTTCAGGCACTATAAATCCATTTTCATATAAAACTTTCATAAATTGATATTCTTTATTTGCAGCTAATCTGGAAAGGTACATCCAACTGGAGGTTTGTCTATTTCTCAAGTAATCACGATTATTTTTTACAGTTCTAAAGGATGTTCTTCCCAATCTATGGATTTTCATAACTCTTTGTTTTCCAGTTTTATCACTTACAGCATATATATCCGATTCTTTACCCACACCAATAGTTGTACCAACAGAATAAAGGGTTTCCCTGTTCAACATAGATTTTAATGCTAGATAATCATAACCTGCATAAGTAATTCTGAAACCATCATATTTGGCATTCCTTAATCTAGCTACCAATTTCAACTTAGCTAAATCACCAATAGCTCTGTTGGTTGCAGCCATATTTTTTAATCCTCCAATGGTGTTGATCATGCTGGTAGGAACCAACTCATGATTTCTAGATCCAAGTTCAACCGCTTGGAGAACTCTGAAATCTTCCGAGGTTAAGTACCTCATATGCGTAGTATCTAACTTCATTGTAGTTTATCAGATTTTTTTCCGAGATGAGCATTTTGATTTAGACATTTGAAACGCGGAATCCTGGAGGAATTTAAAGATAATGGCCAGGTCTCGTAGATGGAGAAAGAAACGATTAACTTTCGGTAAGAGAGACAAGCTGTATAGAGGACCTGAGCAGCAGAAACGTCGAAAGCATGATCAAACGGTTCCGGATCAGGTGACAAAAATAGGTGCCGTTGATAGCTCGTTTATTGATTCTGTTTCTACTATATACTATCTGTGGATCAACACGCATCCGTTGTTTCTCAAGTCTAATGTCGCTCCTAAGGGGAAGTCACGACGAATTGCAACACTTCAGAATCTATGTGCTCGAATATTAGCTCAGAATTCCAATGAATTGAGTTTTGAAAGCTTGAAATATGTGTCAAAAACATGCTTGAAACTTGTATGGAATCAGATCTTGGTGTCTCATAATGATAGTTTAGGAACTTTTATGACATTTGCTTCTCTATTACAGCAGACTAGTCTGTGGAGGTGCCACCCACCCTCCTTATTTACCGATGATAATTTAATGAACCTACGAAACGATTACTTACAAACATGCCTTCTTCCCTTTAAAACTCATAGGCTTGAAAACCTTTTCAAGAATATTCGAATTAGTGACCTTCAAACTTATTTGAACACTTCTCGTCTTGATTTCAATGTGTTTCTAGATTTTTCATTTACTCCTGACTTGCTTAAAAACCTGGACTATATTATGGTATTCAAAATCAAAAATCTAGCAGGTCTCGATTTGTCAAATGACAGTGATATTGATGACTATACGTTGTCTTTTCTCAATACAGCCATCAGAGATGGGAAACTTCCAAGGTTTAGAATACTACGATTAGTCAATTGTCCGAAGATTACTAAAAGCTGCATCGAATCATTCATGAAACTTGCTACTACTGAAAGCACATTATCAATAATTACATGCGATAACCACTTCCCGTTAACTTTCCAACAAAAACTATCTAATAAAACTAAAAATGCTTTTTCAACGCCAATTCTAGGTACCCAGTGGTCAATTGAGTCGAATGAAGGACACCACGGGAAGAATTTACTGAGAATGCCTGTTGCATTCCAACACTACTATTTATGTGAACATTTTTCAGCTCAAATACCAGCGATTACTGAGGAATCTAAAGAAATTTACCTTGATATCTTAGTTCATAATGAGGTTTTTGACTTTGATACCCCCTATTATATGTTGAACCAGATTAAAAACAACAGAATTAGTCAAAAGTCCAAATCAGATTACTCTACTTGTTTAATAGTCGATAAAACTAAGGAAGCTAAGCCTGTTTTACAATTAGAGAAAGAGAAGCTTCCAAAGTTTTCAAATGGAGTTTTCACCAAAGTTACACTTGAGAAAAAGAAAACAACTAAAAAGAGATTAAAACCTAAAGCCAAGCCTCTTTCGGCAAGTGACTTCTTTTAAATAGATATGTATGTATTTAAAAAAGTTACATCATGATATTCGTATAAAAATGCAAAATTATTCGTTAGTTGGTCTTTTAAGCAAGTTAAGAAGATCATTAGCAGCCGTTTCAGGTTTAGAATTTGGATTTGAAGAATCCGTTTCTGATTTAGGTATTGGTGACGAACCTTTGCTTCCATTGAGCAAACCTAATAGACTGTTGGATGCAGTTGAATTATGAATCGGCTGTGATTGTTTTTGCTGGAAAAATGGTACGTTTCCATTTTGAAGTTGAGGACTTGGAGTACCATAGATTGAGCTTAATCCAGACGAATCAGCCCCAGAACCTTGATTGGAATTCCCCGGGCCTCTTTGAAGTACCGATAAAAGCTCCTGACCACCAGAAGCTTGGTGTGATGACAGTTGACGATCTTCACCTAAAAGACTGGACATGCTTTGTCCTGGTTTGAGAATCCTGACACTTCCTCTGGAAGGTCCATCGGTGGTTGTTGGCTTCGAGTCAAATACTGATGACTGTACATGAGAAGCATCATTGGAGACAGGCCGTTGGCTGTTATCTTCAGCCGCTCTTTGTAATTCTTCATCTTGGAACTCTTGAGTAGTTGCTTGTATTTCGTCATTTAACTTATCGAAATTCTCAAAGTCTTCGAAATCTTCAAAATTTTCAAAATCTTCAAAATCTTCAAAGTCTTCGTTATTTTCTTCAGCTTGAACGTCATCAGCAATAGTCTGACCAGCTTCTTTTCTTTCGGGAATTTCCGGTGTTTCTATTGTATCTTTATTTGCGGCTTCAGAGTTAGGCTCCACTGAAGGTTGACCAAGCAAATCCATGAGACTTTGTGCGGACTTGTGACTTGTCTCAGATGGCCTTGAAGGAGTAACAGGGGATGATATTGAAGCAACTGATTCCTTATTAGTATCAACAGAAGGTGATCTAAGTAAATTTAATAAATCTTTTGCTGGCTTGGATTTTGTTGGTTGAATTGATTGTAAAATGTCATTCGAATCACCATCAGCAGAAGAAGCAACAGAAGAAGCCGAAATAAGTGGTGAATCTGCTTGTGGTCTTAACATTTGTAATATATCGGTGCTTGCAGTAGAGCTGAGGGATGGTTGTTCCTGAGATTGATCTTTATTAGTAGAAGGCTCTGAAGGTTTCTTAAGCAAATCCAAAAGCTTATTAGCAGGCGAGCTAGGAGATTTGGGAATTGGTTTAGGTGACGATCTAGATTCTCCTCCTTTTAACATATCCAATAGAGGATTAAACCTCTCGCTTTTTTCATTTTCCTCTAACACAGTTGCTTTACCTGGAAGGAGTTCACTATCACTCGTAACGGGCAGTTGACTGTCTTTCTTAAAGCGGTTCAATAATTCTTGCGCTTTAGCTTTGTTTCTAAGGGTACCGTCAGATGTTTTACCTTCTAATGTAGATGCCTTCATGACAGTCTCTTTACTCGTCAAAATGGATAACAACTCTTTGGAATTCACTAATGAGCTTGTTGGCTTTTCAAGAGATTCAGGAGTCGGTGTGCTTATAGATTGGTCCATATTTGATGCCTTTGCTTGTATACCTTGGAAAAATGGAAGGGTAGATTCTTGAACAAAAGATGAAACTCCATTTAAATCCATCAAATGTGCATACGGAGCCGCCATCGACTGAGGAATATTAAAAGTGACCGGTTCAGGTTGAACTTTATCTTTTGAATCTGAATCTGAGCTAGAGCTAGAACTTATCTCCTCTACTTCTGTTTGTTTCACCCCTTGTAAGATATCAAGCAATTCTCTTCCAGCATCATCATTTACAGGTTGATTATCGCCTGGATTAGAATTAAGAATTTCTCTACCAATACCCATAATATTCTTCAATTTCACTTCAGCCTCTAGAATCAAATCAGATTCATTGACAGTACCTTTAGTATTAGCAACCCATTTCATTATTGGTTTGATAACAGCAGGAAGAATAAAGAAATGGTTAGGTGTAAGTTTTAATTTCTTCTGTAAGATCTTAATATCAAACCATTCAATTTTTTCAATCTCATTTCTGGCAATAGGTTTAAAATCAAAGTCCTCAGGTACATTCTTTACAAGATAAATTTTATAATTCTTACCCTTAATTGTTCTATCAACGACATCCTTCTCATTAATTAAATCTTTAGCGTTAAAACCTGTTTCTTCTTCAACTTCTCTAACAGCACACTCCATATCATCTTCATCTTTGGAGATTTTACCTCTTGGAAATGACCAAGAATTGGATTCATAACCTTTCACTAATAAAACCTTTGTCAAATCACTGTTGAATAATGCGATACCTCTTACAGGAATACTGGACTTATATTTCCCAAATCTTGATAAAGCTTCATTAGCATCACCCCACTTCCATATTAATGGACATTTCTGTAACATTTTAGCAGAGAAAGATTTCATTTTCATGGAAGGTAAACCAGGATACAATTGACGAATAAAATCAGTATAAAACCACTGAGCCTCTTCCACTTGGAATAGCACTCTTTCACTTGAAGATAAATCTTCATTTGGAGAATTGACTAAAAATCGAACCAAGAGGTCCTCTAGCACATGATCGATGGACCTATTGGCAAACCCATCTCGTAATTGTATTGACATTATAACTTTGATATATGTTTTTATGCCTGGACAAAAAATTGAATTAAATGCGACAAATTCCTGTTATGCCGGGTAACTTGAAATTTGCTTACAGAATACAAGCTACAACTGCGACATAATTTACTAACCTAAATGTCATTTATAAGGTATTATACTACCAAAACACCACGGTTCCTTCAAACCATCAATGAATCCAGTAAACCTGCCTTAACTAAGCCACAGGTAGTCAACAGGCCTTTCGGATTGCCTGTTCCTGTATTATTAAATCCTAAAGAACATGGAAAGTTTAGCATCAAGAATGAGATTTTCAGTTCAGAAGCTAAAGAGATAAGGCAGAAGCAATTGGACCATGATATTAAACATTCACCATTTTACGAATCCAAATCATTCACTAATACTAATGGTAAGATATTTACACCACCAATCTCCTATTTCAAAAGCGATAAGTCTTTATATTTTCCTAATTTCTTTGCTAAATCACTCATAGGAAACGAACATCAATTATACGAATTACTTCAAGATAAAGTTAGTATTATAAGAGTGTTTTCCACTGTTTCTGGAGAAAGATGCACAGAGACTTATCTTAAACAAGATGGTATGGACTTTAATGGTAAAGATTACGATAAATTTCTTGAGTTGTATCCCGAAAGTCAAATTATTGACTTGAACATCCCACAAGGTTGGGCTAAAAGATTCATGGTCAATATTGCAAAAGGGAATATCAAAAAGACCTTGTCACCAAAAAGATATGATTCCTATTTTGTGGTTAATGATAGCTTATTTTCTTACTATATTAAAGAACAATTGATATGTGATAATAGTTGTTCTGGTTATATCTATTTGGTAGATAATAATGGAAAAGTTAGATGGGGAACCAGTGGTTACGCCGATGATAAAGAGAAGTCTTTACTATATAAATGTTTGCTTGGAATCTCCAAAGAGTTATAAGATGATAGAATGTTTGTAAATAGATGGCTATTACCCGGCCCGTCATATAACTCTTAAAACGTGAGATGCATTTTTTTTTTCTTTAGCATCTTTAACTACAAAATTATTATAAATGTATGTATTAAAGAAGTAGCAGATTTGATCAATTAACTGATGAACTTTGAATTGGGAATCTCTCTGACAATCCAAAAACAAACTACTGGAGAAAATTATTTTGAATTCTAACTGAACTTTGATCAATCCTTTTCATTATATCTTGTTGGATTAATACTAACTGTTTAAGAAATTCAACACAATTAGTAACTGTATATCATATACTCTTTTATTAAATATAGTATTACAATCTACAATGTGATATTGGAGGTTGTTGCTGGAGAGGTATTACACTTTCTAGAGTAGCTCAATATCTTCACTTTTTTGAACTTTAACTTCAAGGCGATGTTACTTTACGTTACACTCATGACATCAAAATCCATGTCAATTTTAATAAGTGATTTCCAACACATGCCATCCAACAAGATCATAAACACACTCTGTATACTCTATTTACTTTGTATGTTAAACTATTGTAGTAACCAACTGAGCTAGGGCTACAGCCCACGTATTTATCCACACACTACCGGTGATGTTGTACTATTGAGAAAAAATAATTTTTCAGTTTTTTTTTTTCACTTTAACATTACAAGTAATCATGTCTGCTCCAATTAACAAAGAAAAAGTTCAAGAACAAGAACAAGAAATCCACAAGATCAGAATCACCTTAACTTCCACCAAAGTTAAACAATTAGAAAAGGTTTCAGCTAACATCATCAGAAATGCTGACCAATCTAAAATTGTCAAAAAAGGACCAGTTAGAATGCCAACCAAGGTTTTAAAGATCACCACTAGAAAAACTCCAAATGGTGAAGGTTCTAAGACTTGGGATACTTTTGAAATGAGAATTCACAAGAGAGTTATTGACTTACAAGCTCCAGCTTCTATTGTCAAGAGAATCACTCAAATCACCATTGAACCAGGTGTAGATGTCGAAGTCACCATTGCTGCTTAAGCATGGTTACTTTTCTACCACGGTACTAAGAGGATTATATATCATTGATATACCATCCAAGCTGGAATCAATTTATTGATTCGTCTTTTGTTTATGCTCTAGGTTATTTCATGTAATTTACTTGTATTATATTATGCTAATAACTATCAGGATAAATAAAATGATTGGTTTTGGATGTTATTTCTAAGTTTTATAGTTTTTATAGTCAATAGAAATTTCACATCTGACAAGGTTGGAATTATTTTGTTTAAAGTGCGACATTTTATTTTTACTTTAAAAACCCCTTGGCTTAAGACAAATGGTTTATGTTCTATCTGTCAGGCCCAGACTTTGCTATGTCGCTCAACGACTGGCCAAATGTGGTAGTAGGATGATCTCATCATCATCATCTCCCAGATTGATCAGAGCTTCAACTCCTTTAGCAGATGCTGCAATTGAAGCAAAAAATCATATAAAAAATAGCAATAAACACTTGAAGAAAAGGAATGCTGCTTTAATTTCTGGGTTTATAATTGTTGGAGGCTACATTGCATTTGATCAATCTAATTACTTCAACTCAGATACAATTCCTTCAACGGGGGCTACATCCAAATTATTCTCGAGATCTTCCCTGTCTGCTGATGATAAGAAGTTGTATTCAATATCCAACTCATCTATCAGTAAGAATTATAGCCTTGGTTATCAACTGCACAAAGAAGGAATATATATGTTAAATGACGAACAGGTTAGCGCCAAATTGAGACAATTTGAAGAAAGTTATTTCGTCAACAGAGGTAAGGGTGTCACTAGATATGACGTTTGTCAATTAGCATCCAATTCACCAATTGAAGATGATAGAGCTGAAGAAATTGTACAAGTACCTATTTTAAAAGATAACAATATCAAAACTACTACTGATTGGATGTTTTTCGGGGTATTTGATGGACATGGAGGATGGAATACTAGTAGTAAATTGAGAGATCAATTGATTAGTTATGTCATCGCTGAGTTTGGATCAATTTTTAAACCAGCAAATGAAGATAATCTCAGATATGTTCCTAATGGTGCTACTATTGATCAAGCAATCAAAAATGGGTTTTTAAAGTTGGACCATGAAATTGTTAATAAAAATATGGAAAAATTACTTAATGAGAATAATAAGACTAAGGCAGCCGAATTATTGATGCCTGCTTTATCTGGATCATGTGCATTATTGTCATTTTATGATACCAACTCTCAGATGTTAAAAGTGGCAGTTACTGGTGACTCAAGAGCCATATTAGGATCATTTAAAGATAATCGTTGGACAGTCAGACAATTGAGTATCGATCAGACCGGTTCCAATCCAACTGAAGTTGCTAGACTTATTAGTGAACATCCAGATGAAGCTAATGTAGTAAGAAATGGAAGGGTCTTGGGATCTTTAGAACCTACGAGAGCATTTGGGGATTGTAGATATAAACTTCCTGCTTCAATTCAACAAACTGTTTATAAACAATTCTTTGGTAAGAAGTTACCACACAATTTGAAGTCACCTCCATATGTTACGGCTGAACCAGTTCTCACCACTACCAAAGTTAACCCAGATCAGAATGATTTCTTAGTTATGGCATCCGATGGATTATATGAAATGTTATCCAACGAAGAAATCGTAGGGTTAGTAGTTAAATGGATGGAAAAGGAAAAAATGATTAAACCAAAGCAATCTTTTTGGAATTACTTCGGATCAAATGAAAATAAATTACCAGAGGTTCAAGATATAACAAACGACAAAACATCAAAAAAGCCATTTAGGAAAACACGGCCCTTGACAGGTAATAATTACACGTTAGACGATAAAAACGTGTCCACTCATTTGATCAGAAATGCTTTATCAAATGGTGGATCTAAAGAACAAACTTCTATGTTAATTTCAATTCCAAGTCCTACTTCTAGAAGATATAGAGATGATTTAACTGTTACCGTTGTTTTCTTCGGAAATGATCCCAAAGGTGAAAATGATAACGGAAAGCTTGAAATTAATACCACAGCTACAGCTGGTGGTCTTGATTCTTCAAAACCAAAGCTTTAAACCAGAACTTCATCTAGTATTTATAAATCTTTTTATATATATTTTTCAATTATTGTAAGGACTTCTCAAAAAAAAAAACTCGCATTCAACACTATTGGAAATGGTTCACAATGAAACCAATAGCAAGTACGACCCGTTGTGGTATGAGAAGGAGCTCCTAGAGCCCAACAATGAGTTGGCTTGGGAGATTCTTGACCTTTTAGATAATGATGAAACTGAGGATTTAAGTCAATTTTTCAATCACCTTTTCACTACACCTTCTACTACAGGAAGAACATCATTCAGATTCAAGAGATCAGGAATTGAAGGGAAAATCGATAACTATGAGGAAGTTGTAAATATAAATAAGTTGGATAACGCTACTTCCACCAACTCCTTGTCATTCAATAGGAAGTTCACTTCAAAGAGTGATGCAGTAAAGGGGAAGACAAGTTATTTGCCATTTCAGCCAGGTGGATTAATTGATAGCAGCAGTCGGATACACTCAAAAGATGAGACAGCATTTTTACATAAAGATGATAATGGATTGTTTGACATTCCACAGGGTTTCACCAGGGGCTTACAATTGGGGGGTGAATCTAGTTCGAATGTAATTAGAGAACTTGAAGAGGTAAGCCACGAGGAACAAGAAGAAGACAACCAACCAACTAAATTTGACGAAATAGTACAAAATTACACACCGGAGGTCATAGAAGAGCCTTCGAAATCATCATTAACAGTTGACACAGAAGAAATCGATGGATTGGTATCTATTGATTACGCAGCAATACGTAATAACATTGCTCAAGAGAAGGAATTTAAACGAGATTGGGCACATGTTGTCGATTTGAACCATAGTATTGAGAATTTTGAGGACGTTGTACCTAATATGGCAAGAAAATGGCCTTTTGAGTTGGATACTTTCCAACAGGAGGCAGTTTATCATCTAGAACAGGGTGATTCTGTATTCGTGGCTGCCCATACGTCAGCTGGTAAAACTGTTGTAGCAGAATATGCAATTGCTATGGCAAGCAGAAATATGACTAAAGCTATTTATACTTCTCCTATTAAAGCACTTTCAAATCAAAAATTTAGAGATTTTAAAGAAACTTTCAAAGATGTTGATGTCGGGTTAATTACAGGAGACGTTCAAATCAATCCTGAAGCAAACTGTTTGATTATGACTACTGAAATTTTGAGATCCATGTTATATAGAGGGGCGGATCTTATTAGAGATGTAGAGTTTGTCATTTTTGATGAAGTTCATTACGTGAATGACATAGATAGAGGTGTCGTTTGGGAAGAAGTAATTATTATGTTACCGGATCATGTTAAATACATTCTTTTGTCCGCTACAGTTCCAAATACGTTTGAATTCGCCAATTGGGTGGGAAGAACTAAACAGAAGGATATCTATGTTATCTCTACACCCAAAAGACCTGTTCCTTTGGAAATATCTATTTGGGCTAAAGGTGAACTATATAAAGTTATCGATGCAACTAGAAAGTTTCTGGAAACAGAATTCAAAAAACATAAATTAGCATTGGAAGGTTCTGGTAAGAAAAAAGCACCAAGTATTACTGAAGGCTCTGGGTCAAGAGGTGGTCCAGGAGGAACTGCTCGTGGTGGGAATCGCCTGGCCACTCGAGGTGGTAGAGGCAACTTTCAAAGGGGACCTGGTAGAGATGGTCCTAATAAAAACACATGGCATACTTTAGTACTGTATTTGAGAAAGAATAACCTTTTACCAGCAGTCATTTTTGTATTTTCTAAGAAAAGATGTGAAGAATATGCAGAGACATTAAGAGGAATTGATTTCTGTACATCCAAAGAAAAATCTGAAATTCATATGTTTATTGATAGAGCAATTTCTAGATTAAAAAAAGAAGATAGAGAGTTGCCACAAATTCTTAAAATTAGAGATATGTTAAGTCGTGGTATAGCTGTGCATCATGGAGGATTATTACCGATTGTCAAAGAGTGTATTGAAATTTTATTTGCAAAGACATTAGTAAAGGTTTTATTCGCAACTGAAACATTTGCTATGGGATTGAATCTTCCAACAAGAACAGTTGTTTTCAATCAATTAAGAAAACATGACGGGGTGAAGTTCAGAAATCTTTTACCTGGTGAGTTTACTCAAATGAGTGGTAGAGCTGGTAGAAGAGGGTTAGATCCTACTGGTACAGTCATTGTAATGTCATACAATGAGCCATTAAGCATGGGAGATTTTAAAGAGGTGACTTTAGGAACTCCAACAAAACTTGTATCTCAATTTAGATTGACTTATAATATGATTTTGAACCTTTTAAGAATTGAAGCGTTAAGAGTGGAAGAAATGATAAAGCACTCATTCAGTGAAAATTCAACTCAAACTCTACTTCCAGAACATCAAGAAACAATTACTAAATTAAAAGATGAATTAGCAAAATATGAAGTGGAAGATTGTGACTCCTGTCATTTACAAACATCTTTTACACTTTTTGAACAAATAAGAAAATATGAACAGTTGACTGGAAAATTAGCAGAGGAAGCACAGAAACTGCCTGCATTAAGAACAACCATGCTAAGAGCAGGAAGAATGATTTGTTACAGAGATAAAGACTTTATAACTAAAGTAGGATTTATTGTTAGATCTGATAGTGCTAGTAATTGCCTTTTAGTTTTGTCCTTCAATCATGGTGAAGCATATATGAAGAATGTTGCCAATTTGAAGATCCCTTATATTCCAGTTAAAGCATTCTTAAGTCCATTCAAGAAGATTAAATATTGTGGTGAATTGAAAGTGGATATTGTACAATTCGAAGATGTCAGTTTTATAACAAGGTATTGCTTGAAGGCCAACATTAAAGATATTCTCCAAAATAACCCTCAAGCTATTAATGAAGCTCATGATCAAATTACTACTATATTGAAATTTATTACAAAGTGGGATGAAGTCTCATTAACAAGAGTGAACCAATTATCTCTTTATGAAATATTCGAAACACATCGGAATTTATTGAACGAAATTTCCAATAACCAAGATTTATACTGTCCTAATTTTAAAGTTCATTTCATGCAATATTTAGGTAAAGATAATATTGAAAGCAAGATATCATCATTACAAAATTTAATATCAGACGAAAACCTTGAATTATTACCAGATTATGAACAACGTCTTACAGTTCTTAGACACTATCAATTCATAGATGATCAGCATAACGTTTTATTAAAAGGACGGGTAGCTTGTGAAATTAATTCCGGTTGGGAATTGGTCATCACAGAATTAGTATTAGATAACTTCTTGGGTGATTTCGAACCTGAAGAGATTGTTGCACTTTTATCATGTTTCATTTATGAAGGAAGAACTAACGATGAAGAGGATCCACCAATGACACCACGGTTAGAAAAGGGTAAGAATAAGATCTTGGATATTGTGGATGATTTGAATAAAGTTTTTATTGAACATAGAGTCAATTTAACATCAGAAGAAGAGGAGTTTGTTACTAGAAAGAGGTTTGCATTGATGAATGTTGTTTATGAATGGGCTAGAGGTCTTCTGTTTAATGAAATTATGGCTATTAGTTTGGAAGCAGAAGGAACTATTGTTAGAGTTATTACCAGATTGGATGAAGTTTGTAGAGAAGTTAAAAATGCTGCATTGATTATTGGTGATTCTACTTTACATTCCAAAATGTCTGAAGCTCAAGAGAAAATCAAAAGAGATATCGTTTTTTGTGGATCTCTTTATTTATAATCATTAAATTCATTAAATATCTATATACAAGGAATGCATTATTATTGTACCATTTTTTTTTTCTTATTGTCTTTGTTCACTAATTCTCTGTGAAATATGTTGAATGATCCCTGAGTTACCATTAAATACTCTTGGTACCAAATACTCTTCCACCACTCGTTCTTTGCCATATTTCAATACAAGTATTCCTAATAATGTATAGAAACAACCAATTGAAGTAGCATCTCTTATGGTTTCGTTAATCTCTTTTGTTTCAGACTCTTCTGTCGAAATTCTTCCTGCTCCACAGTAAGGAATAATAAGATCATAAATTAAAATTCCCTTCATGTACAAGGGCAAAATGACCTTGTCATCTCCAAGTTGCTTTAAAAGATCTTCTAGATCTTCAGATGGGGTTGATAAATGTTGAACATCACTAAATAGTAATAATGAATCTCTAGTTGTCTTATAGACACTTTCACCTAACTTACGGAATTGCCATCCTTCGTATATAACCTTGGAATCTTCTAATTTCGTTCTTGAATCAGACAATCCACATAGTATACAAATGGCTTCTTCTGACAGAATAGTGAAATCGGATCCCACAATTTGTTTAAGTTTCTCTACTCTATGATTAAGCAACCTTTCCGCCTTAAAATTGCTATCTTCTAGTGCCTGTTTTATTCGGCTATGTTTCATGTGCTTGGGATCACGCCGTACATCAATAGGCTCTTCAGTTAAAGCTCTTGCAAACAATGCTATTGGCTTGGGATTTCCAGTTATATGATGATGAGAAGCCTCATATAAATCCCTCGACAGTGGAATGAGAAGTTCAGATTTAGAAAGGAATCGTACCGCCTGTAGCGTTCGAATCCTTCCGCTTAATTTCATATATCTTAACATGAAATGAACCAGTAAACTTCTCTGGTAAATTCTTGCCAACAACAAAGGTGTATTGAAAAACTTCGATGAGTTTATTGCGACAAATATATTTTATAATCATCTGTAGATGAGTAGTAAAAGTGCAAAGAGTAAGAAGACAAGTACTGGGGCAGCGACGCTGGAACCGCCAGCAAAGAAGCTAAAGATACCCAAGGCCTTTATAATGAGGCCTTCAACGGTGAGTAACATGAAATCAATCTCAAAAGCTTACATTAATAGTGAAGTACTCGAAGCGTTAGAATTGAAGAATGGTGACTTAATTTATATTTATAAAATGGATTCTACTGAGTCAGGAGTTCTATTGACAGTTCACAGTGATCCAGAGGTTGATGAAACAGATGTGATACGAATGTGTAGTAATATGAGGAATATGGCAGGATTTTTATTAGGAGATAGAGTACAGTTTAAGAAGCATATGAAACCACCACAATTCTGTCAGTCCGTGACAGTATATAAGTCCCAAGATGGGGATTTAGATTTATTGAATAAGAAGTTAGATAGGGCGCTTCAAGACATTGGTCTTATATCTCCTGGATTATCAGTGGATCTTGAAATTAAGGAGGAAACCTTTACTGTTACCATAATTGATATTCAACAATCCCTTGAAACTTCACTTGACAAACTCAGTCTTAATGGTACTTCAAATACCATTACCCCAACATATATTTACAGCAAAGGAGCCAGCATTGAATTTACGACGACACAATCATCTGTTGATTCAACAAAATACAGTAACTTCCAAAATCGAATTAATTTTGATCAAGTAGGAGGATTGGGGAAACAAATTAAATTACTTCAATCCACTATAGAGGTACCACTTCATAATCCACAATTATTTTCTGAATTTGGTATTTCTCCTCCTAGAGGTATTTTATTACATGGGCCTCCTGGAACTGGTAAAACAATGTTACTTAAATGTGTTGCACAGAATATTGATGCTCATGTTCTTTCAGTTAATGGTCCATCAATTGTATCTAAATACTTAGGAGAGACTGAAAATGCCATCAGGGATATTTTCATGGAAGCAAGAAAGTATCAACCATCAATAATATTCATGGATGAAGTAGATTCCTTGGTTCCTAGTAGGAATTCTGATGATAGCGGTGAAACAGAAAGTAGAGTGGTAGCAACTCTATTGACTATGATGGATGGAATGAATGATAGTGGTCGTGTTGTTGTTGTGGGTGCCACTAATAGACCTAACTCTATAGATTCAGCTTTAAGAAGACCAGGTAGATTTGATCAAGAAGTGGAAATTGGAATTCCTGATGTTGATGATAGATTTGAAATCCTTACAAAGCTTATAGGGAAGATGAACAAAAGTAAATGTGATCTAAGCGAGTCTGAAATTAAAGATGTATCTTCTAAAACTCATGGTTATGTTGGTGCTGATTTATCTGCCTTATGTAGAGAGTCGGTTATGAAAGCTATTAATCGAGGCCTTGAAGATGGTGTTACACAATCTGTAATCAAGTTGACTTATGATGATATGATCAAATCACTTCCAGAGATTAGACCATCTGCTATGAGAGAGATCTTTTTGGAAATGCCAAAAGTATATTGGAGTGATATTGGTGGACAACATGAGTTAAAACGCAAATTAGTGGAAGTAGTTCAATTACCTTTACAAGCAGCTGAGACATTCAATAAACTTGGTGTTCTGGCTCCTAAAGGTGTGTTGCTTTATGGACCTCCTGGTTGTTCTAAAACATTGACAGCCAAAGCCTTAGCTACCGAATCTGGTTTAAATTTTTTGGCTGTTAAAGGTCCCGAAATCTTCAACAAATATGTTGGTGAATCAGAGAGAGCCATAAGAGAAATTTTCAGAAAGGCAAGAGCTGCTTCACCATCAATTATATTCTTTGATGAAATTGATGCTATATCAGGTGATAGAGAATCTGCAAATACTAGCGCAGCACAACAAGTATTAACATCTTTATTGAATGAAATTGATGGAGTTGAAGAATTAAAAGGTGTTGTAATTGTTGGTGCTACTAATAGACCCACAGAAATTGATCCAGCTTTGCTTAGACCTGGAAGACTTGATAGACATATTTATGTTGGTCCACCAGATTTTGAAGCAAGATTGGAAATTCTTAAAAAGTGCTGTCGTAAATTTAATCTACAACAAGATGTTGATTTTAACGAACTAGCAACTGCCACAGAAGGCTGCTCTGGAGCCGAAGTGACTTTATTGTGTCAGGAATCAGGACTTGCTGCCATAATGGAAGATAATAATGCATCTGCTGTACATAAGAAGCATTTCAACCATGCTCTTAAAGGTATTTCCAAAGGTATAACTCAAGATATGCTTCAATATTACGTTGAATTTTCCAAAAGAAGTGGCTTAACTATCTAATTGAAGATAAATATATATTATTAACTCCTTGTATAAACTAATAGAAACATCACAATACAGTACTTTACTGTTGTTTGCATCCTTCTTCCAATTCTTTCTCAAAATCTTTAGGTAAATCTTTATCAGAAAAGTTCATATCACCAGCACCACCCATTCCACCTAAACCGGCACCACCAAAACCGGGGAAATCACTAGCATCTCCAACCAAATCTGATGGTGGTTGACCAAGTTCTTGAAGTGATTCTAAAAGTGTATTAACTTTCTCCCTTTGCTCTTTATCCTCATCATTGTAAGTACTACTTTCGAATAAAAGTATAATTTCATTTGTTATGTGATATTGCTTGGTGTAATTAGCATGTTGATCTTCCGGTATTGATCCTTTTTTCTCTTTCAAATAATCTGGAAATTTAGTATTCAAATCCTTAATTGGTTCGTATAATACTTCTTTTGAAGATAGTTGCTCTAACATATCAACTAATAACTTGGACATATCCAAGTTGCCACCCTCACCACCTCCTAATCCAGATAACAATTGCGTAAGCATATCCTCCGGATTAGCAGCATTTTGATCATTCTTTATCTGTTCATCAATGTTCTTACCCGACGATTTTAATCTTTCCATTGTATCCTTCATGATATTATCAAAGTCTTTAGGATCTTTGGCTGTTTCGTTCGATCCTTCTTCTTTTAAATTCTTTAATAACTCTTCAAATTGACCTTTTGTTTCAGGATCCTGAATATTTAAATCTTTAATTAAGTCTTGTAAGTTATTTAACTCATCATTTATTGGTTCAATAACCTTTTTATCTTTAGGGGTTTCTTTGGGCTCTGTAACAGTTGATCCAGGTGGTTTGTTAAGTATATCAACATTGAAATCATCCAACAAATCATCCAAATCATCTAAGTCATCTTCATTTGTTTCAGTTGTGGTTTTATCTAGTTCTTCTTTAGACATATTTTACGCTAACAAATTTAAAAGAATTTGTCCGTGAATTTAGTGCGATTGTGGGGTGTTTAGTGCGATCCGTGGGACGATGATGAGTGAAACTTGGTCTCTCAACGAGAGATTGAATTTGCCAACCAATGTACTTGAATACACTCATAATAATTTAGATATTAACATACCATACCGACCTTACTAAAGAAAAAACTGATGCTATGATAGCAGTTTGATCAGTGAAGACGGGATATTTTATGTCTATAGAAAGAGCCTAATATGGATTAGATAAGAGAACTTTTCTCTTCAAATCTACAGGGAAATCACCTTTTATAATTAATAGGTGTCACTGTCAATTGTTCCTATGGATAAATTCAAACTGTAAAAAGCTTAAGATAATACATTTCTCTCTGCTCAGTGGGGTCATTTATGGAAGTGAGAAACTGCCGTTGGCAAACACTTCAATGAAAGTTTTGTTGTCAATTTATTATCATTTTTATCATTTTCAATCGCGATTGGAAAATTTTTAGTTTTAAACAAACATGTCCTTGGCCAAGATAAGGTTACAAGAAGAAAGAAAAAGATGGAGGAGGGATCATCCTTTTGGATTCTTTGCAAAGCCAGAAAAAGCACCTGATGGTTCATTAGATTTGACTGTATGGAAGGCAGGAATTCCTGGAAAAGATGGCACTGATTGGTCTGAAGGAACTTATCCCATCACCATTACATTCCCAGATGAATATCCTTCTAAACCACCTAAAATCAAATTCCCTGCTGGGTTCTATCACCCAAATGTATATCCCAGTGGAACCATTTGTTTATCGATCTTAAATGAGGAACAGGATTGGAGACCCGCCATTACTTTAAAACAAATTGTTTTGGGTATACAAGAATTATTAGATAATCCTAATCCTGATTCTCCAGCACAAGAACCTGCTTGGAGGGCATTTTCAAAAGATAAGGTGACATATGATAAAAAAATCAAAGAGCAAGCCAAAAGGTTTGCAAATTATCTGATAAATTAAAGTATTTGATAATTTAACAAATTAGCTTACTGATGCGTAATTTAAAGCTAAATCAATGTATAATATATAAATAGTGGATGCATAAATGTACAATTACCTGTGAAGAAAAATAGATGAATAGATACTGTAATATTGAATTATATACTGTTAATTTACCTTATTTTTTAACTTCATCTCCTTTTATAAGATCTCTACTTTTGGAGGAAACGGCATTAACACTTTCACCTAATTGTGAAGTTCCTTTCTCCTTATACGTACTAACAGCAGGAATATCGGCTTTGATTCTACTCACTAATGTGGAATATGCCCTTGGTTCTAATTTTATCAATGTGTGTAATGGAATCGACATCCATGGTGATTCTTCTTGTGGAACATTCATAAAATATGCATAAATACATCTTAGAACTGCTTGATGAGTAATGATTAAAATATTCTCTTGCCTTTCCAATTCCATAATGATAGGTTCCAATCTTATGACTATATCACGATATGATTCTCCACCTCGATATCTATATTCATATTTATTATCATCTCTTGCTTTGAAATCTTCAGGAAATTTTTGTTCAATCTCTTCATATGTCATTCCATCACACTCACCGGCATCGAGTTCATCCAAAGCTTTCCATTGTAATTTCTTTTTATATGGTAAAAATGATGCAGTTTGTTGAGTTCTTTTTAATGTAGAAGTCCAAACAGTTAAATTTGTATTTTCAGCTTCAGGTCCTAATGATTTTAATACAAGTTCGGGTAATTTTTTGGCATATTTCCAACCTCTCTCTGAAAGATTAGCATCACCTCCAATTTGTCCAGTTAAATTATATTCTGATTCCCCATGTCTTGATAACCAAATACTTCGTGGTTTAATGTGCAAATTCATAACATAATAAACGATTCTCGATTCCAAGTAACTTTCAATTCTATTTAATATTACTTGGGTGTTAACATTAACAAGCTTAATAAAACTCCAATCTTTATCTTGTTCTGGTTCCAATGTCTCATAGGTTTCTTCATAAAATTTTATACGTTTCAAAAAATCAGAAATAGCAAAATCAGATGGCTTATTTATATAATCAGGGGAAGATGTCTTAACATCCAAGATATTTTGCTTGATTAATTCATCATCATCACACCAACTTTCTAAAAATAAAGGTTCGATATAATTCTCTCTGCAAATTTTTAAAATCTTTTCTCTTCTGCTTCTGGTGGAGTTGGTAGCATCCAATATACCAACTACACCATTTTCATCCATAAACCAATTCATCATATCTTTCACTGCACCTTCAACAGCCTGTTGTCTAAACATTTGGCCTTCTTTATTATCAGGAGCGAAAAATGTAGCATCAGAATCTGCTCCAGTACCTGAAGCAAGTTTCCTTCTATAAGTTCCAACATTGAAACATTTAGATTTGATAGAAAGCCATGATAAATATCTTACAATCTTCTGAGCAATTAATGATTTTCCTCTGGCTGGTAATCCAACCATTACCACACAAACTCTTACGTTTTCCACATGAGATATTGAATAAACTGGCATGATTATTATTTTAAGGACTATCGCAAGTACAATAACTCAATAGGTATATTTATAAAAGACTTCCTATTTTATTCTACCAGTAACAGTTAATGAATGTACTTTGTAAAAATATCTCGTCTCTATCAATAGATTCGTAATAATAAGCTAGTTTATCTCTCCTTAAACTATAAGCGGAAATGTACTGTTTAGTATTAATGAGTTTTTCTGTTCAAAAACTCGCTTCTCACGATAATCCAAACAATTGTACTAAAATATTCAATTGATTTTTAGATGACTCTACCAACTATTTGACTACTATATATATTACTTTTTCAAAATTTATATATGAGGTAACAGCTGCTTCTAAGAAATAAAAAAGTTGCCCCATTTTTTCAGATAGTTTAAACAAAGTCTTAAAAGGGGTCCTTGCATGTTCAAAATTTCCCCATGAAAAATGACAGGAGACGACATTTTACAAGAATGTCGCAATATGATCTTATGATCATGGAGAAATAAAGGTCACATGATGGCAAATATACGTCAACGGACACGACTATCCAAATAATCCCGACATTATACGGTTCATTGACGACATAAGTCGCGAGGCATTTTACAATCTCTATCGAAAAAAAGCTAAAATTGTCCTTCAATTAATTAAACCATGTCCATGAAGAAATTATTAGGACGCCATAAGAGAGGTGATAATTCAGAACAAGTGCCTTTCCACAATATCCCGGAGTCCTCCGCAGGCGTCTCCAGTCCTAGCAGAAAAAGTGTAAGCACAGTGGGATCAAAAGATTCCATTGATGAAGTAGAAATGTTTGACGATAAGATACAAAATGATCAAAACTTGAATTTAAACCCTTCGATTCTGAATTCTATCCCCCAAAAGAAGGCTGCTCCATCTGTTTTCACTAGAGATTCTAGTAAACTTGATAAATCCATATTTTCTGGTGGTAGAACTATGTCTACTAATCAATCCTCATATTACTCAAAGAATTCCAGATCTACCAAACTGAATTTGACTAAATCACTTGAGTATGGCGGTCAAAGATTGCAAATTCTTGAAGCTCAAGAAGAATCTAAAGAAGATAATCCTGTTGTTTCTATTAATGAAAGGCTTCGTCATTTAAGTGATGATATGTTGTTTGCGATGCATCAATATTCTAATTCTGCTTCTAATTTGACTTCTGCTGTTATCAACATTATTGACTTGTTGAAAAATTTTAGCGGATTTATCGAAAAGTTATCTGAAACTTCAGAATCTAATCAATCGTGGGACTTCAATACATATAATAATTCTCATTTAAGGAAAATCATGAAGGTTTATCTTAATCTTTATGATAATTTACTACAAGATGATGTTTATATTAAATTGAAGTTATTATTGGTTCGTAATTTCAATGAGTTTTCTTGCACCTTAAATACCAGAAATAAAAGGGCAAGTATTCAAACTGCAACCAATATTGTAAAGCCTCAAAATTATTCCATTGGATGCAATAACCAAGAAAGCTTACCAAATGAAGAAGTACTTGTCAATATTATAAACAAAATGGCATCTTCTTCTGTCAAAATTAAAGAACAAAATGGTTCTTTTATTGCACCAATCGTAAGAGGTATTTCCAAAACAATGAATATTTTAACTCTTTATTTTGGTTACCCGAATCCAACTGACTATCACTTGAAATTAACCCAGACTTTGCACGATTTATATGATGATATTCATGTAATAGTGGTTAAAAATCAAATAGACTTGGCTGCTACCACTTCTTTACCACCTCCAAATATTGGATCTTCGATTCCTTCTAGCCCTACTAGTCTTAAAGTTCCAGGACAACCTGCTGTTCAAAAGTTTAAATTACCATTTAGAGTACCTACTGATGTATCAAAGCCACCAATGTCTTTGTCAATCTCCATTGAAAATGCATCTAGAACTTCAGGTACTGTTGGAGGTTTTATTTATCCTATGATTGATTTGGATAAACAACCCCATTTAGAGTCATATGCTAATTCTAAATTTGCAATTTCTTGTGGTCATGTTTGTCTTAACAATAATGGAAACGACACAGAGTACCCACATGTATCTGCTCCGTCTAGTGTGTTGATTTCTTTATATAAAAAAGCATTGATTCAACAATATGAAAAGTTATCTCAAAATGATGACAATAGTACCATGTTAGATGCCAAAGTAGCATACGGATCTGTCTTAAAACAAGTTGACCATATGTTGCCTCTTAAGAGAGTCAAATTAAAGAATAGCAAAACTAAAGAAGAGTATTACGAGACCAGAAACTTGCCAATCCACAGATTTGGTCAAATCATTTGGGGAGAAAGATGTTTACTGGCTATAAAAGATTCTAATGAAAAGAAATTATCAGATATTGCAATTATCAAAGTGAATAAAAATTTAACTTGTGATCAAAACTTTTTGGGTGATGATATTGCTTTCAATGAATTTGATCCTGGCTTAATGTTTGATAATTTGTATGTGAGAAAAGTTATTGACTTGAATAGACAGGCAGCAAGTGTTGAAGCCGGTCTCGATCTTAACGTTGATACAGTAGATGATGAATTACCAACTGGAAAAAATAACAATGCAGGTTTACCTGTTTTCAAGTATGGTTCCACCACTAAATTCACCCAAGGTAATTTGAATGGTATTAAATTGGTCTATTGGTTAGATGGTGCTATTCATTCATCCGAATTCGTAATCAACTCAATTGACAATAATTCTGCTTTTGCTGCTGGCGGTGATAGTGGTTCATGGATCTTGACTAAATTAGAAGACTGTAATACTGTAAGTGAATCAAAGGGATTAGGTGTTTTGGGTATGCTACATTCCTATGATGGAGAATTCAGACAATTTGGACTCTTTACTCCAATGGCTGAAATCTTAACTAGATTGGAAGAAGTAACTAAGATTAAATGGGGAGTTGTAGGAGTTGCCGAAAAAGGTGATAAAGCATCCAATAGTGTAGATTCTGAATCTGAACTTGAAAGTGTTTCTGGTATGAGTGATACTGAAAGTGAAAAAGATTTCGATGGAGCCAATCCTCCAGAGATTGATTAATAGATAATGTATAGATAAAATTTAAATGTTAATGTTACAAGGTTAAGCATTGCAATTTTAATGTGAGAGAGATTAGATATTGGAAATGTTATATATTGAAAACAATGAAAAAATGTGAAAACAATGAAAAATGTGAATGCAAACTATCTGGAACTGAAACTATGCAATAATGACTTTTTTAATATTAATTCTTGATTTAGATCTTTAATTGTAAAGCAATACAGTCTTGTGGAATGGCACCTGGTTGATAAGTAACAGCCCATTCGGATTCGGAGTATCTATAAGGATCATTGATGTTCTTACAAGCAGCTAAAGCATGAGTAGATCCATTGATTGCCAAATAGTCGTGATCAAATGAAAGTTCAATTGGTTCACCACCAGCAATAGAAAATTGGGCAATACCACCAGAAATGACAAATGGTAATTTCAAATCACCAGCTTCTTGATAAAGGGAAGATGTACTTTTATCAAAGTAGAATTCTCCACTATCTTCACCAATAAAGATGTAGTTGATACCAGCACCCTCGTGTTTGCCAGAAATTCCTTTGTTGTCGATTTCAGTACCTGGTGAAATAACTTGGAATTTTACTTCCTCATCACTTCTCTTTTGAGTTGGTGCGGCGTTAGCAACAGCTAAGATGGAAGTAGCAGCGGTGAAAATAGAAGCGAATTTCATTATAAATTGATTATTAGATTTGGATTGTTAACTTGAGTAATTGAATTATCAGTGAATGATAAGAATGAAAAATGAAGGTAAGTTCCTGTTACTTATATACTTTTTTCCCCAGACTATTGAGTTGATCACACTGGTGTGCATGTAATGACATCATTACGCAGATGCTAAAAAAAGCACTAAAATTTCAGGTCCCACTTAAGCGAATAGATTTCACCGAATGTCACACACAGTTTCATTGCTATTGTTGACTAACAAAAACCTAAATTATGATCATTTGTTTGCGGTATTTTGAACCTGGAAGTATTAATTATAGAAGTCAATAGTCGGGTTACGGGCTATCGGTATAATTGCGTTCCGTTTTTTAGCACCGGGTTAAAAATCATGACAATAGATTCAATGCAGTGTTTGGGTTTCTTCAATGTTAAATATCCCACTTATTCTATTATTAGTCGTACTTTGACGTACTACTGACGTTTTTATTTATTTTTATGCACCAAAATGCACCAACTCTCCGAGACATTCGGAAAACTTCTCAGAACTGCGATTTGTTGTATAATAACTTTTCATGTATAATAATTACTTCACAAGCTTATTTTGATTTTATTCTAATACTTTCTACATACAATTTCACTCATTTTGTTTGTATTGGATGAAACGACCCAAATTATTCCACGTTTCTTCCCCTCTGAATTTCAATGCTTTGAATTTATTTTTATCTATTTTCTTGTACATGTCTTTAACTTGTACCTCCAACACTTTCAATTTTTCATTGTAATGTTGTTGAACATAAATTTCATGATCATATGGATATGATTTGTCCCCAAAAATATCAAAAATTAAGTTAATACTTTCTAAGACCAACTCAATAGCATTTGGATTGGACTTATTGTTATTTGGTTGACTGTAAATATCAATAGTTTTTAGCAAAAACTCAGATATTTGAAACGTCACTGCTGTATTGTCTATTATAGGAGCAATGGACCCAAGGAAACCAATTATTGACAAATAATATTCAAAATTGTCACTATTGTCTACGTTTTGCTCGGTATTGTTAATAAATTGACTGCATTTTTCAATCAATTGGTTGATCATATCAACACTAATTTTAGATTTGATCTCAGGCCCTTGAGATTTTGCAATAGCCCAGAGAACACTTAAACAATCTTTTTGAGTGGTTTCATCTTCAGTTTTAGAAACTTCCATCACTAAATCCCAAATATTAGTTGATGCATTAAACCATTCCACAGGTAGACTCTCTGATGATAAAAATAACCATGATAAATTATTCAAGCAAACAATCAATTTGTCTGTAAGAAATATGATATCTTTATTCTCTTCACTGAATTTAATAAGTTCGATAATTGATGGCAAAATCACATTAAAGATAAGGTCCACAACTTCTTGTGAAATAATAACTGGCTCTTCAAAATTATCATTAATTGCCATGTATTCAAATATGGAAGTAGTCAAATCCACCACAATCTCTATACTTTGTAGATCCACCTTAGCTAATTCTTTTTCTGCATTGAACCCTCCAATTTGCTGATCGATGTCCTTATTGTTTTGTATTGGCTCATTGGCATTGTCTTGAGGTTTAAACCCATTTTTAATCTTTTCCAAATCTATGTTACTCATATTTTTAAAGAGCCTTGTCAAAATATTAAAAGCAACTTCATTTTTGTTATTATTCAAGTTCAAAACTTCATTAAAATGAAATTTGATACCTTCAACGTAACATTTACCTAATATATTAGACTGTTGGAATTCAGAGTTGGAAAATTCAATTATGTTTTCCAAAGAAAATTCTGAATTATGAAGTTTTTTAACAAATTCATCTGATTCACTGCAAAATTCATATATGAAGTCCAATAAAGTATTGTATAATTTGAAAGTCAACTTGCTAGTTTTGAGATTGAAGTTAATTAACTCTATAACAAACAATAAAACAGGGTCAAGTTTACTCAAAACGTTCTCAAAAAGATCATTGGAACCACTAGCAATTATAACAATTAATGACAAAATGTGTTCAGTAAAATCAAATAATAACTGTTTTTTAGATTTCTCATCTTCTTTCTGTTTTTTAGTCTGTTCTTTAGGGGCTTTTTCTTCTTGTAAGTACTGGAAAGATTGTTGAATCTTATTGAGGGAAGATTCTATGGTAACCCAAATGTTCGATCTCCAACAATATTTAATGATATCGTAGCCTTCATCGATAGCGATATTTCTCAACAAACCGAACGCTTCAACCACCAATTCATCATTGTTATCATTCAAACATTGTTCCATAACAATAGGAACGAGTCTTTCTTTCAATAACAACTTTCTCATTCTATTGTCTTCACATAAAACTGTGATAGCACTCAAGGCCATGGATCTATCATTGGGGCTAGATGACAGTAATTTCTGGATTAAAGGTAAGATTTTAGATTTCCGTGTAGCTTCATCCTTCTTGTTATCAACAGCGTTGGCTCTGTTACCTAAGGGGTTGAGCCTGGCTTTTTGGTTCTTCTTTCCTCTCTTTAACTTACCCATAGTTGACAATATTTTTTTTCTCAGATGAGAAGATCTTCTCATAGAGATGCGAGTGGGAAAGACCAAAGCTACAGGAAAGGCCTGATGTAGCATTAGGAATTATTGTTCTAAACTACAGTGTAATATATTGGATTTTTCTATTTACATGATATATATTTGACCTTTAAGTAATTTCCATTTATTTATCACTGATATCGCTTCTTTCGTTGATATCATCCATTGTCTGCTTCAAGTCTTGCTCGAATTTGTTGTTTTTTGTAGCCTCTACCTCTGGATGAATAGCTGCTCTTACACTTGCTTTTAAGTCATCCCATGATTGAGGTTGTTTCTCTAATTCTGGTGTCTCTATATCAGACCGCAATGCTCCATCTTTCTCTAGTTGTTCACTTGTATGTTAGTAAATCATTCCAAACCAGAATGTTAGTAAATACATACACAATAAGTGGTTTCCAGAACTTGATTCCCGCATACCAACTTACGGTTCCCACTAAGCAAATCGATAAAGCTTTAATTCCGTTGCCCGACATTATTGAAAAGTGTTTTTGTTGGAACGCGGATTAAAGCTTGTTGCAACCATCAAAGTAAATAGATTACAGTAGCAGCTATTAGTTCAGGCAACGAGGATACCATAACAAGAAGTATGTGTATCCGATTTTAAAGAGTAATTTTTGGTTTATTTGTTGCTGAATCAAATTGATTTATATACCATTCGATTATATTAAACATTCGATGAATCTGTGATTTTCACAGGTTGGACCAAAACATTAAGGCTTACCCCATTATTTTATACATCATTTACTTCCTAGATACTAAACATCCGTATGATAATGAAATAATATTTCCCAACTAAAATTATGATCAATTACCTCTAGAATATTCAATTTCTTCCATTGTTTAAATCCGGGTAATTTACTTTTGTTGATATAAAAATGAAAATTCCATCGCTTGATCTTTTTTTTTTCCTTTCCTTAATCAAAAAGTACAGGGAATATTTTGCCACGACGGGATAATGCAAATTGTCAAGTTATCACCGTTGCCATATTATAAATATAATTTCATTCCCGAGATTAAGGATTTCTCCCATTTGGAAGTTCGATAACCGTTGAGTCTCTTGAGTGAGGCGATGGATATTGAATGTCGATTAATGGGATATATTTGTAGAAAATAACCAACGTAGAAAGTATATGGAAAACTTGTACTACCCCAACTATAGACAAGAAAGTAACCGTTTTTTATTTCATAGTAGTAACGTAGTTGTACTTTAAACAATGCGTGTCGAGTGAAATATGGAGATTTTGTCTTATGTCAAACGAAAAGCACAACAAACCTTAGACATAGCTCATATTTTTCGTCTGATTACATTAAACCATCTGCCATAATGGTGATCTTGTCTCTCTCTTATCTTAATATTTATTGAGATATATAAGGAGTATATCAGTGAAATATATCCATTAAATTAATTATACACAGTAAGCCATTTTAAAATTACTTATAAAATTATGCAATACTTTTAATGTAATAGCTTAACGGAATTTGTTGAAACCAATGTCAGTAGCCTTTTCTCTGAAACATTGACGACAGATGTTTAAACCGTATTTTCTAATTAAACCGGAGTGGGAGGCACAGACTCTACATTGTCTTGAACCTTTACCGAAATTTCTTGGGTGGGAAAACCAAACAGATTCGTGAGCCATCTAAAGAAGTTAGTATAATGCTTAAGGAGATAGTTGTTGGACTTTGAAATTAATGATTCTGGTTGTTCTGGCTGCTTTTGAAAAACTAATAACCACTGTTTTTGGAACATGATCCATCTGGCCTGTTATTTTTTGTAGGTGTTCTTTGTGATGTACTGTGAGTGGGAGGATAGACTAATTCCATAACAAACCATATCATCATTCATAATCGTTGCTTCAGGAATATCAAACATACATTTACTTATTGAATTATTATTATAAATCTGGTGTTAATGAAAAATTTCTGAGAAGTATGAAAATTTGATATGAGAAAAAAAAAAGGTAGTCTATAACTCAAAACGCACTCCATCACAGTCACAGACAATAGGGTTGATGAAGCCCTATGACAATGCACGTGAATAATCAGAAAATTTATCTGAGATTTTGAGATGAGATGGATCTAACTTGATCTTACTATGGTACAAGCAGGACACTCCCATAGGGCCACTGTCAAGAAGGATCATAAGCCTTTCAAGACCAAACATTCCAGTAAGGGTCAATTAAAGAACCTTTTCAAAGGAAAGGTCGAAAAATCTTCAGGAAGTGGTAAGCAATTTAAGACCATGACTAAAATTGAAAGAAAGAACCAAGCCAAACAATTAAAGGAGAATAAGATTATGGAATCGAAATTGATCCGTAGAATCTTCGAGGGATCTCAAGGAGCAGAGAAGATTATCACTGTTATTCCATTAACTGATGATTTGGCTGCCAATGATATTGTTTCAACATTATTAAATTCAGTTAAAGAGCCAAATAATCCAGACTATACATTCAAGTCCCCTTCTGTTAATACTGTCACCGTTCAAAGATTCAGATCAAATTTAAAAATCATAATCCCAGACTCAAATGATTTATTGTCTATCTTGGATGCATCCAAGATATCTGATTATGTTATCTTTGGATTATCTGCAACGAAGGAAGTAGAAGTGAATTATGGTGAACAAATATTAAGAGCCGTCATTGCTCAAGGTATTGCATCAGTAATGGGGGTAATCCCAAACTTAGTGTCGGCATATCCCAAAAGAAATTTGCAATTGGACGTTAGACAATCTTTAACTTCATATTTCACTCATTTCTTTCCTAGCGAAGAGAAATTATTTGCATTACAAATCGAGTCAGAGTGTTTGAATTGTATAAGGAATATTTGTCAAAAGTTCCCTAAATCTGTCAAGTGGAGAGATACTAGAGGTTATATGGTTGCAGACAACGTTTATCAAGATTCGGAAGATATTTGTGTCATCGAAGGAATTGTTCGTGGTATTGGTTTTAGTTGCAATAACTTGATACATATTCCAGGAAAGGGTGATTTTCAAATTGATCATATTGAAAAAATGCTGAAAGGATTAAAGAGCGACATGGAAATGGCCGATATTGTAAGTCCTGATGAAAATCAAGAGACATTAGAAGAACTTAATCCTATAGAAGCTGAAATGGACGAAGATTGGGAAGGTTTCGATGAAGATGACTATGGTGATATTGGAATCCGTATGGATGGGAAGAGTTACTTTGAAGATGAAAGATCTGGTCCTCAAAGGAAAAGATTCAAAGTTCCACAAGGTACATCTGATTATCAAAGTAAATGGTTATTGGATGACGTTTTGGAAGGAGTTTCTGATGTTGAAAGTGCAGATGAAGGTGAAATTGAAGAGTTTATCCAAGATAATGACATGGATGGTATGAATGACTTTGATGACGATAATGATGCTATGACCGAAGGTTTCACTGATAATGCAGAATCAGAAATGTTTGTTGATTTATCCCCAGAAGAAGAAGAAAGGCAACTTCAAGAATTTAGATCAAGTATTAAAGAGGATCAAGAGTTCCCAGATGAAATCGAATTACATCCACAAGAATCAGCCAAAAAGGCTTTGAGTAAATACAGAGGTATCAAGTCATTAGCTAATTGTGATTGGGACTATGATGAATATGATGAAGAAGCCCCTCAAGAATGGTCTAGATTGTTAAGAATAGGTAACTATAAGACCACCAAGAACAAGGTTCTTAAAGATGCAATCAAAAACTCACAAGTCACCATTGGTACTAGAGTTAAAATATTCCTTAAAGCACCTGCAAGCATCATCAATGACTGGACGATCAAACCATACATCATTTATGGCTTATTAGACCATGAACATAAATTATCCGTTGTGAATTTCTCATTTGAAAACTGGGAAGATTTTGAAGAGTCCATTGCTTCAAATGATACTATAATTGCTCAATATGGTCCAAGAAGGCAAGTAATTAAACCTATTTTCAACCAAGCG
This sequence comes from Yamadazyma aaseri, assembly GCA_947297635.1. Lineage (NCBI taxonomy): Eukaryota > Fungi > Ascomycota > Pichiomycetes > Serinales > Debaryomycetaceae > Yamadazyma > Yamadazyma aaseri. Next base: position 1,219,840 of record CAMYTP010000009.1, on the reverse strand, counting down.
ACTAATAACTCCAATAATGTTCATAAATTAGAAAGGTTCCATCATGCAGGTACTGTTTCTATCGCTACTTGTATTGCACCAACCATGTTCTATAATGCACCAACCATTTTCTTTAGACAATTGGAAGATAAATCATTACAATTAATTGGCCAAGGTACTTTCTTGAACAGCGATCATACTAGAATCGTAGCTGAAAGAGCCATACTTACTGGACATCCGCTTAAGATCCATAAGAAAGTTGTTACTATTCGTTATATGTTCTTTAACCCTGAAGATATCAATTGGTTTAAAGCCGTCCCACTTTACACAACTTCGGGCAGAACTGGGTTCATTAAAGAAAGTTTGGGTACACATGGATATTTCAAAGCCAGTTTCGATGGCAAATTGACAGCTCAAGATGTAGTAGCCATGAACTTATATAAGAGAACATGGCCTCAATCTTCTATCATGTTTGATCAATAGATTAAAAATAGTTAATATAGCATTTGTAATATAGAATTAATGATTGCAAAACTTGATCTTGGTCATTGCGAATTTTTTTTTTCTTGATAAGAAAGTCATGGCTGAATTGTCAAGTTTTATGCCCCAAGGTTCTACTCCAGCAACTGCTTCTTTTACATGTAATACATGCGGAATCAAGTTTGTTGCTGCTGAAATGCAAAGAAAACATATGAAAACAGAATGGCATCGTTATAATTTAAAAAGAAGAGTGGCTCAATTACCATCCATCTCTTCAGAAGTATTCGCCCATAAGATCTTACAGCAACAACAGATAGCCAAAAATCAAGACGAAGTAGATGAATTTGGGTTTACTATCAAGAATGTTAAACAACTTAAGAATGAAAATAGAGGAAGGTCCATTTGGCAATCACTTGAACAATCAAACAATCGGGATGCAAGTCCTGCCTCAGTCATTAGTGAATTCTCTCAGTTTTCTTTAGGGGATACCGCTAGTCTAGGAGATATTGACTCTAATTTTGATACTGGGTCTGAATCTAACTTTACTGAAAGGTCAACTACCGATTTGGAATCTGATTTCACAACAGAGAATGAAGAAGATGAAGAAGCAAGTGATTCTGAATTAGAGTCTGTTGACGGATATATTGAAGTGATGCCAATAACATATTGCTTCTATTGTGGAGTCAATAATAAGGAAGTGGAGAGGAATGTTAGACATATGTCGAATATTCATGGACTTTACATCCCAGAGAGATCGTATTTACAAGATTTAGAAGGGTTATTGACATTTGTTAATGAAGTCATAACGATAGATAATGAGTGTTTAGTATGTGGATTTTTGGGAAAAAATCTAGAAAGTATAAGGCAGCATATGGAATCTAAAGGGCATTGTAAAATACCATATGAAACCAAATTAGAAAAAGAAACCATTGAAGAGTTTTACAACTTTGATGTAGGAAATGATAAAAAATCATCTTCTGGTAAGACAGTGGCTTTTAGTGATGTCGGAGATCAAGTGGTCATTCAAACAGTTGGTTCAGAAAGCAAACCAGCTACACCAGGTTCCAAAGTATTACCAACAGGTCTTGAAGTAGGACACAGATCAGCTTTTAAGTATTCGCATCCCCCAGCTTCTTTGGTAAGGTTAAGTAAAGATTCCCAAAAAGCAGTTGCTTTAGTTGACAGAAGATACGCACCTGGTCTTACGGCCAAAGTTGTGAGTAAACAAGAGAAACAAGGAAGAATACTAGAGTATAAAAGAAGAAACCTTGAGATTAGAAGAGCCGCTTCGGGTAAAACTAATTACATTGAGCATTTCCGTGATGAAATGCTCCAGTGAGTTCAACCATGTATATACTCTTAGCATAATAGACGATTTCATTGTGGGATTAATAATAGGAAACTCTTTTTCTCTATAATAATTGTGATCTTCAACTTTGGGATTGGCAATAGAATTTAATAGTTAAATTAAATGTCAACTTCCGATTAGCGCATTCTCTGAGTTTTTCCTGTGGCATAATCCTTATCAATTCCGCTTTTTGAATTTTCCTTCTATATTATATTCAAAGAGAGTTATGGCGACAGAAGAAAGGTTACATTTAGAACCAAGTAAATGGACTGATTCTACGCCAGGGGCCGCTGGGTTAATTGCTAGTGAGCTTATGGCTGAAGAGGAATTATTGATCCTGAAATCAAGATCTCGTGTAGACAATTATGAAGCCATAAATGAGAATTCTGTCCAAGCTATTAAATCAGCAGACGGACATCCTGATGATGGCTATGCAATCCATGGTAATGGTTTCTATATGATATGTGTGGCTATTTACCTGTCAGCATTTTTGTCGGCATTGGATGCTACTGTTGTTACTACCTTATTAACAGCCATAGCTTCCGATTTAAAACAAATCCCTAATATGAGTTGGCTTGCAACCGCTTATCTTCTCTCATCTGCTGCTTTTCAGCCATTATTTGGTAAAATCTCAGATATTTTTGGAAGGAAGGCTGTATTGCTTGCATGTTGTGTATTTTTCAGTGTTGGATGTATGATTTGTTCATTTAAATCGTTTGCTGCTGTTATCATTGGTAGATTCATTACTGGTATTGGAGGTTCTGGCTTCAATACTGTGGGGACAATCTCTATGTCTGATATTATCCCATTGAGAGATAGAGGTGTATATCAAGGCATTGCAAACTTAGCATTTCTGATTGGAGCAGCTTCTGGGGGTATACTTGGAGGTATAATCAATGATTTATTTGGTTGGAGGTACGTATTTAGTCTCCAAGTGCCGTTAGTGGTTATAATTGGGTTCATCTTTTTCTACTCGTTCAAATTACCCGATGGTTCACCAGGATTAGGGACTAAAGGGGATATCAAATCTAAGTTGAAAAGAGTGGATTTTTTAGGTTCTTTCTTTTTGGTACTGGCTTTAATTGCTCTTCTTTTGGCAGCTTCAATGGTCAATAGGTACTTTAGTTTTAAATCCGTGCAATTTTGTTCTATTTTGATCACTTCAATATTACTTTTTGGGGCTTTTATTCATGTTGAATTAAATATTGCACCGGAACCAATTCTTCCAATTACGTTGATGTCCGACAGGACAATTCTTGCTTCTTCTTTAACCAATTGGTTTGGAACAATGGCTTGTTTTACTTATTTATTTTATTATCCATTGTACTTAAATACCGTTGTACAATTAACTTCAAGTCAAGCAGGTTTGAGAATTGTTTCTAACTTTTTGGGAGTTGGAATAGGATCATTGGGAGCAGGTTTATATATGAAGAAAACTGGGAAATATTATTGGTTGATTGTTACAACTAATTCTTTATTTTGTATTGGAGTATCAGCTATGCACTTGTTAAGCCCTAATACTGGTGCGTTTTGGCAAATGATTATTATGTTTATTCCAGGCTTTAGTACGGCTGTTATGTTAACAGTGACTTTGTTAGCTTTGATTGCAGCAGCACCAGCTAAATATCAAGCTGGTATAACTTCTGTTCAATACACTTTTAGATCTACTGGTTCTACATTAGGAGTTTCAATTGCTACTGCATTATTTCAGAATGGGTTGAAAAAGTCATTGAATAGTAACATTCCCAAAGTAGTAAATGATCCAGCAAAAGCTGCTAAATACATTGAGAAAGCATTGAAAGATGCTGAGTATATTAAAATTGCACCAGAGCCAATTAAATACGCCATTATTACTAGTTATGATATTGGTGTGAAGAATGCCTTCACATTTGGAATGGTATCAACCATTATGTGTTTGATTTTGTGTACTTTTATGAGAGAACACAGGTTACATACAAGCGTAAATAGAGACTAAATTCAATATAGACTATAATCCAATAGGGAAATTTTTGTATCAGTCCAGACCAAGGGATATTGTAGTCCAGACCAAACCAATGTCGCACGACTTTTTCCTCGAGACGAGACTCGGAGAAACAAATAGAAAAAAAAAGAACTCTATCTATACAGATGGCGGTGCGAATTATATAAGATAATCAAAAAGGCTCCAATCTCCAGAAACTAAAATTACTATACAAAGCAAAAATAAGAAACGAAAAAAATAAGCGATAGAGATGGTGGTTGAGACAAAGTTCTATGATATTCTTTCAATAGGACCAACTGCTACGGTAGATGAGATATCAAAATCTTATAAAAAGATTGCTTTAAAGTGTCATCCTGATAAGACCAATCACGATCCCAAATTAACTGAATTGTTTAAACGAGTAACAAGAGCTTATGAGGTACTTAAAGACGAATCATCACGGAAAGTGTATGATCAATTTGGCGAGGCAGGCCTCGAAGGTAAGGTAGCTCCTTCTCAACAACAACTGAGACCAGGAAATTTCCAGTATAGAAGTGCAACCGATGTATTCTCACAAGTATTTAGTGATTTCAATAGTGCTTTCAATAGCAATGTCTCTCAATCGTTTGAAAGCTTTGGATTCCCCAATGGTTTCAATATGGGAATGAATTTTGATATGAGTTTCAATGGTCCTACAAAAACTCAAGGAATGAAGCGGACCGTAAGACCTGCGGGTTCTGTTCAAAAGAAGAAATTGCACAAAGGTCAAGATATTTATCATGTTTGTAAAGTTACATTGGAAGATTTGGCTTATGGTAAGACAATTAAATTACAGCTTCCTAGAAGAACTAAATGTAATCAATGTAATGGTGAAGGAGGATTTGATAAAAGTGTTTGTAAGACATGCGAAGGAAGTGGTAGAACCATTACCGTTATGTCCAACCAATTCACAAAATATCAATCTGTAGGAGCATGTGAAGATTGCGTTGGGGCTGGAACTACAATGTCATCTGTTTGTAATAGCTGTGACGATGGATATGCCATTGTTAATAAGTTAATACAACTTAAAATTCCTCCAGGGGCCAAAGATGGCAACCAAATTGTTATTAAATGTGCAGCAGATGAAGGAAGAGATATCATACCAGGTGATGTTGTTGTAAAACTTAAACAAGTCAAGCATCCATATTTAATAAATCGGTATAATGATCTATATATGGAGCATGATATCGATTTAAGAACTGCATTATTAGGTGGTTGCATTACCATCAAAGACTTTTTGAAGAAAGGTAACGATTTGAATGTTTATATTAATGTTCATGGCAATCAACAATTAAATGATGATATCAATGATAATATCAAAGAAGGTGAAATTATTGGTACAATCAACCCAGGAACTCCTAAGATTGTTAAAGGATTAGGTATGCCTATAAATAATGATCACACGAATGGAGTGTTCTATGATCCTGTCCCTGTTCATGATATTTTGAAATACAAAAGAGGTGATTTATTCATCAAATTCAATGTCATTCTTCCTTCGCCTGCTGATTTCACCAATGGTGTTCAGGACCTCCAATCCCTTAGTGCTATATTACCTGCATCCACATCATCCAATGAAGGTAATAGAAAAGGCCCAGGTATCCATAATGCCCATTTAAGTAATCTTCCAGTATATTCTAACAATAATGATTCATCAATTGGGAGTCAAGACTCTGATGGATCAATAAATTGAAGAAAGTCTTTAACATTGTTTGTGTTTTCTTATGGTTGTATTTTTTTGCATAGTTTTCGGCCTTAGGCCTTGTATTTATAGTGTGTAAGTTATTTTTTATGATTTGGTATAAGGTAAAAGATATTTAAGTATAATCTGGGTATCGCGTTTAAATCAAGTATTCTATTTAGCACAACACGGGAGACTACCATCTTTTAATTTATAACTAAGGAGTCACGAGATGGAACGTGGGAAAGCTTTAGATACATCCATAATTAAGGATCTTTCTAACCATATCTACGAAAAACGGAAGGCTACCGCCTATCAAATTGAGACATTGACCAGAGCGGCGTTGGAGAGGAATGACAGCCAAGAAGTGTATAATATTGTGAATGAATTGGGGGAGTTAACCAATGGGCCAACCAATTCTGCCAGAATGGGGGCAATAACAGCATTGGGAAGCGTTTCAGTCGCTTTAGGTCCTTTCGCCATAGCTTATTACCTTGAAGATATTATAACACCCATATTTTCTACTTTCAAAGATACCGACGCTCGTGTTCGGTATTACGCTTGTGAGTCGTTATACAACATTGCAAAAGTTGCTAGAGGGGAAATATTGCTCTATTTCAACGAAGTGTTTGATGTGTTATGCGTCCTTGTCACAGATTCCGAATCTTCTGTCAAGAATGCTGCTGATATTCTCGATAGATTAATTAAAGATATCGTCAGCGCTAAAGCTACTAATTATGTATCTATTTTACACCAACAAAATGAATTGAAAGAAGGCGACGATAACAACATCGAAAGCCATATTGTTGATGAAAATGGAAATGCTATTCAAGTGAATAAGATTCAAGACACCCAAAAGGCTTTCTCTTTACCCAAATTCATTCCTACTTTATTGGAAAGAATGTACATTATTGATCCCTTTGCAAAAAAATTTTTGATTAGCTGGCTTGAATTGCTTGATGATATCCCATCATTGGAACTTATAACATTTTTACCCAATTTCTTGGAGCCGTTGATTAATTTTTTGAAAAATAATGCACCTTCTGATATTAGAATTGAAACACAGAATCTTTTAAACACTTTTTTGAAGGAAGTCAAGGCCATTCAAAAGGTCAAAGATGAAGTCAAAAGAAGACAATTGATTAGGGAGAGGAAGAGAGATGCTATTTCTGAAAAAGAAACACCAGCAGAATCCAAGACTAGAATGGATGATGGACTAGTTAATAAAATGAAAGAAGCAAAGTTGGAAGATAAAGCAAACAATACCGATGCGTTTGTAGAAAGTGAGCTCAGCAAAATGAACTCACTAGAGTTGGATGAATCAATCGCGTCTGAAGAACAGGTTGAAAGTCATGACGATGATCAGCTTGATGATAGTATAATCCAAAAGGGCAACGAAAATCAAGAAGAAGACAAAGAAGGGGAACAAGACGAAGATGAAGAAGATATTGAAGAGGAAGAGGAGGAAGAAGAATTCCTTGAAGGTCAAAATATTTTCATCGATTATCTGAAAATCATAGCAATATTGTTATCTTTTATGAAATCAGAAAATCCTAGCCAACAACAAGACTATTCCTCTGATAGTTATGAAATAACAAGTGAAGTTAAGCATATGGTATTGAAATGGCTTCTTGAACTTATCCAATTTACACCCATTAGTTTTACCAAATTCTTTCCTGAATGTGTTACTACCACAATACAGAATATTGCCTCTTCAGACAACGATAAGAACTTTGAATTGAGGAACGCTCTCCTTAAGTTTAACTTGGCGTTACAATCTTTTTTTGTGAAGTTGAGTGATGAAGCAAAGAAAGAACTTGGTGATGTTGAATCTGAAGATAGATCATCTGAAATAATGCTTAATGTATTAGAGGTGGATGAAAATACAATTTTAGGTCTTAATAAGGAAGTTTATGAAGAGTTTATCGAATTTCAACTTAGTAAATGCTTACAGAATATTATGAGAGAATGCTTAACCTGTGCTAATGAACTTGCTCGTATTACACTGCTTGATTGGTTAATTTTTTTGTATTCAAGGGAGCCGTCAAATTTTGTTGATGTTGGAGAAGATGGTAATACTTTTGATCTCACTGCCTTATTACAATCGGCTACAGACTCAAGTAATGAAGTAATCCTGAAAGTTTTACAATTATTATCCAAAATTTCGGAAACAAACCAAGACTTTTTCAAAGATTTCATGGTTAAGTTAATTATGTTCTTTCAAAAGGAAATCCAAGATTCTTCGATAGAGAGTCCTAATATGAGTAGTACTAAAGGAACAGGGTTCTCCACTTTAACAAGAGGAAAAGTGGAATTTATTATTCGAAAATTGTGTGTAACCTTAGATTCAGAAAAGATTTTTAAAACCATTTCTGAAGTTCTTAGTTCATTAGAAGATGTTGATTTGGAATTTTTGAATATGATAGTAGTTACATTGAATAATATCTTACTTACAACACCGGAGTTAACCAGTTTTAGAAAGAAATTAAAGAATTTGGATGCTTATAAAGTGGAAGATTGGTCCTTATTTTCAGCTTTATTTGAAAGTTGGAGTCATAACTCAGCCAGTGCTTTATCACTTTGCCTTTTAACTGCAAATTATGATTTGGCATTTTTGTTGATTAAAAGCTTAGCTGAACTGGAGATCACATACCAGATTTTAGCACAATTAGATATTTTAGTTCAATTACTTGAATCACCAATTTTCTTGAAATTAAGATTACAGTTGTTAGAACCTGAAAAAAACCCTTACTTATACAAGACATTATATGGATTATTAATGATTTTACCCCAATCTTCTACTTACACCACCCTACACAACAGATTATCATCAATCTCATCTGTTAACAACTTGAATTCTAATTTTGCAGCCACTCAAATTGGTACTCCGATATCCACACCAGTATCCAACCCTTCAGGTACATCATCTGTATCACAACAACTTTCTATTAAGAGAAAGAGAGTCTATGAAATGCTTGAAAAATTCAATCGAGTACAAGAATCCCATGAAGGTCATCAACTTAATCGAAAATTGAGAGAATCTGCTACCTCATCTTTATACCAAAATGATGATGCTTCGTTTCATAGGAAAAAAGCTATCGAGGTGTCTTCACAATCGAAATCAGATAGATTATTAAGCTATTCTTCCAGTCAAGATAGGAAAGACTATTTCAATATCGACTCCGTTGCTGATAATAAACAAGGTCCCAGAATGACGAATAAGCTAGGATTAGGTAGATTTAATGGATCGTGAAATAAATGAAAAAATGTCGTAAGATTGCAACTATCCTGCAAAAGAGCAACACGATTTATACACTCACTTTTTTATTTAAGCTGTAAAATACGTGCCTTAGAAATAATCCTTTGCAAGGATTATTTATCTCCCCTGAAGTGTTCCAGGTTTAACAAAAATAAATCTAGCAATCACGTTGAAGAACTCTAACTCTTAGCTGTCTGTAACCCCTCATGTTATTGCATATATACATCCTTATTTTGGCTACATCCTGTAACAGCTAATTGAACTTCGCACATGTCGTGGGCTGTTTCCTTTAAACTTGAAAATTCTCACTTCCCCATTTTGGCTTTTTTGGTTAGTTTTTTACAGGTTATCAACAATACAAATCAATTTTAAATTTGCAGCAGTTGCCCCATTGAATATGAATTCTAGTTTGGATACCAGAAGTGGGACCAAGTCCATAAAATTCTCCCCCTATGATTTGAAATCCAAAGCTACTAAATACAAAAGATGGACTCCGAAAATGGATCTTTACTTTGTCAAGTTGTTGTCTGATGTTGTTCATAGTTTCCCCAAAGATGGTGAACCTCAAGTTACTAAGAAGGCATGGGCTTATATATGTAGTCGATTAAGAGAGGCTAACCCTGAGACTGTTTATTCAACATACACCAAGTACTCATGTCTGCAACATTTATATCATGTAATACATACCCGATACAAATTATGGTATAAATTAATGCTTCATAGTAATAATAGCCAGTCAACTAGTTATTCTTTCAAATGGAATCCCAATGTAGGTAGCTTTCAGGTAATTGTATTACCCAGTAACCAGGTTATCACTGATGAGGGTGTATTGAAGTCTATCATATATGGTGAGTCTCTCCCGTTACCAAACCTTGATGAGTTTCATAAAGGGAATATTGTGGTCAATGATTTCTTTTTATCAACCAATTATCTGTATATGTCAGACTATCATAATGAAATTCTCCCCATGCTTATAGCAATGGATCCAATGTATGCTGAAGGTTTAGAAAATGTGTATTCCCAAATCCCTAAATTTGACTACGATGGTTTCAACAAGCATTATCAAGTTCCATTAAAAGTTGTGAAGACAAAAAAGGAATCTAGGAGTATGAATGATTATAATGGAAAGATGAACTTGGATTTAAGTTACGATCGATATGCTACGGGAGATAATGATGTTTCTACTGGACATTTGGAGAGATCCGGTCTTTCTGGTTCAATCAATAGCCAATTAGGTTCTCAAATGTCAAATGCTTATAATCAGACCCTAATTGATCCATCTACAAACAAAAAGCCGCTCCATGCACCAGTAAGTAGACAGAATAAACTTCCACTGCAGCATCTACAGCACCTCCGACAAGATCATCAACAACAGCAACAAAATCAACAAAGTCAGCATAACCGTGTTCTGCACAATGTTGATCATCTTCAACCACAACTCGCTTCCAATGCTAATGAACTGTTGCATGTACAACATAGTGAAGCTCACCATCATCAAGTTACTGCTTCAAGTCATCAGCCACATGTTCATCATCAAGGAAACTCGCAACAAAACCATTCAACAAATATTCCTGAACTACCTATTGATTCAAGTTTAAAACGAGGAAGAATATTACTGAATGACTTTGTTGGAGATTTATCGAATTCAGTTATGGCTGAATTCAGTTCAAACCACCAAGAACCACCTGGATTGGATAATCAACATGCGTATCAAAAAGATAGACCATGGTTCAATAAACTAATGTCTTTGCATGAAAATCAATTAATTTCTATAAACGACTTCTTCACTGTATTAGAAGGGGTTAAAGATAGCAAATTTCCAGCTCCATTATTGAATATTTTGGATCCTGGAGATGATCCTTCATCTCCTAAATACTCAGATCTTGAAATTGCTAAGAGAACAAAATTGTATATCGTACCAATGTGTGAATCACTTAAAAATTAATGTAGTATTATGTAGTATTATAGATCGAATTATATATTATGTTCTGTTATGCTCAGGTCTACCAAATGTTGTTACCGTTCTGGTAGACACGCTATCGTCTCTTTTCAAGACTTTATTGCCATTATAACCTCGTATACTGTTAAGATGTAAGTTTGTTAAAAGGTTATGAGTATAAGAAGTTGAAGTCTCTGATCCTGCCATGGATATGGATCCTTCTACTGATTTGATATCGGGACCTTGATTCAAAATACCCGTTGATTCATTGATATTTGAAATGTTTATTTGTTCAGATGGAGTTGTGGAAAGTTTTATAGTTTCAAGAAAGCTTTGCTTTGACAAATTAGCGCCTTCATTTAATAAAGTATCATCCTTAACTACCTTTTTGTGAACAAATTTTGGGGGATCACTGTTTACTTCTGGATCTTTGATGAATGATGATAACTGAGAGGAAAGGTCGTCAAGATCTTGAAAAATGGATGTGTTTGAAGTTGATTGTGATTTTCTATGTTGTTTATCAAAGGATGATCCACTTGTATCAGTAGTATGACTGTCTCTTTTATTTTCAGGATTATTCTTGTTTGAATTTCCCACACTATTTGACCTTCTGATTACAACGCTGTTTGATCTAAATGATTTAAGTGAACCATTTCTACTCAATTCCACTGGTGGTGTTCTTGAAAGCATACCTGATTCTTCTGACGATGAAAATGTTTCAATTGACCTTGCGAGTGGTTTCAATTCATAGTTGAACTGTGGCTTGCCCAAGGCTCTTTCTAAAACATTAAGCTCTTCTTCCCTTCTAGCACTGAAAGACTCGTTTCTTTCCACTTTCTTCACGTTAAAATTAGTAGTATTAAAGGGAGAATTGGGAAATGTATTTCCAATTGGAGTAGGAACTGTAGGAGTAACATGCCTAACTAAATTTAACAAGTCATTAGTAGAGGCGGTTCTTCTCAGTTTCATTTCACTTCTTACCATTTTGCTACTGAGATCCCCATCAGAGTCTTCTAATTCAGGGTTGAGTTTAAAATCACTGCCAAACATATTCGATTTGTAACTGATTTGTGGAGAAGGAAGTAATCCTGAAAATAATGATGCATTCTGTTGCATTAAATCATCAGTATCTAACGATTCATCATCTGGTGAGTCTTCAGAATCGGTATGAACTAATTTGGGTATATGACTATGGCGAACATTGTGCTTTGTGTCGCTATCAGAATCACTTTTTGACTCATCATCATTACTAGAGGTTTTACGTCTTCTTTTAGTTTTTCGATAGTATCCGTTTTGCTTGAGTCTAAATTCAATTTTTGCAGCCAAAGTACGTCTCAATAATATTTCAAGCAATATTTTCTTATTCATATTTTCAACATCCATTGCTGTGATTAAATTGTTATGTGATTCCTCTGGATAAACATCATTAAACTTAGGGGGAATCTTGAAATTTCCATGTAAAACACTATGGCGATACCTTGAATAAATAGAATCAACAATACTGAATTCCGAATCTGGATTCACGCTTCTTCCCTGATGTCCAGCATTAGGGTTCTTAACAAATGAATTCTTGAGTGGAGCGGAAATTTTCAGTCTATCAAGTAAAGGTGAAACGATTGTGAAGTTATTATTCCCAGTGATCTGGAAATGCCTTGATTTCTTTTGAATTATTGGCTTTCTAGTAAGTAGTCCTATTGTATTATAATCAAATACCTTCATTTTGGATGGTAATAACTCTTTCATAAGCTGTGATGCATTGGATTGTAAAAGGAACCGTTCTAATTCTTCTTTAGTTTGAAAATTACTTCTCTTTCCTTTCATTTCCCGTAATAATCTGTAAGTAGATTTTTGCTTTAATGATGTCTGTCTTTTAACTTGGAATAAAAACTTCAATTTTTGACCCACTGATCTTTTTGGTTTTGTATTATATTTATACTCTGATGCATAAATTGAAGTAGAATCATTTGAAGGAGTTTGGATATCCAAAGACTTTTTATTTATCATCCTGTTTCTCTTAGTGATGCTATGCCTGTGACGAAGGGATGCATCTCTTGAAACAATTGAACTAGATCTTTGAAGAGCACTTTGATCAATCATTGTTATCACAGGTGGTACATCATAAACAGTTCGTTTAGTTTCATGATTAGGCAATAAAGTGTGCTCTGGTGTGTAGATATTTTTTGGGGTATAAAGATTTCTTGATGGAGTCTGTTTGGGATAAAATGTTGGTGTTGTGGGACTAGATCCATCACCTGAAGATGCCAGGTGTCTTGGACTTCTTGCATTTGGGTCATAAATTATATCAAATGGGTTTGAGACTAATCTTTTATGAGTAAATATTGGCTTGGTTTCATTATTCTTTATGGCTTGTTTGTTGGACGTCGATAATAAGTGTTCATTGCTTCTCAGGGGAGCCAATGAATGGGAAGAGTAGGATAAGTTCAATGCCGCAGTTTCAAAGGAACCCAGGGATGACTCAACCATATTTGGTATTAATCTATCTCTTCTATTAAGATTTTGTTATATGATGGTATTTTAATTACCTGCAAGATCTATGTAACCAAGAAGATGTTCAGATATTAACAAAAAAAATAGGAGATGCAAAGTTTTTACTTGGATGAATTTTTGATCTTTACAAAATTAAGCTTTTCAAGGGGGGCTTCTAATGATTTATCTATGTCAGTAATAACCAGCCATTAAACAGTTGAATGGACAATTCAAAGATGTGAAATGGCTGGCTGCAACTTCTCAATCAAATTAAATTGTACCCCTGGTATGAGGATAGTTCACACCCGCGTAAAAAGGAATATTTAGGATTTTATGACAGGTGTTTACATAAGCGGTTTTGGTATTAACACTAAAACTGTCGTGAAGTCGGTTATTTTTCTGACACCTGCTGTATAAGGATAGTCTTTCCTTAATGGTTCGTCAAATCCAATTTTTGTAAACACAACTGGAAAAAAAAAAACTTTGATAAATCTGTTCTTTTTGATTTAAGACTTTATTGCAAGTATACAAGATGGATAAATTAAAAGAAGTATGTATACATGTCTATATTCACCATATTCACGCCCATGGTTGATCAATTGGTACATTTTTCGATCAATTGTATGGTTGATTTGATCTATTAGACGTATTAGTTCACGTCCATATTCTCGTAAGGATTTTTCTGATCAAAATTAATGACCACAAGTTGGCGATTATAATTTTGAATACAGGTTGTCGAGATGATGATCAAGTTCATTCGAATACGCCTATAGACAACCTTATAGGTTTAATTAATGGAACAATTGAGAAATTAAATTTCCTTTTGACACTGCCCTGAGAATGTGGAATCAAGGTTTTTGAATGATTTAATACTAACAATTTCTTTTAGAAAATCAACAACTTAAAATTAGACGCCGAAAAATGGCAAGAAAAGTCTGATGAATTGGGTGACAAAGTTAAAGAATTGGAACAAGAAGGTTTAGAAAAGGATCATCAAATTCAAGCTTTAACCAGAAAGAATCAAGTTTTAGAAGAACAAGTTGAAAAATTAGAAACTGAATTAGATGAAGTCAAACAAGCTGCTGATGAATCAACCAACTTAAAATCTTCCAATGATAATTTTACCAAGAAGAATCAACAATTGGAAGATGAATTGGAAGAAGCTGATAAAAACTTGAAGATAACTACTGAAAAATTAAGAGAGACCGATATAAAAGCTGAACAATTAGAAAGAAAAGTTGCCTCTTTAGAATCTGAAAAGGAAGAAATGGAAAAACAATACGAAGAGTTAACTGAAAAATACAATTCTGCCAAAGCCGAATTGGAAGAAATTACTCAACAATTAGAAGCTATGTAAGGTCGCCTTTCCTTTTTGTTTGAAACTTTATAGTTTTCCATCGTTTAAATTAATACCTTATGAATTTCATGCTCTCTAATGTACTCTTTTTTATGATTTGCTTACTATCATTTCAAGATTTGCCTTAATACTATCAATTAGGTAATGTCGGACCATCATTTTAGCAACGCATAAATTTTTTTCGACTTTTGAGAAGTGTTAAAAAGGGGACTATTCAGCTTGTTATTAGAGCCTACCTAAAACCTCTTTATTCTCTGGAACATACACAGGATTCCACAACTATAACTAAGAATAGACAAGGCCGATAATTTCAACATTATTGTTATGCCTTTATTCGATTCTTTACGAAGACGATTAAGTCATCGGTTAGAATCACATCATATTGAAGAGGATTACAGTCCAAGAGAATCGAGAGTTCATAGCAGGTCAAACTCAGTGGTATTCAATGAAAACATACGCTATGAAAGAAATACTTTTGCTACTAACAGGATTGCAGAATTTGATCCGACGGAGGATGTTCCATCGTATGAAATCTCACAATTAATGTATGAGCAACAAGGCAATGGGAGCAATATCATCCTTCCAGGTAGGGGTGTACAGAGGCAAGGATCTTCTAATCATCTCAACTATATAGAAGGATATACCCCAACTAGTACTTCTGCCAATGTATCTAGACAAAATTCAGTAATTGCAGGATCAAATACTGACTTACCTAGCAATGGCCTTAGTCCTTCCCCAAAGAACAATAACAAGACTCTTAAGTCATTAGGCTTGCAATTTTTAAATGCAAGACAGCATTTAGCATTGGCTTTTTGTAGAGATTTGTCATTAATTCCTAGCTTTTTGGGTTTAATCCAAGCCTGGAGAAGAGCTTTTTATGATTACGATATTATAAATTCAACATCAATAACATCTGCAAAGCTACCTGAACATTTTTTAACGGGTGTATGGTGTATTGTGGCGGGTTACTTGGCTTATTCAGTTTTGGATGGTTTGATGATTCGATGGATTGTAACTTATCTGACTACTGCTGCCATTTTAAGAATGTTATCGATGTCAACGATTATTGTTACAATAGAACAGTATATTGTATCAACACTCAGTGCGGATGGTTACAAATACGGTCTTCATATATGGATATTAATTAGTTGTGTCTTAACTTTTGTCTATATTTTGCAGAATTTTGTTACCCTGAATCTTGATTTGAAGGGGAAACGAAGAGCTAGATTCTTTGATTTTTATAACATTGTCGTTTTTGCAGTAGTACCAGTAGGTTTGGCTAGCTTCGTTACAATGATTGGTCTATTAAGATCTCTATTAATTGTCCGGATTGATATAGAGAATGCTTTACTGTCTAGATAATTTATTTGTATATTAATGTATTATATTCATAGATCGCATTATATTTTCGAGTAGAAAAAAATTTTAGCTATAAAACTTTTCAGAAACTATGGGTGTCCATATTTTAGGTAAATCAATTAAGCATAATGCTTTAGTCACTGTATGTATCTTTAGAGGGACTTTTCCTTTAAGAGTTTAACGTTGGATATACTAACAAATTCAACAGATTGGTTTATCCAAAAAGATCTTTGGTGTTGGGCCAACAACAGCAGAAAGAATATGTGCTAAGGTTGGTATTTATCCACAAATGAGGATGAACCAACTAACTGAACCACAAATCTTAGCTATTAATAAAGAGTTATCGGAGTTGACTATTGAAGGTCACTTAAAACAAAAAATAAATGATAATATTAAATTGAAGAGAGCAATTGGTTCTTACCAAGGTATGAGACATGCAGCTGGATTACCTGTTCGTGGTCAAAGAACTAGAAATAATGCATCTACTGCTAATAGATTGAACAAACTCGACAGACACATATAATGTTCCAACTTCCCCCGAAATTCCTTGTACATATATAGAGTAATAAAACGACAAAGTGACTTTTTATATTTCATCCAACTATTTACAAAGGATTATACAAATCCTAATTTTTCTCTTGTTGTTGTAGCTCTTTATTTCTCTCGTCTTCCTCTACCAACTTCTTGAGTCTTGCTTTAGCTTCAGGAGTATAATCCAATGTCCTAGTCTCAAGTTGTTTCATAGTTAATCCTATATGTTCCCTTTTTCTTCGCTCAACTTCTTCTGGTGAATGTGGTTCAAACTTGACAAATTCAAAATCCTTACCAAAATCATAAGCAGCATACCCCCCTACAAATAAAGCAATCGTAGCAACAATGGCTCTACTAACAAAACTGGGTTGTGGTGGTAATCCAGACATTGAAGTTTTCAAAGATTTTGGACCGGATCGCGAGATGTGATTTTTACATTATTATTTTATTTACAAGACTATAATCTTTCCTCTTGAACTGAGGTTCCACTTTGAACTATTTTATAACCCCAGAAACCAATGATATTCAACACACCAACTCTCCAACCATTGAACAAACCGAGATGAAGAAATTTATCCCTTAATGTTTTAAGATTATTATTAGAATTCTCATCTTTCCAACCATCATTGAATTCCACTATTAAATCTCGATCAGGATTATCGATTGTAACAACTCTTAATGGATCCTCTGCTATTGATTTTGGTTGCAATAAGAATTTTACTTGTTCTTTTCTTAATAAGTTTTCCACTGGTAATTTAATGAAAAATTCCATAATCAGAAGAAACAAATTGGATAATGTGTATAAAGTGGGTGCCAGATATTGATCAATATTATATCTGATGAACAATATATATGGTGCAGACTTTCTGAAAATACTAGTTGAGAATTGATGTAATATTGTAAGGAAGCAAATCGTCACTGGAGGTTTCACCAAGGTATCCACTGGATAATTTCTTAGTGACTCCCTGATAGATCTTGTGCTTTGTGCTCCACCATTATCTTCGGTTAGGTTACTATTTGTAGTGCTTGCTTCCATATTCTCTCCTTCTGAATTATATGGTTTCAAGAACTGGGTAATCATTAATCTTACTTTAATTAAATCCAATGGCATCAATATAACCCCTGCGAGAACACACGCCAGAACTGATAAGCATAAGGACCTTAAGGGTTCAGTCAGATGGGTTAAATCAAGAAAAAAGGGATCAGGGATACCTAAAAATGGCGACAAAAATCCAGTGATCCATGCTTCAATTGTGTGAGATAATGTCTGGTAAAGAAATTGTGCATTTAAACCCCGGAATAGGGCGTTAGGTCCATCTTTTGTAATAATTGAGGACATAATGTCGACTGTATGCTTCGAAGTAGGTTGAATTTTGTATTTTTTCTTATCCAACCTCTTGGATTTGGTAGGAGATTTTGTTATACTTTGATCAAGAAGTTTTACAGGAGATGTAATACCTGGCATTTTGTGATCAATAGTGGGTTGGAAATAATCGATTTCAAAGTCGGATTCATCATCATAAGTATCATGTGTAGCAGCTCCTAGTTCAGTAGAAGATTCCAATAATCTGGGTACCTCCTTTTCCTTCTTGGATTTCTTAGTAAATTCAAATGTTCCTACTTGTAACACTAAACGGGTGATTTCAAGTGGTTGTAAACATAATATTTTAAAGTAATTTTTCATAAAGTTCCAAAACAAATTTTTCAAAAAAGCTGTCAAATTGTTGGTATCAAAGTACTCCAGGAATTCTAAATCATTAAAATAGTCTTTTTCAAACCCTGATGTGTCCTGGTGGATCCCCAATCCTTTTAAACCTATATTTGCTCCCGGATTGTATCTGCCACCATATGAATTATTAACTGTTGGGTGGATTGACCTGGTTACCGAAGCACCTGTAGCTGGGTTTATAAGACCAATTCCCGGCTTATAGATCACCAGGTAGCCTACATCGAAGTTATCAGGGTTATAATAAGGTCTTAAGTCTGTTTCATTAGCCATTATCACCTGTTAATTAATGATGACTTTTTTCGCGTAAATCTTAATGTACATAAAGACGGAGTTAGAATATATAAGCTATTTTATCTAAAACCTTTCAAGTATAATACAAGATATCACCAATAGTGCCCAGATATAGTATATGTAGCCGATTACTTACGATTAGATTATTGGGGCTGGAGATAGAACTTTGATGTTTGATTTATAAAATTTCAAGATCTCCATAACTGTTCACAGTTGTACTATGGCTTTTTAAAAAGTGACACCCTAAGCCTAGTTGACCACGGTCGATTGGTTAACAATCAGGTCAGCTTTTCAGTTTCCTTTGATTTCTCAATCAAGTAATGACCTAACCACTTCAAAGGTTCTTCCGGTCTTTCGGTTCCTACTTTTTTCAAACCTTGCATCAAATGCTCTGTAATATGCTCATTTAAATACCGTCTAATACTAGAGCCCCCTATATATTCATGAATTGGCTCTTCAAACTCTATTGGTTGGATATCTTGTGCCTTTCTTTTCGTGGGATTTGGTGTACTTGAAGATGACTTGTTCTTAGTTTCAGTGATTTCACTTAAATCCACTTTAGGTGTACCAGATCTACTTTTATTAACATCCATTGGATGATCTTTCATCTCTTTTTCTATTCCTTCAGTTTTCACCCCCGATTCCATGGTAAAAATTCAATTTTGTTTGATGTATGTCTGTCTTCGTGTTTGAGATTTCTTGAGAAAGTTTGAGGAAAAAACGTCAATTTAATATTATCATGAGTATTGACCCATTTAATGATGTTGAAGAGGATGCGTGGCAACAAATACTGCTGTTAGAAACATTGATACTGAAGACAGACGTTATTACAGAAAATCTGAAACTTGATTTTAACAATGGATATCAAGAATTGCAAGAGATTATCAGCGATTTGACTGAAGCTTTAGTGGTTTCTGAAACTAATCCTGACCAGTTCAAATTAACCCAAGCTGAAATTAAAGATAGACACCTCGTATTAGACAAGCTACAAAAGAAGATGGCAGATCTTCAAAGTACATGGCAGACCAAAACTACTAGTTCAAGAAGACCAAGAGAAGTTACCACCATGTCAAATAGGATATCGCAAGATGGGGCAAATCCATTTGGTGATCAAAATAGAATAGACAGTGAATTCCAACAGTTCCAACAACAACAAATCATTCAAGAACAAGATTTGCAATTAGATTCGATTCATGAAACTATGCGTAATTTGAACGAACAAGCCATGATAATGGGATCAGAACTTGAAGATCAAGGTGCCATGTTAGATGAATTAGATCAAGATCTCGATCGAGTTGACGGAAGATTACAAAGGGGACTTAAACGGGTCAACTGGATCATTGAAAAAAACAAGGAAAGAGGAAGTGATTGGTGTATCGGCATTTTAGTAGTGGCTCTAGTAGT